>WNWU01000003.1:41702410-41724163 GCA_012654045.1 Ptyas mucosa | reverse complement strand
AAGGAAGGAAGGAAGGAAGGAAGGAAGGAAGGAAGGAAGGAAGGAAGATTTCTGATGCTCCCTGACAACTTTCCCCAAGGAAACTCAATAGGGAAGCCATCAGGAAGTCAGAAGTAGCCCTTGCCCCCCCCCCCCCGTTTTTTGCAGACATCTGGTCATTCTGTTTCTTTGTTTAGGTAAGGAAATATCTTTGAAACAATGAGCCAGCGGAGCATGTGTTGTCTAGTTACTATTAGTATTTGCCATTAATACATTTTCTGCTTTGGGTAGAGAAGGTGGCTGGGGAATAGTCTTCCTCAGATACCAAATAATTTGTGTGGCCTAGGAAGATGTTTTTAACATGTCAAACACTAACTTAACATGGTCTACCTCTGCCCTGTAGTCCTAAAAATGTCCTAGTTTGAACTTTCTTCCCCTCAATATGCTTGCTGCTTTTGGAACAAGCAAACTAGCAGCTCGGATTGCCGTAGCACTTTAATCATATGAAATGCCAAAAGGATTCCAAGAATTATTTTTGCATAACTAAATGCCGTGTCCTTGCCAAGAGATATATTCTGTGTAAAAATTTAAAAAAAAAATAGTTTGACCACTGGCTTTTAATGGGAGTTTCTAACCTTTACCTATCATCATTTCTTGTACAGTTTTTAAAAAATCACCACTATTCAGGATATATTGGTTCCTCCCTTGTTTGTTTCTAAGCCTTTGATGAGCAGCGGAGTCATGATTCATACCCTGCCATTATTTGAAATGTAAAAGGTCAATTTGCTTTTCGGAATCAGAGATGAGTAAAAGGAAAGCAGAAAATGTTAATATGTTGTCAGTATCTATCTGCTCAGCAGAGGGAGAATCTTGCCTTTAACATTATTTAGGTTCTCCCCCCCTTTTTTAAAGGAGAGTGATGACGACATCAATAATGGGAGTTCATCCGTTCAGTCTTTTCAAAAGCAGCCACCATAAAAGCAATCAAATTGTACGTCCCCCCCTCCTCCCCATAAGGAGGTTTTACCTCTAATAGTTCTGCTATAACAACAAGAATAAATTGTAGTTCAGTACCTGAAGAGCCATCTGATGAATTTTGGGGACATCATGCTGTAGTTGAAAGGGAGAAGTCTGACAGGAAAAACTCATAATCCTATTCCTATATCCCGGGTCAGTGCACAGTGTTTCCCTATGGTTATCCATAATGGATTCCCTTTAAGAGCAGTATCCTGCTATGAAATTACAGTGAAAAAATATATTTAGTTGGGGAGCCATTCAAGCTGTGGAAAACTCCCCCCCTCACTTCACTTGAAAGCAGATTGTCCATATATTTTGCATTTCATTGGTCCACATTCTCAAAATAATAGGTAGACCCAAGCCATCTTGGCTCTGTCTCAAGATTTGAAAATAAGATATAGTTATGGCAAGGAATTCTCTTCTCTTGGAATATTTTATGAAATGTGCATGTCCCGTTGGAATCAGCAGGGCTTCTGGGAGGCACTGGTTTGACTGGCTTATAAAATCAAACCCTACGAGCAGCATGGTGGCCTAGAGGTAAAGACACTCACTTCCCACTTGGAAGGTAAGAGCTCAATTCTAGGCAGCAGCAGATGTTCCTCTATCAGGCGCAAAGAGAAAGTATCTACTGTGAACTCCACATAGGCATTGGGAAGGGCATCCAGCCAATAATCTCTCAGCTCCATTCAATAGCTCTGACTTCACCTCAAATAAAGGGATCAAAGGGTCATAAAAAGAATATATATATATAATCAAACCCTAATCAAATCTAGTTAAAATATACATTTGGATATGGGTATAAGCTGAAAGATCATGTGAGGAGCAGATCTTCACAGAGAAAATCTATCTGTGTAGGTGCTAAGAATTGATACTCTTAATCAATCATTCCATTAATGCCTTCTGTTTGGGCTCTAGTAATGTCAAAGAAAAAAGAAATTCAACATTTCTCTTCAGTAGGAAAGTAAGCCATTAAGAAAAATATACCATGCTTGCAAGGCATGCAAGAACTAACTGCTTTGTAAAATAATACAATAAAGTGGAAATAGTAAGGCATACCTTTTTCTTCAACATCGAGAAAGTGTCAAGTCTACTAGTGTCAAGTCAACAATAGTACCTTGTTTCCCCCATAATAAGACATCTCCTGATAATAAGCCCAATCGGGCTTTTGAGCGCATGGCAATAAGGCCAAGCGCTTATTTCAGGGTTCAAAAAAATATAAGACAGGCTCTTATTTTTGGGGAAACATGGTATAGCAAGGTATAGATTTATTTGTTTGAAACTCCATTTCCTAATTCTCAGTCAATAGTTTGCTTCCTTGCACTCAGAACAGCCTAAGGAGTGACCTACTTTATGATAATTTCTTATAAAAAACCATAACCCTTTCTTGGAATCTTCTTTAGTTTATCCCAGATGATTGAATATCAAAATATGGTAGGGACCTTGGGGACTGTATGTGACCCAGAAAGCTTCCTAATTGAGGAAGCATTGAAACACATCATAGCACTGTATTTCTTCCTTCAAAGCTCGAAGAGGGAGAACGCTTGGGGGACTAAGTTCAGGCTTGTGAGTTTATGATACTATGCATAAAAAGACTACAGTTTAGTGATAGTTCCAGAGTGAAAACGGAGAGACCATGAATTCTAGTACAGGTTTAGGCATAAAGCCTGATGGGAGGTCTTGGGCCAGTCAGTCTTGCTTAGCTCTAGGAAGGAAGCAATTTGCCAGGAAAATTGCAAGGACTTGTCCAGGCAGCCACCAGGAATGAATACCAATCTAAAGATACATGGAACCCGCCCCCCCCCCCAAAATCCTACATACATATATATATATATAAAATGAGACTACATCTCAAATAGTTCTGGATTTTTCTTGACCTATATATATTTGTCTGCTTATATAAGTTACTCATGTGTCTTAGCATATGCCTAATGACACGGGTATTTTCTTATCATGATGCAAAGACTAATTTGTTTCTTTTCTTAACCTCTTTCACCAACTGATGGATTTTGATCCCAGATCCTCCTCAACAAGGGGGTTTGTGATTGCTGTTCATTTTTATTGCTTGATTTCTATAATTTTGTTAGCATGTTTTATGATGTAAACTGCTGAGAGTTTGTTTATTATTATTATTATTTTTTAATTTGATCTATATGCCGCCCTTCTCTGGAGACTCAGAGCGGCTTACAATGCGTTAAGCAATAGCCTTCATACTTTTGTATATTTATACAAAGTCAGCTTATTGCCCCAACAAACTGGGTCCTCATTTTACCTACCTTAGAAAGGATGGAAGGCTGAGTCAACCTTGAGCCTGGTGAGATTCGAACTTACAGTAATTGCAGACAGCTGGTGTTAATCACAATGCTTTTAGTCTGCTGAGCCACCAGGCCCTAAAAAATAAATTATTTATTTATTTACTAGATAAACTACTGCCTAGGCCACCGTACTCTGGAACAGCTGCAACTTCCAAATACTCTTCAAGAGCAGTCCCATGTAGTGATCATTGCAATGGTCCAACAGGGAGATCACTAGGGAAAGAGCCTAAAATTTCTAGAGTTTCCGATTAATAGAGGCTTGTAGCACACTCTCATCCATCTTCCCCTTCCCCTTCAAAATAGACAAGAGTGCCAGGGGTGAGCCTTATATATCTGTGCCATTTGTAATGTTCTCTCTTGAACAGGCTGAATAAGAGAGCTGTAGTGTTAATTTCACTTCTCTCTGTTTTTGCTTTCTCAATGGTGAGAAATGTCTCCCCTCTTTTTTGAAAGGAAATTTACTTTTAAATGACTTGCCCTGGCATGGTAAATGCCACCTTTCATCACTTGAGGCTGAATTCAGATAGAATATTCACCACACAAAACTGACATTTCAATTGACATTTTAAAGCTAACGTAAGAACTAGGACACTTAGTAATGCCTATCAAATAAACAATTTTTAAACCTTTCAACTACATAGATTTTAGCACGATTTCATAAAATAAAAGCTTAGCTTATTATAGTAACAATTCAAATATACTTTAGAATCAATAGTGTTTACTTTTGTGCAATTATGATTAAAAGTGAGTTGGATAAATTTTAGCATCTTTTTTTTAATCTGCTTGATTTGCTGGATTAATGATTTTGAGTAAGTACAGTACAGTAAGTGAATAAAAGAGATAATAAATAAACATGGTCCACTCTCAAACTAGCTGTAGAGCTTCCAGTTGAGCTGTAGAGCTCAACTTCCACCCAATTGCCAAGATCCTTTTTTTAAGGAACTTATTAGAGAACACAGTAGGGTTTTGTTTATGGAGGGTTCTAAAGGAAACATATTATCTGGATCTAGGCAGGATTTGGGCATTGCCTTAGGATGGAAACAGTAGTGATCATTCTGATTGATGACCTGAAGAGCTGGACAGAGCAATCTCAATGCTAGTAGACTTATTAATTTTCAACTATGGTATTCTGAACTGCTTGCAAGGATCAGATATAGAGCCACTGTTTGGTAATGGTGGTTCTTCTCCTTCCTAAGAGGGCAGATTCAGACAGAGTGCACAGAAGAAAGATTTTGGCTTTTTATTATATTGACATGGGGGGGGGGGTAATTCAACATTCATATGAAATTATTGGGGGAGATTATCAGTCAGTTCAGGACAAGGTGTGATCAATATGTGGCAGACACTCAGCTTTATATAGTCACCTTGAGCAATTCTGACCCAGTGCCTGAGGATGGTGAGAGTCTGGACAGATAAAAAGAAGATTTTTTATTTTATTTAATTTATTTTGTCAAGTACGTATTAGATAATATATATAAGTATAAGCATGAATTGAATACATAAAATGAATACAAATAAAGGGAACATTATGACAGGGACGGTAGGCACGCTGGTGCTCTTATGCACGCCCCTTGCAGACCTCTTAGGAATGGGGTAAGGTCAACAGTAGACAGTCTTAGATTAAAATTGTGGGGGTTTTGGGATGAAACCACAGAGTCAGGTAGTGCATTCTAGGCATTGACCACTCTGTTGCGGAAGTCATATTTTCTGCAGTCAAGTTTGGAGCGGTTCACTTTAAGTTTGTATCTATTGTGTGCTTGTGCATTGTTGTGGTTGAAGCTGAAGTAGTCATTGACAGATAGGACATTGTAGCAGATAATTTTAAGATGAAAATAAATCCTTGCAATTTTGAATTGCTTGTGATAATGCTAGAATGATCTTGTTTCCAAGGCTAGTTCTGCATGGGATCATCTCCCTCAAAGAAGCATCTCTACAATGTGGGAAATCTTCCCGGATTTTCAGCTGATGGTCAAGAAGCGGGTGGCAGTTGTAGCCAGGAGGTTTTTTTGCCTAGCTTTGGCTCGGACATCAATTTCTTGGAGCAGGTTGTTTTTATATCAGTGACTCATGCCCTTATCAGCATGTGCAGGCTGTTACAGTGTTCCTTATATGAGTTCTGCTCTTGAAAAGTATTTCCAAACTGCAGTGGATATAAAATGCAGCAGTCCATCTACCAACAGGAAATGGCTAATTTAGTAACATCACACCACACATTGGTCATGGCATTGGCTGCCAAGAAGCTTCTGGGTTCTATAAAGGAGGAGATTTTAAATTATATAGCATTACATTGTTTGGGATCAGAATGCTTTCAGGATTGCCTCTCCCACCAGGATTCATCCTCTCTTGTTCATTCATTCCAAGAGGCACTACTGATGAAAGTAGTGGGGATCTAGGGCCTGGAGACCATCTTGAGAACAGCCATCCCAATTATGGAGCAGTTTCCCTTGAAGGAAGTGATTCTCAACCATGGCAACTTCAAGATGTTAGAACAGGGGTGTCAAACGTGCAGCCCACAGGCCAAATGCATCACGCGCTGGCCACTCCCACCCCTGGTTTAGCGAAGGAGGAAGAAGTCACAATACATCACATGATGATATCATGATGGCATGAGTTTGACACTGCTGCGTTATAACTTCCACTCTAGACTTCAACTCCCAGCATGCTGGCTAAGGAATTCTGAAAGTTGAAGTCCACATATTGTAAGGTTGCCGAAATTGAGAAACACTGTTCAAAGATACAGGAAACTTCCACCTTATTCACTTGCTCACTTTTGATAAGGTGGTTAGATCCATTAAATTGAGCAGCATGGTGGCCTAGTGGTGAAGACATCTGCCTCTCACTTGGAAGGTTGAGAGTTCACTTCTAGGTAGTGGCAGATATTTCTTTCCTGGGGCTCAAAAAAAAAAAAAATCTGATGCGAACTCTGCATGGCGTCAGGAAGGCATCTGGCCAGTAAACACTCAGCTCCATCTAGTCTCCTTGATTCTACCCTGAATTAAGGGATTTACAAGATTGTAAAAAAGGACTTAAATCCATTACGTTGCAACAAGCCTACAGTATGAATGGTGGACCTGGGCTACCATTATTACTTTGTTGGTATTGATGTAGTTATACTGTTTAGTTTGAATTGTTATTGTGTTGTAAATCGTCTTGACTAAAGAATATTACGCACATATCCTGTTTTTCAAGGGAAAGAAACCTCAAGGGCGCTTACAGTAATTTAAAAATAATTTTAAATTGTTTAAATTAATGTTTCCAATATAATTATAATCCTAAAATAACAAAAGAAACAGCAGCTAATCTACTATATCATATTAAAAACAAACAGTAAAATTATGAATCAAGCAGAATCAAGAGGATATCAGGGTTATAGTGTTTGTCCACCTTGCAAGTGGATCTCAGTGAGGAATTGTTTCCATCTATACCTGGAGGTCTCAGGAGCTGAATCTGAGATTTCCCTAATGCAAAGCAAGTGTTGCTCCATTTAGCTACATTCCTTCTCATTAAATTTGGTCTATTTAGTTAAGTACTGAAGCAGCAGCATGTGCTTCTCTAGAGAGAGAAATTACAGAACCTCCGAGAAAAGTTTTTTTTTTAATCATTTCTCCTTGGCATAGATACATTCACATTAGATTGGTGTGACATATATAGCAAGAGCTGTTTTTGAGAAGGAAACTTCTTTGGGTAGGAACAAATAATGGAACCAGAATTTAATTCAGATTGGGTTACATGGATAATTGAACCAGCTTTTCATTGGGCATGCAAGAAGGAAGAAGACAAAGATGAAGAGTCAATTGTCCAAGTTTAACATCTCTTAATGGACTAAGTGATATGGAAGATTGTCTTCTCCCATAGCCAGCCAAAGTTTAAGATCCTCTATGGCAGTCTTGTTCCAGATACCCCTTCCAAGTAAAGTAAAGTAAGTACTTATCATCCAGGAAAGTGGCATTCTTATTTATTTATTGATTGATTGATTGATTGAATTTATATGCCGCCCTTCTCCGGAGACTCAGGGTGGCTTACAATGTGTTAAACAATAGCCTTCATACTTTTGTATATACCTGCTTAGTAGGGCTTTTGGCCCTCCCTAAGTGGTGTTCTTTTTATACAAAGTCAGCTTATTGCCCCCACAATCCGGGTCCTCATTTTACCTACCTCGAAAGGATGGAAGGCTGACTCAATCTTGAGCCCGGTGAGATTCGAACTTGCAGTAATTGCAGGCAGCTGGTGCTACTTAACAGCACTTTAGTGTGCTGCACCACCAAAGCTCTAGGTGCCTTGGTGACACCATTGTAAGTTTTAAGATGTCCTTTCCAGAGAGACACACTTAGTACTTGCTTGACAGTCCTGTTGATGTCAGTGGCCTTTTTGAGTTACCCAGGTTTTAAAAACTTGTTTTTAAAATAAACCTTGCCCTTAAGCTGAGGGTCAACTTGTTCTTTCAGAAGAGATATTTTGTGTTTTCAGAGTTCAACTTTGATATTTTGTACACTGTATTTCTAATATAACTGCTTTGTTTTTTACACTGTAAGCTACCCAGTGAATAAATGAATACATGAACACACACCCACATAGATAGACATCTGATCAGTGACTGTGAGTAACTGTGAATTGAAGCAGGAAAAGAACAAAATGGCTATGGGTTAGGAGCTTAGCCACTGCAAGAACAGAAACAACAAACTGCCACAAATGCATTTATATGTCATGGATTGTGCCCTTTAAAGGGAAAGGTGGTATGATGGGTTTCAGAAAATCAGTTTTTTAGAAAGAATGGATCAACTTAGACTGGTGTCAGGCCCAGTCCAAAAATGACATAGATAGAACAATTCAATCCAAGTTTGGTTCTTAATTTGTTCACCAATCTTTCCAGACAAAACCTTTACAACTCTTAATGTATATGGCCCTCCTGACTATGTTTGAACGATATAGCTGACCAAGGCAACCTTTTCTAGTAACTTAATAAAGATAGAAGAAGATTCTGGAAGTCCCAATGTCTTGGCAAGCAACTTTACTG
Source organism: Ptyas mucosa (assembly GCA_012654045.1). Classification (NCBI taxonomy): domain Eukaryota; kingdom Metazoa; phylum Chordata; class Lepidosauria; order Squamata; family Colubridae; genus Ptyas; species Ptyas mucosa. The sequence goes on along the minus strand of WNWU01000003.1, from coordinate 41,715,841 downwards.
TCATTACAACTATTACTTCCTCCTGTGGTTTTGTCTGAGCAAAAAAATATCTTTGCAAAATTGTTGGCCATGTGTTTCATCCTTATCATTCCTCTCCTCTGTAGTTGAAGGGGAGTTGAAATTTAAAAAAAAAGGCACAGCGAATAGGGCTCTAGAGAGGCCTCATTTTCATAAATGCAAAGATGGTTTGTCAGCTGTTGACATAATTGACTGGGGGAATCCCTGATCAGTCCACATGATGAATGGGAGAAGTTCTTTCAGCCACAAACACAAGGATATTTGGGACTCAAACTAACCTGCTTAGCATTGATTGGAAGATTAGCTGACCCAGTTTTCCTGTTTACACATTACACTAACTCTGTCTTCCATTATCCAATTAAGCGTGTTATATGAACAGGGTCACTGTCTCTCTGTATTATCTGTGCTCAGATATAGTTTCTCTCTCGATGTTGAATCCAATTCTCATCAGTTCTGCCATTGCCACCAAAGACAGCTCCCAGTGCCCTAAAAATGACATGGTACACTCGCTGTCAGTTCTCCTAACATTATTGTCAGTTCTGGAACAAATGTCTGCTTTCTTCTGTTTTATTCCTTTCTGCACATGAACAAAAGTGTTAACATTTTGATGGGTGCTTTCTGCCAGATACTGACGTCTAAAATAATATTGTGTGCCAATTTTCTTTTGTCTGCGATGAACTACATGTATTAATTTGACACAAGGCAATCTTTGGACAGGCATAGCCCTTTTGTAATATACCTCTGCACATTCTCAGTGGAATGTGCCTTTGAAATGTAGCATTGCACATCATTTATGTATTGTGCCTTGGAACTCAGCCTCATTACTTGCTTTCAGTTATTGATCTCCACCCTGAAACCCATGACATCAGAACATGTTACGAGAAAAGTAGTGAAGCACAGGTGAAGAGTACATTTTCTTTAATGCTAAAGCAGTGTTTTTCAAACTTTGCAACTTTAAGATGTGTGGACTTCAGTGCTTAGAATTCCCCAGCCACTGCTCTAAAGTTATTTTTTGGGTGAAGGAAGTGGGGGGAAGAAGACTTACGAGTGAGGGAATAATATTTTCAAATCAACTTGAATTCTGGTGGTTTATCTCTTTTCAGCAGTAAACAAAACTCCAAAACAAAACAAAATCCGAAACCCTTCTGTTTGGCTTTATATCTTTAGTGAGATGTCCCCAGAGTTACCTCATATTTCCCACTGCATGAAAACTCAGACTGCCCAGCTCTGCTCTGCTTTGATGCATCACTCCCTCTGGGCTGCAGAGCAATCTAATGTGAAGCAGTGCCTTGAAATTAGGTTGCTTGCCTTGACTTCTAGAGCTGAAACTCTGGAATGGCTAACATAATCCAGCAAATCCAACCATTGCAATTGCCCTTTAACATCCAACTAAAAATGCCAAAGGCAGTTCTTTGAGAGGATATTCTGTTTCAGTTTGGAGTGCCTTTCTGAAGGGGTGCGTCAATCAATATAAAATGTCTCTAATGAAAAGAAATCTGAAGCAATAACATGTTTGTTGGGAATGCAGCACTTTCTAAGGATGGGTTTATTTCAATCATGTTTTTAAGAAGCCATAATCTCTTCTTCAAACAACAACCTAAACCAAAGCAAAACAAAACACATGGTAGCTTGTAGCTACCTGTGGGAACTCAGCCTGTTTCTTGGAGAACTGCATCCAATTGAGCAAATGGCACAGCAGAAAAAGAATGGGTTATAATGCTTCTAATGTTTATAGCGTTTAGCACAATTGTTTTTTTTCTTTCATATTTTATTTTTATTTATATATTTATATAACACTCAATTTTCATCAAACTGTGTGTATTCTGGGTACAATTATATTTTGATGGTCATATTTATACATCTTCATTATATTTAGTTATCACCATCATATTAATAATATAATATCATTATGATATAATAGCCTTAATATTTAACATTTAACATTGTCTTCTTTAACAGCTCTCCTCTGTACCATTTCCTCCCTTTATTTCTCTTCATTTCTAACTTCTATTTCTATTATCTAGCCATTGATAAAATGTGTTCCATATCAAAAAATATTCAGTTTCTTCTTTATCCTTAATAGCAACTGTTAATCTATCCGTTTCTGCACAATCTAATATTTTTTTTTATTACGTTCTCCTCAGATGGGGTCTCATTACTTTTCCATTGTTGTGCAAGTACAATTCTGGCTGCCGTTAATATATGCAAAATCAATATTTTCTCGCTTTTGGGCATGTCCACAACATGCGATAATATGAACCAGATATTTGATTACACTTCCAACATTTATCCAATCTATCTTTAAACATTTTTGCCAGTCTTGCCAGTGCAAAGTGCCATCTATAAAACATTTTACACAAATTTTTCTTATATGCAGTTGACATCGTCAATTTAACATTTCTATCCCACAATTTCTGCCACTTGTCTAATTCTATTGTGTATCCAAAGTTTTTAGCCCAAGCGATCATTGTCTCCTTTACCTGCTCACTTTCAACTTTAATACTTAATAGGTAACAATATCATTTATCAATTTATCATCTTTTCCAGTCAATATCTGATCTAGTTCTGTTAGCTCTTTGTTGAAACCATACAGTTTAGCATCTTTCTCATAACAAGATTGTATCTGCATATAAGGCCACCATGCTATATCTATCCCCTGACTTCTAAGTTCCTGTTTTGTTTTTAATTCCCCTTCGTTATTCAATATGTGCTTATATCTTACGATTTTTTTTCATGTTAATAACATTTGTTACTTTCAGGGAGTATTAAGTATTATGTAAGAAATGCATTGTTATTAGTCTGAACTAAGATAAAAGAACAACATTATTTGAAAATACCAATCTGGCTTTCCACTATGGAGGCATGTTTAGCACAATTGTTAAGTCACCTGGCTAAAAATGAGGAGACTATGAGTTCCAGTCCTGCCTGAGGCATAAAGCCAGATGGGGACCTTGGGCCAGTCACTCTTGCTCAGCTCTAGAAAGGAGACATTGGTAAGCCACTTCTTAAATCTTGCCCAAAATCCTGCAGGGACTAGTCCAGGCAGTGACTAGGAGATTATCCTGACTCCAAGGCACCAAATATAATCATACTATATTTTTAACACTTAAGATTCACTGCTGCTTAAGAGTTTTTAATGTTTCTCTTCTTTTCATGTCAGTAGTGTGAACCACTCATAGTTTAGTCAGATGACACTTAGCTTTCTCCCCAGGTTTTTGTTTCTTTGTTCCTTTGAGTCTTTATCCCTCTTGTCCTTCATAAATAAGAGAGAATTCATTCCTGCAACTTTTAATAAATGAATAGAGTTTCAAGTGAGTCCCAGTAAAATAGATTTAAATCCTTTCTTCCAGGAGAGCTGCTTGAGAAGTAGAATAAGATATCAGAAAAGTCAGCTCACTAATGCCCCATAGCTGAGATCTGTTGTCATTTGAGCTTTTGACATCTGGAACTTTATGTAGGAACCCTCCAAGAAGTCCTTGACTTACAATTGGTTGTTTAATGACCACTCAACGTTACCTCAGAGCTTTATGGCCTATAAAACACTTCCAACCATCATAAAAGGTGCCACCATCCCTCAAATACATGTATACATGACAACTAGCTCACATTTATGAATGGGTGAGCATCCTGTGGTCATGTTTCATGAATTGACATTTTTTATAGGTTTCTGGTGAAAGATTGTGGAGAATGGATTCACTTAATGACCATGTAATTCACTTAGTGACTACTATAAAAGAGTTGAAAAACTGGATCCAATCACATAGATGCCTCAACTTACAACCTCAAAATTCTGCTCCCAATTGTGGTTGTAATTTGAGGACCATCTTTACTTACAGCTCAAGCTTTGGCCACCCATTGTTGGGATGACTTAAAACCTATATTATTATTTCAGAAGACTGAAATTATGGCTAACAGGATTATTCATAGAACATAGAATGGGCTTTGGAGGTCTTCTAATCCAACCCCTGCTTAAACAGGAGAACCTATACCATTTTGGACAAATGATCAAATGACACAGGCTTTGATAAATTTACTGTTGCCAACAGTTGACTAACGTTCTTACTCTGTGAAATCCTTTGGAACTTTCCTATGTACGTTAAATTGTTTTGACCTTAATTATTCTCTTTATAATCTATAGTCCTCTGGGAGAAATAGGATGCAGTAAAGAAAAAACTTTTCTTGCTTTATCCATCAAGATGAGTGTATAAGCAAAGGGTACAGTGTCTAGTGGCTGGTCTTTTAAACACTAGCGAGTATTGGAAAGTTGTTTGACAAGGGACCATAGTGATGTTAGGCCATAATTACTCCATTGTATGCAATTAAGTCTCTGAAAATATATTGGCTAAGATAAGACCAAATGCTAAGCCAAAATCAAACATGGGTCAGTGTGGTGTGTTTAGCAAAATGGAAGTGTGATTTAATGCATGAAAACCTAACCAGAATCTGTTTAAAAGATTGCATCATGGGCAGGGGTGGGCTTCAAAAATTTTAGCAAGGGGTTCTCTGCCTGGTTGCTGGGTGGGTGTGGCCATGGTGGGTGTGGCTTAGTCAGCCTCCTGCACCATGGCAGCAGGGGCATTTTTGCTCTCCCTGGGCTCCAGACACTTTCCTCGAGCCTCTGGGAGGGTGAAAATGGCCTCCCCAGGCTCCAGAGTCCCTCTGGAGGCTGGAAATGAGACCGTTTCCGGCTTTCCCGAAATTCCGGTAAGCCCATTTTTTGCCCTCCTCAAGCCTCCAAACACGCACTGCACTTACCTGCATCCAAAATGGGCCATATGGGGACTCCTGGGAGGGGCAGGGTGGGGCTAGCCAGGAGTGGGATTTGGGGGTTTTCTGAACTGCACAGAATCTTAGCTAGAGGGTCTCCCAAACCCCTGCGAACCCCTAGCAGCCCACCCCTGATCATGGGTACTCTTATCTATATCTGAAAAGCAGCTCCCATAGTTCCTTGATGCAGAGTAGATGTGTGTTACAGAGGGGATGGATTACAGTAGTGTGAATGCTTATGTCTGCAGATGGGCAAATCTCCTGTCATTTCTTAAATAGAAAATCATCTTAGCTGAACAATTCAATTTATTTTTGTCCAGTCTAGCAGTCAGAACCTTGAAAATACCAAGAGCAAGAATTATTTATCAGGGTGGATTAATTTATCGTAGACAAGTCAGGTGCGTAATATCAACATTTAGTTGGAAAGTCAAGGCGGGTCCATCTTTGCCCTTATGAAATGAACAATGGCTTTATCCAGCACAAGAGACCATTCTATGCAGTGGCCAGGAAAGCCTTGGCATTTGCTGTCACTGTATTTTGTCTAAAGTGAACTTTGGGGATATATCTGAAGTTTACTAATCAAGAGAAGCTTCTAAAAAACAAGACTCAGCTAAAAAGGAAGTTACAAAAAAGGCAGCAGAACAGGAAAGAAGAGAAGCAGAATGGCAAAAAAAGAAAAAAAAAGAAAAAAAAGAAAGAAAGAGACAGCTAGAGATACATTTCATCAGCCCATGAAAGACGTTGAGACATGGCAGCAACTGCAGCCTGAAAAATGGAAAGTAAGTAGTAGTCAGCAATTCTGCACTCACAATTTATGGCGATATAAACGCTGTCTAAATTAGTGATTTAACACTGCAGGGGCGAGTAAATAACATTTTAAATGCTAGAGTGGAAATCCTACATGTCTTAATACTGAATACATAATGCATTATGCTTTAAGTCTAGAATGAATTGGATGTGGTTTATATTGTTACATTCCTTACTGGCTAATATTATTAGTCCTTGGAGAATTTAGATAAATATTGTACAGCACACATATTTAGTTGATTGCTAGTCTGCACCTACTCCTACCTGGATAGAATTTCAAAATACTACACAACTTTTATTCAGCCATTTGCTTGATTGTTTTGCTTTTCTATGTTTATTTTTTATTTTTTGCCTTGCTCATACTCTATATCCTAAGCCTTTTTCTGCAAGTCTCATTGGTTATCCATCGAAAATCTATTTCATATACTGTAATCGTATAAGTATATATAAATATCATATAAATCAATATCTGCTGACTGTGCAGATGGGTCCTTGAAATTTTCTTGCCCAAAGAAATGGGTTCTAATTGCTTTCCTATTTTTTAAAAAATTTCTGAATCTAACCTACAGTTCTAGAATTCTATAGAATAGCAAATCTCAACCTCAGGAACTGTGAGATGTGTGGACTCCCAGAATTCCCCAGTCAGCTTAATGTTCTTCAAGTTGAGAAACATTGCTCTAGAGAGTTTTGATCTAAGCACTAACCAGACCTAATGCTACTTGGTTCCCTAGTTATCATGGGGATAAGATTGGTGAGGTGTTAGCTCTTTGATTGCCAACTTTTCCTGCTTAACTATAGCCTGCCTTTTAAATGCAGATATGTATATATATAAAAACAACAGCAACCGATATACTTCCTACTGGGCTGTGACCCTTCTTCCTGTATCCTTCTCTCTGAAATAATGTATTTCTTTGATCTTTCCTTCAAGAACACCCCTGATTTAATCCTGGAGAATAAACACTTTTAGTAGCACCTATTTTTCCAAACAACAGCAACAAGACAGTCATACAATTGTTCCCTCGCATGGGCCAGACAAGAAATGGCAGAATGGCTGTCGATTTCACTGTTCAATTGCTGCATCTGTTAAAAGAAAGCAACAGACAAAAATGGTCAACATTTCAGCACTGGGCTATTGCAGCTGGGAGGGAAAAAAAAACACCTCACAACTGCCCAGGCTTTTCTAACAAAAAAGATGCTCCAGACTGCTAATATTTTGATAATTATAGGGAGAAAGGACTTTGAGGGACATGAAAAAACGCGAGGCCACGATGTGCCCATATAGGGACAGAAGATTTAATACAGAACACCACAGTTTCATCAAACACTCTAGTAACAGGGCTGTAAACCAGATGGTATGACTCATAATAAAGTAGCATTCAGCAAAATACTAAGGCAGAACCCTTTGGTATCCAACAGCTGCCAAAAGGTTCTTGGCCCAGTGACTAAATTTATCTTTGATTCAAATCTCATCACAATCATAGAAGACTCAGAGTTGACTCAGTGTTCAGTGTCAGTCCTGTTTCTTATTATGTAGTGATAATAATACTCCTTGAAATGTATTACAGTATAGATGAATCTGAATTGGTTTATATCTCCCTTAGTAGGATTTTCATATAGTTTAATATAAACTCCCTTCCTACTTTAGTATCCAAGGAAACCCAGGTTAGCATCTTTGGAAAAATGCCCTCCTTCACCTCTTTGACTCCAAGACTTGAACATACTTGTACAAAGGAAGCTGGACTTTCTGGGGATTTTTTTCTCCATTTCATTCATATTTAACATTTTCATTAGACTGGAACATTTTAATTTGAATTCCACCATCCATAACTTTTTGGGTTCAGGATTTTCCACTCTGTATATAAGCAAATTTTAATCACCCTGCTTTGTATTTCTGAGTGTCAGGCATGATTTCTCATGGACTGCCTTTTTACATTGTTTCCTTATTTTCTGTCAGCACAGCTGGGAGTCATTTTGGAAGAACCGAACTAAGTAAATATGTCACCAATGACAAACTAAGGAACTGACTTTGCTTGCCTTGGTTGTATACTTGCCACTTCAATCCTGCATTTCTTTCTAGGAAAAGCGATTCCATTATACCATTAAGCAGAAAGATTGGGGACTATGAAAATTAACGATGATCACTGACACCATTGTATCCGACATGCATTTGATATTTAGGATGTTTCTCTTAAGTGCTGGAAGAAGAGTTGAGGTATTGCAAGTGATGACATGTGATCCAAGTTGAAAAAGTATTTTTTTCACTGGATTGTTTGATCCGAAAGGCAGACTTTGAAAACTAGTCAGTCTAACAGTGAGTGCATTCTGGAATCATTCTTATATTTTTCAACTTCACATATCAGGGGTGTTCTGTAGTGTGGTTAAAAAAAAATCAAGATGATGACAGCAATTGTGCAATTGAAGGTCCACTATTTTTTAAATGTGTATAAAAATGGCCAGTGCCTAAATCACACCATTGTGGCCACTGTTTTGATTTTTTTAAAAATTGTTTTTATTCAACATTTACATCTTTAAATCTTAGTTACACTTTTACAGCTTTCCAATACCGGCATTTTTAGTAATATCCAATTTATCTTTCAGCCAACTATATACATATACCTTTTATTTACATACATACTTATTCATATAATCAATACATTTTATATACATACCTACTACACATTAAATATAACATTCCATTGTAATATCTTCTTCTTTGCTATTCACTATCCATTAATTTTAGATTCCTTTTCCAGCCAATCATACCATCTGTTCCATGTTTCATAATAAATCATTTTCTCTCTGTCCTTAAATTCCATTGTTAACTTATCTGATTCTGCATACTCCAGCACCTTTTTTATAATCATCGTGTTTGTTGGAGCATGTTGTTGATTCCAGTTTTGGGCAAATGAGATTCTGGCGGCCGTAATTATGTGACGTATGAGGTATTGAATTTCTTTACTCATTTTTTCTTTTATAATCCCTAACAAAAATAGTTCAGGTTTCATATCAATTTTTTCCCCAGTCATTTCCTCCAACCATTTTCTAATTTTTAACCAGTAGTCTCTTGCTTTGGGACATGTCCACCACATGTGGTAGTATGTCCCTTGTGAATGATTACATTTCCAATAGTGCGGTGGATTGTTTGGAGACATCTTGGCCAATCACGCCGGGGGTAAATGCCACCTATAGAACATTTTATAAATATCTTCTTTATAGGCAGCAGACAATGTTGTCGGCCACTGTTTTGATTTTATTAATCATACCATATAGGTTGTATATCATTCTGGAAAATAGCATGCTTCCTTCACCCTGGCTGAGATAAAGTTGAAAAACTGTGCCCATTCTGTGAATGATCCTAAATTGGACTAGATCCATTGCAGGCCTTTTAAAATGTGATTTTATGTAGTCACACAAGGAGATTGAGCTATGTTTGATTGTAGTTTCAACAAGTGCAGCACCTGGTGAATTGTGTCTGCATCCAACAGGGATTGGCCTGGTTATTATTTAGATAGGATTTTTCAAGAAATATGATGATACAGGCCAGACTCAGAAGTTAGGGAAAATATCCTGGAAGAAGGCAATGGTGAACTAGTTCTATGCTGCTGTCAAGAAATCTACATGGATTACTATGAGTCAGGTTTGACTTTTACCTTTAATAGCTACTATTCCAAATCCCCTGATAATTGGTACATTATACATGCAGTACCTATTAAATACTGTGTTACATATTTGGAGGGTTTTACCCCAAAATATGTTCATTAGTCATGAATTCTTTAAGCTATCTACAGAATGAGCAACTGTAGTGCCAAATAGAATAAGCAGCTTGTTCTCACTCATTGGCCAGAGATCAAGAGGCATTGGATGGGCATCCCAAAGGTTTTTGGGCTTTTTTTTTTTTTGCCTTTTTTCAAAAGGTGACTAGACTTTTTTTGGGTTTTTCCTTGAAGATGTTTTGCTTCTCATCCGAGAAGCTTCTTCAGTTCTGACTGAATGGTGAAGAATGGAAGGATTTATATTCTTTGCAGTCATCTGGTCATTAGCACTCTTTCTGGGAATTGCTGAGGCCACTTGGAGATTTAGCTGTGTCCTCAGATTCACCTGAATAGTGCAAATGGATGTGAAACCTTCTTGGAAATGCTGAAAGGACTGTGTTGTAAACAGGAGATAGGTGGTGGCATGTCCCCTCTCCTCTGTTGAGAGAGGCCTGTTCAATTGTAGTATAGATGGCCTCTTTGACCTCTCTTTCAAACCAGCAGTCCTTTCTCTCCAGAATGTGGCTTTTCCAAAGGTTAAAAAAAAACCAAATATAATTTGGATGACTGAGAATCTCCATAGATATTAGATGGGCTTGTTCTGAGCCTCTCCAAAACATCATAGAAAGACAGGGACTAGTTGATAATCAGATGAAGAGCAGTATCTGCTCTTCTTGAGCATTCAAGAAAGAATATCTAGCAGAACCAAGACCATATTTTTTTTTATTGAAAAAGTTTTACAAATACAAATTTTCCCCCTTCCCCCCCCACCCTAACCCAACATTATAAAATACATATAAAGACAATATATAATTCCATCCCATCCCATCCCAACCCCACCCTCCCCCTCCCCCTCCCCCCTCTTCCCTCCCCCCTTGACTTCCATTATATGCAATACTAATATTCCCAAACAATATATATGTTATTCAACCTTCCATATCTTTTTTCTATATTTACTAACATAATCATCAATCCTTCTCAGCTAAAAGCGACATAATATTTTCTAGTCTGATACTTATTCTGTACATACTCAATCCATAACTTCCATTCCTGTATATATTTCTCATGCATCTGATCTTTTAAAAAAGCTGAGATCTTCACCATTTCTGCAAATCCAGCCATCTTCTGAGTCCATTGGTCCACAGTCGGTAAGGCATCACTCTTCCAATATTGGCCAATCAACAACCTAGCTGCTGTCACCATATACAAAATCAATTTTGTTTCACCCAATGTAAAACCTTTAACTATACCCAATAAAAAAAAATTGCGGAGAAAATTGTATTTTTTTCTTCAAAACATTTTGCATAACCCACCAAATTTTTATCCAAAGAGCCCTCACCTTTTTGCAAGTCCACCATATATGATAATATCTAGCATCTAAACAATCACATCTCCAACATTTTGGCTGCACATTAGGGTACATACAAGACAACTTCTTGGGGTCTAAATGCCATCTATAAAACATTTTATAAAAATTTTCTCGTAAATTTTGTGACTGTGTAAACTTAACATTCTGAACCCATATTTTTTCCCATGTTTCCATCATGACTGGTTGAGAGAAATTTTGTGCCCATTTAATCATACAGTCTTTAACTAACTCATTTTCTGAATCCCTTTCTAACAAAACATTATAAACTCTCTTAATATGCATTGGACCTGTCTGCTTTATCTGTTCAACCAATTCTACTTCATATTCCATTAAACCAGTTTGTTGATCTTCTTTCCATCTCATCTGTAATTGATTGTACTGCAACCAAGTCAAAGATTTCCCTTCTTCCAACAGCATATCCAAAGTTTTCAGTCGCCACCTGCCCTCTTCAAAATAAAGTAACTCTTTATATAAGAAACCCCCGAGTGACTTAATATTTGTATTCCACATGGTATCAGCAAGATCCAGCCAGAACGGAATCTTATAATCCCAATTAGTTTGGTGCTTCCTCCAGACTTTCATCAAGGCATTTCTAAGTAGATGACTATTGAACACTTTATCCACTTTATTATCATAAAATAGGTATGCGTGCCATCCCCAAACAAGGTCATGACTTTCTATATTCAACAATTCAGTCTTAGTTTTCCCCAAACCAATCATTTAATTATATCAATGCAGTTGCTTCATAATATAATCGAAGGTTTGGAAGTTTAAGACCACCTCTCTCACGAGTGTCTTGCATTATTTTCAGTTTAACTCTTGGTTTTTTATCATTCCAAATAAATTTATTCAGTCCTTTTTGCCATTCTAGCAGTGGTTTATCTGATTTAAGCATCGGTATCATTTGAAATAAAAAGATAAGTCTAGGTAAAACATTCATCTTTACTGCTGATATTCTTCCAGGCAATGATAACTGCAGTTTCTTCCAATTTTGCATGTCTTTTTGTATCTTTTGCCACAAAACTTCATAGTTATTTTGAAACAGTTTAACATTTGAATCTGCAATTTGTACTCCTAAATATTTGACCTTTGAGACAATTTCGAAACCTGCCATTCTTTCCAATTCCTTTTTTTTGCTCTCTGTCAAATTTTTAATGATCATTTTAGTTTTTTTCTGGTTCAGCCTAAAACCAGATACCATGCCATAATCTTCTATAATATCTTTCATCTGAATTATTGAATTCATAGGTTGTGATAGGGTAACAACCAGATCATCTGCAAATGCCTTAGTTCTATAGTCCTCTTGCCTTATAGCTATTCCAGTCAAAGAGTTCGAGTCCCGTATTGCATTAAGTAAGACTTCTAAGGTTAGAATAAATAATAACGGGGATAATGGACAACCTTGTCTGGTGCCTTTTTGTATATTAAAATTCGATGTTAGACATCCATTTATGATAAGTTGTGCATATTGTTCTTGATAAATTGCACCAATCGCTTGTATAAACCGCTCCCCCAAGTCCATTTTTTCCAAAGTCTTAATTATAAAGTTCCAATTCACTCGATCAAAGGCTTTTTCCGCATCCAAAAAAACCAGCACTGCAGAGATCTGTTTATTCTTATCTAGATAGTCCATTAAATCTATAACTTGCCTAACATTCTCTTTCATATATCTGCCTTCAATAAATCCTGCTTGGTCATGATGAATTACCTTTTGGATAACTGGCATCAATCTGTTGGCTAATACTTTCGCAAAGATTTTATAATCTGTGTTTAGTAGAGATATTGGTCTGTAATTTTCTGGTTTCTTAAGACCTGATTCTTCTTTCGGAATCAATGAGACAAAAGCTGTTTTCCATGAGGAAGGTATCTTACCTCCTAGTTGTATATTACAAAATAAGTCTTTAAGATGCTCAATCATTTCCTCTTGTAGAGTTTTATAATAAACTGCAGTTAGGCCATCCGTCCCTGGAGCTTTAGCTGTTTTTAATTGTTTTATAGCGAAACTGATCTCCTCAACTGTTATCAATTGTTCCAAACTTTTCTTTTGAGTTGTTGAAATTTTTGAAACTCTTTTATTTTCTAAATATTCATCTATAGTAATATTCTGTATGTCATCTTTAGCATATAACTTAGTATAATATTCCAAAAATGCTTTTTTAATTAATTCTTGTTGATAAACTTCTTTATCAGCATATTCAGTACTATCAATAATTCGTGTAGATGCTTGTTTCCTCAAAGTATACGCCAACCACCTGCCCGGTTTATTAGCATTGGTAAAAGTATTGTGCTTTGCAAATTGTAAGTTAGTTGCCATTTGGTCTGCTATAAGCATTTGAAATTGGTCCTTCAAGAGTTTTATGGCCATTTGCAATTTTCCATCTGCTGGTTTTTGTATCAGTTGTTGTTCTTTCTTTTTTATCTCAGATTCCAATTGTAGTCTCTTCTTCTGCTGATTCTGTCTATGTTTAGAGTTCATTTGAATTAGTACTCCCCGCATATATGCTTTGCCTGCATCCCAAACTGTTTCGATAGGGGTACCTTTGTTTAAATTCAGTTTAAAAAACTCCTTTAGGTGCTTTTTAAGTTCAATTATATTTTTTTCATATCTAAATAAATTCTCATTTAATCTCCAAGATCTTCTTTCTCTTTTACCCATCTCGATTTCTATCCAGACCGGACTATGGTCAGTCAGAGTCCTAGGAAATATCTTTATTTTCT
>WNWU01000003.1:41650006-41697410 GCA_012654045.1 Ptyas mucosa | reverse complement strand
GGCTCATCTAGATGACTTATCTAGCTAGATGGCCAAAATGTTCCAAAATTCCTATAAATTTAAACTGTACCTAATAATGATTCTAGTGATACCAATCATTTGAACTGGGTCTGATCCTATCCACACAAACACATCTCATATAACTTCACTTGAGGATGCTTCTATCAGTTCTACTGAACCTGTCAAGCTAGTATCGTAATTCTGAACAAATCAGAGTAATGTTATCCTTCAGATGCATTGCAGGCTCTGCACAGCAGCTCAGAAAATGTTCTTTTGGCTCATTCTTCCCCCCAGAAAATCAGGTCCTTTTTGAATTTGACAATGGACAAATGGTGATGTTGTAATTTTAAGACCTTATCTGTATTTAGTTGGATTTTCTCCTTGTCAGCCGAGCTACAGGCATCTCCTTTGCTACTTCATCTCCCATAACTTTTCTGAAAAATAAGAAGCTTCTCTAGAGCAACAAAATTGGGAAATTTGTAATATATGCCCTTAAAATATACAAACTCCACAGTGTGTGCTGCAATGGAAAGCGATACAAACGAAGAAAGAAGAAAGTTATATTTTGAGCACTTTGCTTCACTTTCATTCATATCATCATAGGATCAAGCATGTTATTAGGCTCATTCATACTTATCATTATTTAATGTTTATTATTTGATATTAAAAGCATTTGAACTTGTCTTCTCCCTAAGATCTCACTTTGATCTGAAAAAACAATAACATTTAAAGTATAGATGGTGACTGTGATGGTGATCTTAGTTTTTGTTTCCAGGGAATCAAGAGAATACACAAATAGCATTCCTGTTTCCAGTTTTAATCCAACATTGACCATGTTAGATGGATGGATTTCAGGGCATCTAGTGAACATCTATGGCTGAGAGTGAATTTGAATCTGTTTCTCCCTGGTCACAATCCAACATCTGAAGCACTTACAATACAATATAAATGTTATTGTAAGAAATCATGGGCACATAAACTACCGAGCAAAATACACATAGTGCTTTAAATGTGTGAACAAAAAAGAGAATTGAAGTTTACGCTTATGCTACAATAGTACCAATTGAATGTCAAAGCCGAGGTCTGTCAATACAGGGAAAGCCCTTGGCTTGTTCTTCTACAATTAATTTCTCCTGGCAAAAACTTTTTAAAAACCTTGCTCAGTGGAATGTTATATACAAAAAGACCAATATAGAAAGCAAGATTTCCAATATTAGGCTTCTCTTTAAGAATTAGTTACTGGGTGAGGAACTAATTAAAATGTTGGCAGAAGCTTTCTGTAGTTGTAGTTTCTGAATTATCTTTAAAGGCAGCTTCGTGTTCATTGTCTTACAGCAATGCAGTTGGGAAGGTACAATGGCTCATTGTAGGCAGATTTTTCCAGGCTCATGAGCATTCACAGCTAGGGAGCCTGATGCCTGACTATTGATTATAACTGTGGGAAAACAGCCACAGATGAAAGAAAGGAACAAATGGCAAAATTGGCAATGAGAACAGACGGCTACTTTGCCCAGCACTGAAGTAAGATATTTATATTTAAACATGCCTGTTGTAAGACTGTTACCTCTTAACCCTCACAAGTGCTACAATGTTTATCAATTATTATTTGTAATGTAGTATTCCAGTTATTTTTAAATTGCAGATTTATGAAATGGGATTATTCCAGGGGTGAAATCCAGCAGGCTCTGACAGGTTCTGGAGAACCAGTAGCAGAAATTTTGAATAGTTCGGAGAACCAGCAAATATCACCTCTGGCTGACCTCAGAGTGGGGTGGGAATGGAGATTTTGCAATATCCTACCCCCAGGAGTGGGGAGGGAATGGGGATTTTGCAGTATCCTTCCCCTGCCACACCCACCAAGCCACGCCCACAGAACCAGTAGTAAAAAAATTTGGATTTCACCACTGGATTATTCACTACTTTCAAGAGATGAGTTTGGATGGAAACAGTAATATCTTAAATTTTGGCATTTAAGAAATTTAAGACTAAAGCTCAGTTTAAATAATTGCATTGTAATTGTCTACTTTTTATATTTTGAGACTGTTAACTTTGGATTTCCATAATTCTGGGGTCTCCAACATGACAAGTAGGGGTACCAAGTTGCCTTTTTGTTCACTATCAGCTACTTATCTCAGCAGGACTTCTTATATTTCATAACAGACTATTTAAAGAATTTAAAAATGTGTCCATAAGAACTATTACCAAATGAAAATGATCAGTCCAGTGATGGGTTCCTCCCGGTTCGGCCCAGTTCTCTCGAGCCGGTAGCGGTGACGATATGATGTCACCGAACTGGTTCTGCCCCCCCCCGCACTCCCCCACCCCCACCCCCGTGTTATTCTTACCTTTTATTTGGCCCCACCCCCAATCTATTGCTGCCTCCTGAATCCCAGCTGATGGCTAGAAGGAAAAAAAAACTGTTTAAACTCTTGCCACCGGGCTTCAAAGGGCCGCCCTACAGCTGATCAGTGTTAAAAGAAAACAAATGAGTAGACCAGTGCCTGCAAAAATACATGAGTAGATCAGTGCCTGCAAAAATAAATGGGTAGATCGGTACAGCTCTGCAAGCAGTTAAAAGCCTGGTAGACCAGTACCTCTGTTAAATCCTAAATAATTGTCACATGACCATCAAGCCATGCCCACAAAATAAGCCATGCCCACAGAACCAGTAGTAAATTTTTTTAGAACCCACTCCTGGATCAGTCCAATGCTTTGCTTGGAAGCACAACTTTCCAACCAGAAAGAAAATCATGATAAGGGAGGTGTCTAGCCAATTAGTGAACATACACATCCCATCACAATCATTTTATAAGGTTATCCATAACTTGGTAATAATTTCAAATGTGCTGAGAACCCTGAAAATATTGGGGACTCCTGCTCTTATATATTCTAAGGGTAACAGAAACCTAACCACCATTCATAATTAAATTTGTAGTTAATATTGCTTATAAAGATACCACGCAACTCATTTATCAATTGCAAAAGAAAAATATACAAAATATTATCAAAATCATTACAGACCTCCTACTTGTAGCATTTACTGAGTTAATCCTTAAGCCTGGTGGATTTTTGGTATATATTAATAGAAACAATATTTGGGGCTGACATGGAATGAATTGCAGTTCTGACGTCAACTGTTCCAGGTTACAGTTTTAAAATTCTTAGCTGAATTATAATGGCCGTGTTAATGTTATATTTCAGAGGAGGCTTTGAGAGAATTGTTTGAATATGATGCACAGCACACACTGATCAGCAATTACATACCTGCCATCCTAAATTGGGAAATATAATCTGACAGTGATATTCCAAATCCCATAATATTGTCTGATATAGATGTCCACTTATGGCTTATATTTTGCTTTTATAAGCCATCTATAAAATTCTGCAACAAATAGTATAAAAATCTTTTGAAGTGTAATGGGCATAAACGCCTATGGGCATGCATCAAGGGCATGCATAGAGACCTATAAATCTGGGTAAAAAGATCTTGCCTTTTAATCACTTAAAAGGATCAGGCTCAAATTATCCTACTTCACATACATCATGTGAATACCCAGCTCTCTGGAAAAGGGTCTAATGCTGGGAAAGAAGGAAGGAAAGACAAGAGTATGGCCAGCAACAAGGTGAATGGACTCAGTTACAGTGGCAATGAGTTAGACATGAAAGAAAGGTTAGGGATAGATTCAGGGGTGAAATGCTACTGGTTCATCCAAACCGGTATTTCCGACGATCAGCTGTGGCGCACGATTTATATTCACGAAATCCTGCTTTCTAGAGAATCTAAATCGTGTGGAACAGCTGTCCCCCCCTGCTGTTCTACTTATCTTCTTAAGCCTCCTTTTTCTGCGTGAAGCGCGTGTTTGGTGTGTGCTGCGCATGTGCGTGCAGACACATTTGGTGCGCACTGTACATATGCATGCAGCGAACTGGTGGCAAACTTTGGAGGATTTCACCACTGGATAGATTGTCATGGTGAAAATCACTAAGAGTTGAAAATGACTTGATGGCATACACTAGAAGCTCCTGACTTACAACCATTTATTTAACAATTGTTGAAAGTTATGACAGCATTGGAAAAAGTGATTTATGACTGGTTTCTTCACTTAACTACCTGCAGTCATATGGTCAAAATTTGGGTATTTCAAAATCGGCATGTATTTTTAATGGTTGTAAGTTAAGGACTACTGATAATCAATCAATCAATCAACCAATCTATCTATCAATCTATACTTAAACAGAACATCCTTGTAAGCATTTTCCCTTATGTCTTCCCCCCCCCAAAAATAGATTTTTAGGAGCATTTAATAAACCGTTGAATGAAAATAAAAATCCAATACAATCATACTGTATAACAATGCAGACTCATGTCCAAAAGTGAAATGCTAAGGAGGCTGCAGAGCCCTGGAGAGAGTTGAAAAATGAAAGACAGGATACTTGGCTCACCATGTAATTAAACCAGTACGAGAATGTTACATTCTACGCACAAGAATGTCATAGGCATTCTATGTTCCTTTGAAAAAAAATTCAGAAGCAAATTCTCTTTAATCAAAGTGAATGAGGATTGGTATGGAAAAAATGGGGAAGTTTGCCACTCATCTACTTTTCATAATTTAAGGAAAATAGGGAAACTATGAAGGCATTCTTTCCAAATCTGCAACCAGAAACGGCCATTTGAGGCGTCTAAATATTTTCTATGTAATGAAATAGTGTTGTGATATTGGGTGTGTGCAAATGCATGTCTGCGCTCTTTACATCTTACATCTGTGTGTCAGTATGTGTGCATTGAGAGACACAGGCTGTATCTACTCCTTTCTGAGTCATGTGATGAAGGAGGAGGACTTAGACTAGAGGAGTCACTAATGTTGTGAGCTGATGCTCGGATGCCTCTCTCAGAGTGCCCTGAGGATTTATTAGTGTCAGATGCCACCTCATGCTTGTGCTTCACTATCACTCGGTGCCAGTCTGCCATGGACTCGGGGGGGGGGGGACGGGACTAGACAGGAAGGGAGAATTTCAAGCTAAAAATTCACTGTAGCTCTGTCAATGTCAACCGGCTGGAAATGGAACGCAGCTGCATACCAAACTACACTTGAGGTGACTGAAAAACATCTTATTTGAATTTAATTGGACATGAGGTGAGGGGCAGCAATGTGAGACACCTAAGGGAGGGAATAGTTAGAGTTGGGATTTTGGCACATGATTTTCCGTTCTGGCTTTGCATTATTGAAATTCACTTGACTTCTAGTAAACTATACCTTTCTCAACCAATGGAGTCAAGGATCTTAACCTTACTTCAAGCTGAGGCAGGTCTGACAATTAGCATTAGCATTAGTATTATTGTATTTCTTCTCTGCCTGATTTAATTCTCTAGTTTCAAACTCAGTCCTTCATTTGCCAGTTTCTTCCCCCACACCAAATGTGAACCCATTCTGTTCAGTTCTTAGGGAGTTATCATTGTGAAAGACATAGAAACAGAATCCTAAATCTCCTTACACATGTTTGCTCCACTAGTCCCATATAGGTTTCACCAGTTCTCTCTCCCCTGCTTATCTGCTTACATTATCAAATGGATCATAATGCATAAAATGAAAGATGGAAGAAAGGTTGGGTAACCCTATCTATTTAAGCTTGTTAGAATTCACAGTGATGTTGTTCATGATATCATCCTACAAGTAATATGAATTATGTGACTTACATCATTTGTGCAATCGTACCATGATACACTTGCCCTACCTTCCCCTCATAGACATCCATAACTTTCAGTTTCAAATAGATTTCTTCCATTGCCTTTTATGGCATATATATAGTATGGTATTTAGATATGTTTAGAGTTAAACATGTCTAAATACCATACTTTATCAGTTTCTCATTTAAGCCAGTTAAAATTCTGGTTTAGATGTTTAGGGTTGTTTTTTTTTAATCTACAGTGATTGGTAATTATAATTCTGTTCAACTGGAAATTCTTCTTGGGCTTGGTGTGCCTGAAAAGTAAACTCCAGCTGCATATTAACATATCATCTCCCATTAAATGATATCAAAAAGGATAAACACTGGATAAAAGGCATCTGCTGGTACTTACATTGTCCTATAATCTCCATTTAATATCATATTCAGAGAAAGTGCAGTCATCAGTCAGGACTTGTGAAGCACTCATCAGTGCTTTTATATAGGTGCTGAACTACAATTATGCATTAATGAAAGGAGCTGCTGTTATGGAAGCACCATATGGAATTAAGTGTTCAACATATGGAACACAGGGACTGACTGTTTCATATTTTTGAAAACAACAATTATTGTCCTGCGTGATTTAGAATTAGAGAGTAAATAGGAATACATATGACAATGAACTTGGTTATAAAGGAACATTAATGTGCAATGATTCTGGATCTTTTGTGTTCAACCTGATTAATAAAGTTAGGACTGAATACAGTTTGAGCTTTATCTGCATAGGTCATTGATTTAATGGGTTCCTTTCGAACTTATTGGGCAGTCTTATGGAGAATTAATAAACAGGAGCATCCACAAAACTACTGATCTTAGAGAGAAGGGACACTGAAAATAGATCTACTGACAGATTTCTCAATAATCCAGAAAATATTCTTACTCTTAATATTATAAAAAATATCAAGTATTGTTAATTGAGTGTTTTATTCTCTTTTACAAAGTCTTGGATTAATTGTTTATGCTTAATGTTCAATGTTTCATGTCTGTAAAAATGCTGTTTGATTGCTTAGGGTCTGGACCTAAGGGCTTGGTTTCTGCCCATTCTGAGACCTTTATTAGAACTTCTGATTTTCTTGCCTATATTGCATGGAATATAGTATATAACTGATACTGTCATGGAGTTTGAAAACTACCCCACAGTTTTGTAATTGGCAGTGATATGGTGACCTGGGAGCTTTAAGAAAAATAAAAGCAGATCTATCAAGCCCCAATTCTGTATATAAAATACTTACCAAATAGTATATTGATAAGACAGTAGAAAAATGGAAAATACAACAGCTTGTGGATATATTCAAACAATACGTTCACAATTTATTGAACAAAGTTTGCCTCCTTTATGTAATTTTTCCAAAGGGATAGGTCACAACATTATTTTATATATGATTTTCCATGGCTGCTTTTTTGGTTTTTATATATATGTGTAAATGTACTTAAGAGGAGGGTAAATCTGAACTGAATAGCTTGATCCTCAAGAAAATGTCTGATCACAAATAAGGTTTTGAGTTGCAACATTTAACAAAGATGGGTCAAGTTACAACTATTCAGGTACTCAAAACTGGGAGTAATTACTACATGAGCATTGCTGCTATGCCCTATCTTATTATAAAATTGATCAAGTAATGGCAAGGTTTCTACCACCACTATTTTCATATCCATATATGTAGCACAGACGTCCATAGATGAACTGTGGTGCTTAAGGGCTTGTTTTGAAGATTTTTGCTCATGTGGACACCAGTACACATAAAATTGTACAATAAAGGTTTTCCATCACAAATATTCATGTTTTACATAGCATGTATGAATACAAATAGTAGTATTTATTGCTCCATTTATTCCTAGTGCTAGTACCACACTGGAGTTTAGTGTATTGTGCTGTGTCATATCATTTTTATTGTTTTATCATATTTTGGAAGCACCCATCTCCCTCACAGAGTTATGTTTTGATGTATCTACCTCATATTCTAATTTGGGTATTATTCCATCCAGAAGAAAAGTTACTGATGCAAACAATTGGAGAAACTTCTGCTTTAGACTTAGCCTGAATTTCAGCATGTCTAACCATGATGTGGTGAATTTCCCAAAGCTGAACTACTAAAGTCCAAATTCAGTCAGAACCCAAGTTTAGCTCCAGGTTTAGATTAGGAACATTGATTAAATTGTTCACTTGAGAATAAATACTTTGGCCACATGTTTTGTTTAGGGTGGTGTCGATCATGACTAATTGCTGGGTGGAGGAAAGCATGTCATGCATACTTGCATATACAAATCAAGTTGCTTTAGATATAATTTTCTTATGGGACTCCCTGCCTTCTCAGCAACTATAAACCCATAGAGATAAAATATTATTGTTTTATTTTCATAAGCATTATGATTGCCTTAATGAGGGCAATCCATTCATAATCTGGCTGCCAATAATTTTAAAATAAAGCAAAATCCCCTAAAAACCTATTCCCTAAGTAGTTTGCAAAAATTACTTAGTTGCTCAAAAAGAGCCATCACTCTTCCATGATGGTTGACTTTGCCAAGCCAGCACTAGAATATTGTCGTTTATTTTAATTGAAAATTTCCCCCTTGTTTTTTTTAGATTAACTGCTTCAAAAGTGCTTCTGAAAGGTGCTAGCTTGACAGTCCCCAAATCCTTTCTGTAATTACAGATATAACAGCTGAGATAGATATTTTTTAGAGCAGTCAGCTTTATTTACACCCATTCCCTTCTCTGTTGAAAGGTAAGCTTTCTGAAGAAAAAAAAAGGGGGAGATATAAGAAGATTCCTTTTATTGCTGCAGATAGTTGTCCATCTATCCCAGTATTGGGAGAATCACAGAAACTGTTTAGGGTTCCAAGCAGAAGTTTTCGAAGCCTAACTTGCAACTGAATTGAGTTGCTTATAAATGTGTGTTCCCAACAGTACTATTTGGTTTAATTGGTCAGACAATTGACATTGATCATGGTTAGAATATGTTAGCCATGTACAAGTGCATTCATTAATTAACCAATTAACAGTATAATACTTCCAGACAAATATCATTAGCATAGCATGCCATGATACAATAATAATAATATGTAGCCATGTTGGAGTACTCAAACTGGCCCAAAATGGCAGAAAGTTTTGCTTTGGAAAATGTCAGCCCATATAGCAAGTTGAGAATATCATTTTGCACAAGATGACCCAGGAGATAACTAAGAAGCAGATGGTTCCCACATGAACTGGTTGAGGCAACAGCGCTCTGGAAAAAGTCCTTCCACAAAACAGCTGGTTCAATTACAGCAGCACAAAAGCACAGTGCATAAATAAATAGATGTTGACCAACTTTCCAGACTTAACTACTTAGTTCCCATGGCTTCCTGAAAGAACCAGGAAAAAGATAAGTCCATTTTTTTTAGTATAGCTTGTTAAATCTTTTTGAAGTCTGTCTGCATTTAATTCATGGCACCTGGACAACAGCTTGATAAAAACTGAAAAGAAAGCAATTTAAGGAATCTGGTCCTGGATGTCCAAAGACCAGTGGGTGACCCAGTTTGAAACCAGACTAGATACTGGCCATTTTGTGAATCTGCACATCAAGTAGCACAGCCTAGCAATGAGGACCCAGTTTGTGGGGGCAATAAGCTGACTGTATAAAATATACAAAAGTATGAAGGCTATTGCTTAGCGCATTGTAAGCCGTCCTGAGTCTCCGGAGAAGGGCAGCATATAAATCAAATTTTTTTTAAAATGATAGCAGCAACCAATGAAAGCT
This sequence comes from Ptyas mucosa, assembly GCA_012654045.1. Taxonomy (NCBI): domain Eukaryota; kingdom Metazoa; phylum Chordata; class Lepidosauria; order Squamata; family Colubridae; genus Ptyas; species Ptyas mucosa. The sequence goes on along the minus strand of WNWU01000003.1, from coordinate 41,687,946 downwards.
TGCCTGAGGTGGACAATACTGGCATATTATTCAAAAGCGGTGACTGGACAGGGATTTGGCTGCAAGAAACCTTGGGTACAGACAACATCTGGGTCATGATCCATTTTCTCTACTTTCCTGATCAGTTATTTGGTGGGTGCTTGGTGGGTACGAATGCTTTCTCTGCTTAAGTAAAACCTTGCTAAATTGTAATCAATAATGCTAGACATTTAACAAAGAATTATCTATGTTCTGTATGTCATTTAGTATCAGTAGCTTGTCAATTCAAGGTCCCCAAAGCACTAATATCTCCATAAAAGATGTATGAGTGTGTTCTCCACATAAATTCCAATCACTGACCGAGTTAATTCAGCAGTCTCAAGACATTGTTCTTAGCTGTTCTCAGGTATTGAGCTATTTAGTAAACCAGGCATCACCTTGAGAGTTTTGCGACTAGAAAGAGACTGCTTCGAAGCAGTTTTGTCAAGTGCTCTTGTCATTCTCTTCTGTCAGCACTGGACCAAAAGATTGAAAGAGCTGCCTATCAAATTACAGGCAATATTCCAAGCACCCACTGTAAACCTTCCAGAGACTGCTATGGAACTTAATTAGTCTTAGCAATCCCAGGATGTCCCAGTGGTGATAATTTTCATCTGGACCAGGAACTGATCTAACCAGGTCAAAAGAAAGCTGTCATATCTCCATTTCCAGTTTATCCAGCAACTGATCTAAAATCAGAATGAGGTCCAATATATTTCTATCAATGTCAGTCAGGCTTAGAATTATTTGGGAGACTCTACGATGGCCATGAAATCTTATATCTTTTCAGAAAACCCTGGGTTCAGCAATTATTTAATGGCATAAATTATGTCTACAAAAATATGGAACAATTTAAAATGCATCCAGCTGAGTCAAAGCTGGAGTTTATTGAAAACCTGAAAGACTCCCAGATCACCTCACCTCTGATGGTTATTGATAAATTAAAATTCATATTTAAAAAATAAAATATTAAAGATTGAAATTATCTCATTCTTCTCATTTCTAGAAACACGCCCCCCCATCTTTTTCCTATTAAGGTAGATAACTGAAAGCAGAATTATTTGAAAAGTTGCAGATATAGTAAGCTGAAATCTTAAAATTTGTGCACTTTATATTTTTTCCATTGGAATAATTTTCTATTTTTTTCCCCAACATTCACAAAAATATATGTTTTCGCATATCATTCTCTGAAATAAATTACAATATTATTAACTGATGGCTCAAAAATACTATTTTTGGCAGGGAAACAAATGAAAACAATTATTGTAAAATAAAAGGGGCAATGATTCATTATTATGGTGCATTATTAATATGCATCAATTATTGAGTTAGTTCAGTAATGCAACCATTGTTCAAAGATGGACGCAGACTCTCTGGAGACTTGGAGATACTATATGAGGGACGCTTGCCAGCTGGCCACACTACAGCAATATAGAATGTATTTGCTAATCAAGACAGAAAAAGAGTAACTACCCATCATAAACATACTGAGCAGGTAGGCCCAAACATGGGAAGCTGCCAGACTCTTTCCAAAGATCTCCATGCCACTGGCCTCATATTTCTCACTCTCTGTCTCTGCAGAAAGCAATCACAACTGACTAAAAAATCTATCACTGGGAAGTCTCTGAAAGTGTAGAAGTCAGGAAGATAAATGTATCTTTTGTGCTGTCGCGTGTCCAGGCAAAATATTTTTAAAAACCCTCAGAAGTGTGTTCTAGTAGGTATCAGCTCACATAGTTACTTTGAAGAGCTGTTTACAGATTCATGGCATCCTAACTATATTATGCATAGGAAGGACAGCTATAGTTATTTTTTTTTAACCTCACCTTTATTTTATAAGTAACTCAAGGTGGTGTACATATCTGATACTCTTTCCTCCTATTTTCCCCACAACAACAACTCAATGAGGAATGAATTGACTGAGAGAGTAACTAGACCAAAGTCACTGAGCTTTCATGCCTAAGGCAGGACTAGATCTCACAGTCTCCTGATCTTAACCTAGACCAAATTGGCTCTCAATTAATCAAATTAATTAAAATGACTCTTAATAGCATGTCTGCAATAACATTTTCCCATCAATATCTCCTCAGGCTTCTGATTCTCTGCAGAAAAAAAATGGCAAAGGAGCAGAACTCTTTATTTTTTCTACCCTGACTCCACTTATGAAGCCAATTGTGTGGGTCAGGTGGGCAAAAAAAAGAGCTAAAAAAATTTAAGATGTTTGCCAGCTCTCCCAAGGTAGGATTTAGTACAGTATCATCAAAGATACAGCAGTAGCTGACCTCTGCTTGTGTTACAGTGTGGTAGTTTCCCATTTCTTACTGCTTCCAGTGAAAGTTAAGATTGGTTCATAAACTGATGATCGATGTGTCAAATTATATTGCATAACATTTCTTCAACCTATGGAAATGACATATTAGAAATCATTTGAAATCAGTAGTAATCAGTTAGTAAATAAAAATATTTTAATTCTTCCCTCCGCGTTGTTTGAAAACAATCACTTTGTTAAATTTATTTTACAACTTCAAGACTATTTCTGGATGTTTCTAACTGCTAGATATATTGCAATTTTTTGCCAATTTAGTTGTCTTGTCTCAGAATCTAATTGACCTAAGGAATAATCTTAGGCTTGGTTAATACTTGTATGAATGACCTCCAAAGAGTTCCAGGAATGTAGGGGGAGTTAAAAATAACCAAGAAAAAGCACACACAACTTATCCCCCTACTGTGGCCTGGAAAATTATATGGTTGTGTTCACAAAATCATAGGCAATTGAACTTCCTTTGAAGACACTTTTATTTTTTGTTCTTTACAATTCAACAGAATGTCAGAAAAATACTATATAAAGGGACTTCGGAGATCTGTCTGCCCATCAGCAAGATAACTCTCAGAAAACTAAAGAGAAGGAAACAAATTGATGTGGTAGAAACTAGTACAGAAATATTGAGCAAAAGGAGGCCAGATCAACCAACAGCAATGGAGAAGAAAACGTCCCGCAAAATTCCTGCATCCCTTTTGGACAGTCAATTGGATGGTGGCTCGAATGCCATGAACTTCTCCATTCTCCATCCTTTCTCATCATGTGATTTAGAATAGATCTGTTATTAAGGATAGAAAAGAATTTCAGAAGCCATATTCTACCCCTTTTTCCTATCTTGCTTAGTTATCATGGTTTCTGCCCCAAACATATTAATAATAAAAGATCAGCAAAATGCTAACATTTGTTGCACAGATTTCTAGGCTCCCAGGCAGTGGTGAAATCTGAACCGGTTTGCTACTGATTCGCTGGCTGCACATGCATGCTGCTTGCCAAGTGCGTGCTGTGTGTGCACATGCACAGTGTTAATCAAATGTGCACTGTGCACATGCATGCACAGTACATGCCAAAAGGAGGCTTGGGAAGGTAAGTAGAACAGCAAGGGGGGGGGGAAATCAGCTGTGATTTTTTTAAACTTTTAAAAACTTTTTTAATGCATTTTTTATTACCGGTTCTCCGGAACCGATAGTAAAATTTAATTTAATTTAATTAATCATATTTCTATGCTGCCCAACTCCCAAGGGACTCTGGGTGGCTTACAACAGAAATAATACAAACAGTGAACATGAAAAAAAAAACATTATAAAAGCATTTTAAAAACATTAAAAACACATGCACACCATCCATGGCCAGATCTCGCAAGATTGAACAGCGAGATCAACGGCCCCAGGCCTGCCGGAAAAGCCAGGTCTTCACCGCTTTCTGGAAGGCCAATAGGGTGGGGTAGTCTGGACCTCAGGAGGTAACTGGTTCCAGAGAGCTGGGGCAGCCACAGAAAAGGCCCTCCCCTGAGGGCCCACCAGCTGGCATTGTTTAGCTGACGGGACCCAGAGGAGACCAACTCTATGGGATCTTACCGGTCGTTGGGAGCTATGCGGTAGAAGGCAGTCTCAAAGATACCCTGGCCCTGAGCCATGTAGGGCTTTAAAGGTAATAACCAACACCTTGAATTGTGCCCAGAGACCAATAGGGAGCCAGTGCAGCTCCCGGAGAATTGGTGTAATGTGGGTGTATCTAGGTGCACCCACGATAGCTCATGCAGCTGCATTCTGGACCAACTGTAGTCTCTGAACACTCTTCAAGGATAGTCCCATGCTTTTAAAAGGTTAAAAAAAAGGTTCTGATGATCACAGCTGTGGCACGCAATCATTGGAACCTTTAAAAAAAACTTTTTAAAAGCATTTTTAACTAGTAAAAAATGCTTTAAATTTTTTAAAAAAAAGATTCCCAAGCTCGCGCGCCACAGTTGTGATCATCGGAACCTTCTCTTTTTTTACCCTTTTAAAGCATTTTTTACTACAGGTTCCAGAGAACCGGTAGTTAAAAATGCTTTCAAAAGTTTAAAAAAAAAAAGTTCTGACGATTGTGTGTCGCTCAGCTGATCTTCAGAACTTTTTTTTTTACTTTTTTTACTACCGGTTCAGCGAACCAGTAGCAATTTTTTACTACTGATTTGGGCGAACCGACCCGAACTGGTAGCATTTCATCCCTGCTCCCAGGCTTGAACTTACAAAGAAAGTTCAGCTAACTAAAACAATTATTTATAAAATCATGGCTACATGACATTATCGGCAAGTATCAAATAAATTATGGAATCGTGAAAGAGAGGACAGTTAACTCTTCATTGCAGGCTTGGTCTCTAAAAAAATTCCAGTAATTATGAGGCATAATTGGTATCAATGCGATACATCTACTGCCAATTTAAGAATGGAGTAATTTTTCCATGAGATCATGACCAGGAAAAGAAGACCCAAATCATCTTAATTTCCATGTTATGCCCCTGATGGAAATTGTCTGTTATCTACAGCACTGACAACATCATTTTTAAATCTTCTGAGATGACTGTAACCATATAAATTAATGTAATTTGTAAATAAGTTTAAATTAACTATCCTTAAGTACAAACAACTCCTACTGTTCTTGACTTCCATTTAGCCTAGTTCAACCCCTCCAGCTGGGCAGTATTTTATAACCATGTCAAATGGCTTCATGTCACATTCTTTCAATAAAGTCAATGAATTTAATCAATAGAGATGTGAAATTCATTCATTATTAAGACTTAAATTCTCCTGATCAACATTATTAAGGAAACTTGTAACCTAACTCTTGTGAAAAAATAATTCTTTCAAAATGAATTTTAAAAAAAGCTATGTATATTTTTCTTGCCATTATTTCCTTTCCTTATTTGTGTTTTGTAGATTTATTAAATTCCTCCTGTAGCAGCCTTAATTTTTTACATTCTCTTCTGGCTCAGAGCTATTTTTTTAAGGCAGCTGTGCATAGCAGTTTTTATATTATGCCTACAAAAATATCACGTTGGATATGACAGATATCTTTATTTAGCTATTTTAAATACAGTTCTAGGCAGCCTGTTCTACTGTAGATTCAAATCACTGTCAGATGCATTTGCTTATTTTGCAGTTAGCAAATCAGAAGCTAAGGTATAAACAATATGACCCTTTCCATACTGCTTAGCTATGCAGCTAAGTCTAGGGAAGGCAGTAAATATTGATTATAGGTTAAATGCAATTAAAATAATGGAACTGTAGCTGGCAACTCCTGCCAAAGTGTTCTTGGCATATGGAGCATTTACCACATAAGGAACGACTGTCAGTTTTAATGAGCAAACATATTTTCCAGGAATAAGCATTTAAGGTTAATTCAGCCTGATTTTACAGAACACATCTGTTATTAAATTTCTGGATTAGCACTTTAAAAATAGGTTGGCTGCAAGGAATATGGTTCACCTAGTTTGAGGCTGAACTAATTTACAACATTAAAATGACCAAGGGAGCCCAACAATCTGTGACAGGTCTGCTCTGTGAAAACAGACTAGCAAGAAAAAGCATAACAGCACTACATGGAGAACCCTATACAGTAGCCAGCAAGCTAAACATCTGGAGAACATTGTTAGACAAGGAGATCCAAACATTGAATAGCCTCACATTGCAATGAACAAAAACATACATTCAATTTTGTAGCTATTAAGATTGTTGACTGAGCAGGTACAAAAATAGCCAGGGAAATAATTGAAGCCTGTAAACAGTTCCTTGTCAGTGAACAGGAGTGCTGATTTACCACCAGCTTATCAGGTACTTAGGAACAGAGGGCTTGGCAGCTCAAGGAAACAAGAGCCAATGACTGATGAGCCAGCCATCAATGCCCCAATCAACAACTAAAAAACCACACACAATGAGGCACCACATAAATACTATGCTTAGAATAGCCCAAAGCACACATTCTGGTAGAGAAAAGTTCTCTGACAATGGGGTCCAGCATGAGTCCGAAAGCTCAGAAGACTAAAGTTTTGGTCCTGGTGACCAGCCCAGATTGCATATTTTCCCCGTGGTTGAATTTTTAAACTAGTTACTTAAACACTTGCTTTCTAGGTAGAATTCAAGGCCATCCACATTCATCAAGATGTCTTATGGGCTGAGATGTGAGCAACTGGATCCAGGTGGAAAGCACCTTTAAGGAGAAGGCACTGCTGCCTGCATTGAAAGATGTGGCACTGAACCCTTCCTTGGAGAATCTCTTACTAGACATTTGACAACTTTCACCCTGACTTTTCCTTCAATTTCTTAGGGAGTTGTTGAAAAGATAGTGGGAAATCAGCTATAGTGGTTCTACAGGAAATTAATTATTCCTAAAGTAAATCATAGATCTCCTGACACTTCACTGCTTGGTTGGTCTTACTTGGTTGAATCCTCTCAGACACAATTTGACCAGATGAGAATCTTACTACAGATGAGAACAAAACCAAACACAACTGATGGCCCACCAATGGTGCAAACAATTTTTTAAATATATATTCTCAGAATTTAAATGTGAGACCTCTTCTTCCCAGGCTTGCAAAATAATGGATACTTGGAATGGAAATTGATGGTCTTAAAGCCAAGCAATAGTTGTTATGTTTATAGAACAGAGTTCTTGAGTCTATGAATCACTATTTCTCCTTGTTTGCCTAAATGTTTACACTAACCATACCACACAATATCTGGGCAGCATCTTTCTTTTGTGTTATTTTCTTGGCTTTGCTTACTTCACATCGCCTATCTTCAAGTAAAACAGATTTAAGTTGGCATCAGATATACATATATTAATATTTCCTCCCATATTACTTTGACATCATCCAGGGACAGCCTCCTGATGTGTTAAATGTTTAACTTTACCATCATTCACTTAGAGAATAGTCAAATGGAAATAGAGATAATAGGAAGAGAATAGGGATGGTCAATAGGGAAAGCAGATCATATGCCCACATCATTTTCTTTTGACTTGTGGATTGCTATTTAATTTGCAAGTATGAAAGCCAATACAAGTTGATTTGTGCCTTAAGTAATTATGTTCTTGCATGTAGAAGGCCATATTACCCTTTCTTATGGCAACTGCATAAGAAGAGAAGGATTACTTATGGCCTGCAATACTTTCTATACTTGAACTTCCATCAGGTTTAGTAGTTCAAAATTAGGAGAAACTCCGATTCCATATGTCTGTCATAAAGTGGGGTCTGTGTTTCAAATACATGCATTTTTAAATGCTCACAAATTCTCATCAAAGAAGTAAGGTCTAAAACTATTTCCAAAACATAAGAAAATTGATCTTGGATCAACCTATTTAATCCAAAATTCTCTGGGAATCATTTGAATTCAAGAAGCTCATAAGCATGGAAAAGAAGGTGATACCTATTTTATACTATTGTTCCCTAACAGTTGGTACTTGAGACTTGATTCTTATAATTTTGGATGTAGTTAGAATACGGCTCTGCAACACTACTTGATGGGCCAAAAGTGATTCATTGTGAGTAAGGGTGTTCATGTGGTATTTGTTGATCTTCTTAAGAAGCTGTATCTTTTTCAGGACTTATATGACTGTTGCCATACAAGCCCAGAAAAAGATGCATTTAATTTAAGGAGTTGTTGACAGGTTTGACATGCATGCCCATACATATTACACATTAATTTTTTTCTCTTTGAATTCAGATCATTACATTAAATAGCCATCAAGTTTTATATCCATTTTGTATGTTTCAGTTCACTATAAAATTGCCCATTCCCTGTTAAAATCATATAAATTGGTAGCTGTCACAGCATTTAAAAGCAGTGATTTCCACAATTTAACTATGTTGTGTAAAGAGGTATGTCCTTTAAGTGGCCCTGAGTGTCCCTGCTATTAGGTTTAATGGATGGCTGCAAGTTCTACTATTGTGAGAAATAGAGAACATTCTATCTACTTTTTCTATGCCATGTGCAGTCCAGAAAGTAGAAGTTGATGTGGAAAATCAATAAAACTGATAGAAACTGATAGAACTCCTTGCTATGAGAAGGAAAGAAGCTTATTGGGTTATTGCACAAGTCTGTAACTGAAGGAGCAAGAAAACAAAGGAAACAAGATCTCTAGATGCTACAGCAAAGAAAAAGAAATAAACATTAATAGATTGTTGAAAGAGATAAGGAGGTTGCTGACAGCATGAAACCTGCAAGAAAATCAGAACTGGGAGTCTCTGGAAACGAAGGGCTGGTTGTTGCAAAGAGTTAAAAGAGAGGAGAGGTTAATGTAGATTTTCAGAGGAAAAAAATATTATGTAAATCTGTAACTTCAAGGGATTACACAAAAACAGGCATTTGATATAGGCACATATATTCATAAAAGGGAAAAATGCTATGTTGAAATTAGGCCAGAAGCAATAGCAAGGAGAAAAAAAAAAGAGATGAAAAATAGCTAGTCCAGAATAAGACAGAGCTCAAAGGGATAAAAGGAATTAAGAATAAAGCACTGAAACAAAACAACCAGAAAGGCTACTTATGAGCATGAGACAAAATGGAGAAAATTTAAGGCTTTAGATGCAGACTGCCTGACTAGCATGCCTTCCTGAAGTTAATAAGAGTGTTGGCTAGTTGAGAGTCACAAAAAGATTCAGTTCAGTTGATTCATTCAGACAATGCAGATAAACAGATTTGGCTGGTTACATTGGACTCTAGGCTTCTGTTGCTACTATAATATTACATATGTTCATTAAAATGAGGTCTAACATCAGAAGGGGTGTAAATTGTAAGGAAAAATGTTGCTTAGAGTTCATGAAAGAAGATAAACCAGACCCCAATTTGTACTAACAAACTTTTTCTTATCTGGAGATAGTCAGTTTACCTTTTCAGTTTAGGAATGTTAAAAGCTATTCTTACATTCCAGTCTCTACTGTGCTTGAACATCATTTTAAAAGAAAAAAAAAATACAAGTCACATTAAAATACAAGGTAGCTATGTTAGTTAAACAAGTTACAAAATCCATGGCGTGTGCTCCTCAGATTGCACTGCCCCAGACAGATCTTATGTCACTCTTGCTTTTGCACTTTGAGATTGGACTACTGCAATGTGCTTTACATGGACTGCCCTTGGGAAATATATGGAAACTTTAATCATTGAAAAATGTTGCAGTGCAGATAGTTACCGATACCTGTTATTTGGCACATGTGTCACCATTACAATAATCAAAACAACACACGAGCACACCTCTCGCCTGGACTATTGCAATGCTCTCTACATGGGGCTCCCCTTGAGGAGCACCCGGAGGCTCCAACTGGCGCAGAGTGCGGCCGCGCGGGTGGTGATGGGAGTGACGTGGCGCTCCCATGTTACTCCTCTCCTGCGTGAGCTGCACTGGCTCCCGGTGGTCTTCCGGGTGCGCTTCAAGGTGTTGGTTACCACTTTTAAAGCGCTCCATGGCTTAGGACCCGGGTACTTACGGGACCGCCTACTACCACCAATAGCCTCCCACCGACCAGTACGCTCCCATAGAGAGGGGCTCCTCCGGGTGCCATCGGCCAAACAATGTCAGCTGGCGGCCCCCAGGGGGAGAGCCTTCTCTGTGGTGGCACCCACTATCTGGAACGAGCTCCCCCCGGAGTTACGGAGGATCCCGGATCTTCGTGCCTTCCGCCGTGAGCTAAAAACTTTCCTGTTTCACCAGGCGGGCCTGGCCTAATTCTTCCCTTTTTCCCCTTCTTTTATAAAAATAATTTAAAAATTTTAAACTGTAAATATTGTAATATTTGGGGTTTTAATATTTTATAATTGGGATTTTAAATATTGGGGCCATTGTTTAATTCGGTTTTATTTGGCTTTTAAATTTTGTATGTATGTTTTTTAACTTTTGGCTGTTCACTGCCCTGAGTCCCCTTGGGGAGAAGGGCGGTATATAAATCTAAATAAATAAATAAATAAATAAATAAATAGACACAAACTTAAGGTAAACCGCTCCAAACTTGATTGCAGAAAATACGACTTCAGCAACAGAGTGGTCAATGCTAGTAATGCACTACCTGACTCTGTGGTTTCTTCCCCAAACCCCCAAAACTTTAACCTTAGACTGTCTACTGTTGATCTCACCCCATTCCTAAGAGGTCTGTAAGGGGTGTGCATAAGTGCACCAGCGTGCCTACCATCCCTGTCCTAACGTCCCTTTTTTATTCGTATCCATTTCATGTATTCATAATCAAGTTTATACTTTTATCTGTTATCTTATATATGCTTGACAAACAAATAAATAAACAAACAAATAAGTAAATAAATATAAATAAATAAATAAATTACTTCACAAGCTGTACTGGTTTCCAGTGTGTTTCCGGGTGCAATTCAAGGTGTTGGTTTTCAGCTTTAAAGCATTTCTTAGCTCAGGACTGGATTACTTATGAGAACAGTTGTTTCTACCCATCCTAATCAATCTGGCAGGAAAGGCATCCTCTGGATACCATCAACTAGGGAGTGTCAGCTGGCGAAAGAGGGAGAGACAGAAATCTATAGCTACACCACCAAGATGGAGGAACAATTGTCACTGAGTACCGTGGTAACGGTTGATGAAATATATCATTGTATCTGCATTCTGTGTAGATATTGCCTGTAGATCTGCATGGTTATTAATTTCCGAATGAAAATGGTTAAGCAAAGCTCTTATTTTCTATTCTTTATTAGGAATATCTATTTTTCTTGCTGGAATTGTGGAGGGAGGGGAGAACTCGGCTCTGCTGATGGAAGGTTTGGCAGGTTTAAAAAGCGAATTTAATAGAAGCCAAAGGCATCCTGTGGAGAATCTCTGGGGAATTGGCTTCTCAAGCTCAGGACTAAGCGGTCCTGTTTCAGGCTAAGCTCACAGTCACACACTAGAAAAATACATGGAAAGTTGCCTGAGAGATGGGCATGATGCTGGGGACACAGAGTTCTATTCAGCAGTGAACTTAGTGTAGGTCTAGGAAAACAAGCAAGGCCTGAAAATTAGAGAGCTTTGTCAGCCGGTACAGAATGTAACGCTGAGAATGTAACGCTCAAGGAGCATAGCAGAAAGCAAGGATGCAGGAAAACAGATCTGACACTTTACTTTCCAATGAAGGCCACTCTCTGGCACGTGTCCTTAGAATTGTTGTATGAAGGAAACGGCTGTTTCTAAATACGATAGATTAATAAATAAATAGGCAGTGCAGTCATGGTACTCAGTTAAAGGCCCTGCTATCTTTGCTTTTTGAGTAGATCACCACCTGACTAGGTTCTCAGTGGCTAAAACACTGAGCTTGTCAATCAGAAAGATCTGCAGTTCGGCGGTTCGAATCCCTAGTACAGGTCTCCTGCGTGAGCAGGGGATTGGACTAGATGACCTCCAAGTCCCTCCCAACTCTATTTGCTTGGCTCTTCAAAGCTGCTGTTGCATACTGAGGACAGGTGCTGCTTTTCACCTGACTTCAATCTTCCTTGATCCTGTAGATGAATTGCCTTGTCAGTCCCAGATGGTTGATTATCTGTTGGCTCCTAAGGCTAGCAAAATGGTGGGTGGGTCAGGCCCCTCAGTCTTGACTCCAGGGAGCCAGAGGAGAAGATAACATTGCTATTGGGTTAAAAGGGGGGCTATAGATGGCCACACACACATCCTGGTTCATTCAAATAGATCCTTCCTTTTTCTCCCTGGGATCTGTTGTAATATATTGTAATGCCAACGTATAGAAAGGGAGGTAGGAAGGAACAGATAAATTCTGCCTCATCGGCCCACTAAGGTTAATTAGCAAGCTCTAGAATAATCATCTTGGAAAAAAGCAGGATAAAAATAATAAGCCTTTGGCTTATTGCTACACATGGCATGAAGTTTTTTTGGCCCATATCTTGGGTCTGCTGAAGACCAAAGCTCACCAGTGGTTTTATGAAATGAAGGAGCAACAAAGCATCAGTATGAAGGTTGTTACCTGAATAAGCTGATTCTATTTGTCCAACATGTCTTGACCAGGGGTGGGTTTCAAAGCCCGTTGCTACCGTTTTGCTCATGGGCTCGTGCGTGCTCGCGCATGTGCGCAACGCTTCTGCGCATGCGCAGAAGTGTCCGGGTGGCTGGGTGGAGCCTCCTGCCACTGCTACTGGTTCGCCTGATCTGGGGCGAACCAATAGCAACCCACCACTGGTTAACATATCTACTGTTTAGTAAAGTTTTATATATTCTTTTTATATGGAAGACCTTATTTCCATATAAAGACCTTATTCCTTATTTAAAATAAATCCTGGATTTGATAATCTTTTATTAGCATAAGGATTACTCTAATCCACTTTTTTTGGGTGGGTGGGGGGAGATAAACTTACTACTTCTACAATATTCTTTTTTTTTTGTATTGTTCAGAATTGTATGTAGTATTCCAATTGTAGTTCACCACACTATTATATGAGGGCATTATACTATTGGCAGATTTATTTTCAGTTCTCTTCCTAATTATACCAAGCATAGAATTTGTCTTTTTTATAGCAGTCATAGTAACATTTTCATTGAGCTATCTATCATAGAAAGATGGAACATGAATCTTTAGGTGCTTTCAAGGTAAAGTAGGAGCAGTGCTAATATTAGTAATGTTTCTAACATAAGCTCCATAATATTATAAACAGCATGGCATGTTAGGTTGCCCAGAGTTACTCTTTCTAAAAATATTTGATGCATCTGAGTTTTAACTGCAAACTGGCAGAATGCATATTTTCCAGAAGTGTCATGCTGATTGGGAATTCTGGGATTAGTCCCCAAACATTGCCATAGCACCAAGTTTTTACAAAAGCTCAGACAAATGTAGACATCAAAAATTGATTAGCTAGAAGGTAAATAAGTAAATGATTTATTTCTTCCTTCATGGTTCTAACATTTTGTCACCCAATTCTATTTAAGAAAATATGGAATTTGCAGGACCGTCTTCTTAACCATCCTTCTTTTCATCTTGTCTGGCATTTTTGGATTTCTTCAAGGGATTGGGTGTTCCTATAATATGTCCAAAATATGATAATCCTGGTTGTTTCTAACATGAATGAAAACTCTGAATTTATTCATTTTATGACCTATTTGTTTTCTTGGCTACACATGGTGTTCTCCAATACTAAAGTTGAAAACCATGGATACTATTTCTATCCTACTTTTTCCAAGTCCAACTTTTGCTTCCATAGAGTAAACCTATGTGAACCTATGTGGGAAAATAATTTCTCACATGATTTGAATATTTGTAGGTTGAATCTTTGTAGAGACTTCATCATATCTGAATATCTTTTTCAAGGCCTTGGAGGTTACGCATAGTATGTAGTGAAACACACATTTTCATGTATTTTAAAATGTAGATTTAATAGACAAATGGAATACTATGAACTTATGGGTTCATAGTATTTGGCCATATGAAAATTATTTGGACAGAAACATACGCAGAAACATATGCAGAAACATATGGGTTCATACCTTAGTAAACCTTCAGTTGTATAGACTGGACCATCTCTAAACTGAATTAAGTCCTGACATAAACATTATATGGTACGATGCATTGCATGCTTGAAATTAAAAGACAATAAATAAACTTTTAAATGAAGACAAATGAATTACTGTTTTCATTTCAGTTGAATGGATGAAAAGTTTCTTATAAAATGTTTCCATTCAGTTCCTAGTTCTTGAATTTCTAATGTGCTTGAATTGCATCTCTGGATGATAAATATTAATGGGCCAAATTCATCCTTGGTGTACTCCAGGAACCATAATAAGGTTACGTCATATTATGCAAGGCACATCTTTAGGCATTTCATATTTTATTAAATATCCTCAAACCCACTGAGAGTAATCTATCTTATTATGTTATGATGGAAAGCAAAAGCCGTCTAACAGCAAACTTTGCTATAACAAACACTTCTAGCATTATTAATAAAATATCGCTCAGCTGTTTTTATCCACCCTACTGTTAAAGCTTTCTTCAACAATAATTTCTTATGACATAGAACTAATGAGTATTACAAGTGACAGGAAGAAGACTGAAGATGAACCAATGCATAGAAAATGAGGAAGCTGATAACTCACTTGTGAATATATCCAGGAACTATACAGTCACAATTTAATAATAGATGTGTCTAATTATAATGTAGAATCACAACTGGTTCCATGAGCCACCCCTTAGTAAAATTCATTGGCAAACTAATCCTTGCAAGAAACCATCATGCTCCAGAAACAGATATGAAAGATAATGACTCTTCATTGAGACTGAAGGAACTTTTTAAAAAATATCTAATCAAAATAAACTTGCCTAATTCACCTACAGCTTATCATTAAATGACAAATCATGTTCAAATATGTGAAGCAACAACCTGGACTCTCCCTTCCATTTCAGTAGCTGGGATATCTATGCAAATAAAGATATATAGCATTCAGATGTAGAGCCCTCTGTACATTTGGCGGATCCTATTTTCAGGCTAACATCAGCCTAAGTTACAGCGCGGCAGCTTCAATGAAATACATATTCACTCACTTTCTTTGAATATGTGTGACATTGCTTTTTAAAATATCAGAACACCTCTCACCTTAATGAGTTGGCAGACATAATGAAATTGACTATTTTGATTTTTTTAAAAAAAAGACTTTAGCTTTGTTTCTACCTATAAACCACTTTTTGGATTTTTTTTTTGCTTGGAACCAAAATAAATGAAACTTTAATTCTGGAATAAATTGGACAGCAAACAGACAGACAGACAGACAATGAAAGATGATAGATAGATGGATGGATGGATGGATGGATGGATGGATGGATGGATGGATGGATACATGGACGGACGGACAGATGGACAGAATTTTTATCTGAACTGAGTAAAGCTGGAAGGTATTCCTTTTTCTATTTTTACTTTCCTTTTCCTTTTTAGCACTCCTAACCTTCTTTACAGTCTTTCTTATTTATATTTTTTTTCTTTTTTTCTTCTTCTTATATTTTATTTTTTTCTGGAACTGGGTGATGATCTCATTCAATATATAATATCATACAGTGACCAATCAGGATATCCAGAAAGTTCGCAAATATGTACAGGAGAGTTAAAATCCTCTTCTACTATTGCTTCTTCCAATTGGTATTTAGAAGTGAAGACATGCTACTTCTGATGCTGGAAGTCGTATTCTGCTAATCCTAGATTATCAAACACATGTTTGATTGTATGGACACTAGATAATATTGTATTCCATTGTATGTCTTGTTTTTTTTTTTTTAAAAAAAACTAACCTGCATCCCCACACATTTCAGCTGGAACTGACATTTGTGACACAGATGACCTAGGGTTTTTTTTAGAATTACTTTCTGAAAGCCATTTTATCAAGGAAAAAAAAGTAAGGCCAATCAGAATTATGTAGAGAGAATATGAGATGTGTAAAATTGGGATAAGAAAGCCAGTTTGGTATAGAAGTTAAAGGCTGGAAACCTAGATACCATAAGTTGTAGTCCTGCTTTAGGCACAAAATTAACTAGGTAACCTAGTTAATTCATTCTCAGAGTGAGTTCAATCACTCTCTCTCAGCCCTAAGAAGGAGTCAATGGCAAACCAGTTCCGAAATCTTGCCAAGAAAACTTTAGAGATTTGCTTAAGCAGTTATCAGAAATTAAAACTGACTTGAATGCATGTGACCAAACACACATGCATACATGCATGCATGAGCGTGCACACACATAGATATAGAACACAGGACTCTTTAAGATGGGGGGAAATGTCCTAATCAGTGGTGGGTTGCTCCCGGTTCTGTCTGGTTCTATAGAACCGGTAATAAAACTGGTGGGAGGCTCCACCCACCAACCCCAACAGCATCAAGGGTGATCTGCGCATGTGCAGAAGCTTCTGCGCATGCACAGAAGCACGCATGCACGAGAGAGCGAAGCATGCTTGCACACGTGCTCCCATTGTGAACCGGTAGTAAAAGTAAGTAGAACCCACCCCTGGTCCTAATAATGGAGTAAGGTGAATTTCTACTGATAACATAAGTTTTTCTGAATCCTTAACATCAAGTCTTCTTTGAGTCAGATTTCACTCCTGGCACATCCATATAGACAATTTGGAAATGGCTTGCCATTATCTTTTTATGACATTTTTCCCTTCTGGCATTTGCTATCTTTCTTCTAAGAATTAGTCAAGTCCAAGCTTGTTGGATGTTTTGAAATCCCTTGGTCAATTAGCTGCTTACCCCAGCAACAATTCCTGAAGTACCCTACATTATTCTATTTAAGAGGGAGAGAATTTCAAGCAGTAACTGTTAGTTCAGAAGCAGCACTCAATTGCTGTCTTGTATTTCTCTTGTCTCATTGGAGCCATCAGCTCAACCTCCTGGGCTGATGATGGATTGTTGTTGGTGGGTTGTTGTTGTTATTGATGAAGGTGTGTATGTGGGTATGTATGTGTGCGTATGTGTAACTGATGAAAGCAATGTTGTGCTGTCATGATGCAACTCCATCCCATTTGTATGTGCATCATGATTTTGTAAGCACATATGAAAGTGATGAAAATTGGGCTGTGACAGTACAATACTGTTTTTGTCATTTTGATGAAAGTCCTCAGTCCTACAGATGCCTCTGGACATTGGTCAGCACAGAAAGAGCAGCAATTTATTTATTTTTTCTCTCTCTCCCTTGACAGGAAAGGAATATAGTTAAGGGCATGAAACTATGTCTTATGGGGCAGCAAGTGAACACCAATTGTGATTCCCAGTTGGTGGAAAGACAAATGCTGATTGATTGTCAAGCTTTCTGCAAGCTTTATAGATTCATAAACAGGTAAACATATCCATGCTTATAGCAACTCAATGTCAGTAAACAGTGAAAACAGACTGGGTCAATCCTGTGGCTATACTTATAAGTGTAATCAGAAGAATTGGAAGATAGAAAGCTTAAATGGATGGAAGGATCTGCGTATTTTTCACTGGATTATTCCCAGGGCAATCAGATGGAATAATGGTCTTTTGCGATAAAAATTGGAATTACATTTTCACAATCTCCTGTATATGATAATAGATGTGTTCATGCAGCATATTAGATTATTATCCATATTAGTTTGGGGCTCTGTTCATTGTGTGAATCTAGGCAAATGGGTTAATTTAGTGAATCCTTGTAGTTCCTTCCTCCCTTCATTTACATTTCTGGAAAAAGTTTAAAGAAGTTGCTTTCATTACAAAACATTACATGAATAAACAAAAAGAACAGGAATGGAAGAAAATTGGTTCATCTCCAGTATCATCTAAAATTAATAACTGGGTCCAGAGTATTGTAATGTTTTTCCTACTAGCAGATATTAAATTATATTCTGTTTACTTAACAATTTATATGAAGATTGGTACTTGATTTGACAATCTGAGTCAGAGAAAAAGCTCCACAAGAAGACCCTTTTACATTTGTAATTTACATGAAATAAATTTAATGAAATCAAGTAAAGCCTGTATATTTTAATAAGATTTGCTACTTGACCTAATTAGTTGTAAGAGTCTGGGCTTTGGTAAGCGTTCCATAATTCCATTTTAGCATTCATAGGAAAAATATGCATGTCTATTTTCATAACATTTTACAACTGACTGTATTTCGGTGTCCATTTGGAAGTAAAACAGCTTTTCTCAATTTGGCAGCAAACCAACTATTTTATGACAAAACATACTGTAACTTATCACACATCAATCAAACAATATATTTATTTTATTTATTTTGAATTTGTCAAACAAAAACGAGAACAAGAATAAGAGAATAAAAATACAATGACAGGGACAATAGGCATGCTAGTGCACTTATGCACCCTCCCTCTACTGACCATTTAAGTATGAAGTATCAATTTGTGACTGAAACTGGAAATTTGTAGCTGAGACAACTGAATCAGGTAGAGCATTTCAGACTTTGAGAACTCTGTTACAGAAATCATATTTTTATATTATTTCATATATAGCTAAAGAAAAAATAAAAGAAAAAAGAGGAAGAAAAAAAAAGAGAAAAACCTGATACTGTAACCACACATCACTCATGGAACACATCACATTCTAAATCAGGAGTCTCCAAACTTGTGACTTGTGGACGTCAACTCCCAGAATGAAAGACTTGTGGACTTCAATTCCCAGAATTCCCTAGCCAGACATGGGAGTTGAATTCCAAGAGTCTTAAAGTTGCCAAGTTTGTTCTAAATGGGTGTTAGTTGTCTCGATGGGTTGTTGAAGGATGTTACTTAGGGGTTATGTTTTATTATGTTTTATTTATTCAATCTTTAGAAATTATTAGGAATATGCAAGTGTTTAGAACTGTAGTGGGAAATATGTAGGTGCACTAACCGTATTTTTCAGTGACACCTTTCTTGCATTGTCACAGGAAATCACATGTGTAGCTACAGCAGGGTTATTATGTGAGACAAGGGAAATGTGTTAGTTTGTGAAGGTGCCACTGGAGAATATAGTGAGTGCGTGCACACTGGCCTAAAGTGTGTTTCCTACTTCAGATCTGAATATTACTCATGATTAGAATCTTTTTTTGTTTGTTTGTTTCAGTGAGAAAATGAGATCGTTCTTTGGATTCAAAAATTTAAGTATGCTCAACTTCTCTGGTATCTTTTGTTTTTGGGTGGGTGGGGGAAGAATCTTCATCTAATAATCTCTTATCTTCAAGAAATGTAAACAGTTTCACTTCTTTTTATTATTTGATTTTCAAAATGTGCAAATAAGAATCATTTAAAATTCTCTCCTTTTTTGTGTGTGTAATGTCACTATTAATAATCATGGAAATGATCTCAATTCTTGAGAACTGAGTTGCAACAAAGTAACCAATATATGTCAAATGGCTATATCAATAACATTTCAACTGAATCATCCACTGAAGAAGATTCAAACACTGAAGCAGGGACCAGCTTTTAAGCAGCAAATTGAATCAGGTGGCTTCGATACACTTCATGATCTTTCAAAGTGTGTCACAAATTCAAAGTGTGTCACCAACCTGAATTCCTAGTATCCCCAAGCCTGTTGTTGCCCTTGTAGCTGTAGGTAGTAAAATCCCAGAAGACCAGAGTACTTCAGGGAGAAAAGTCTTTTATTTTCTCTATATTTCCACTTTCTTTTCTTCTTTCTCTTGAGTAAAAGTTTTTGCAAGCAAGGGGAACTTTCCCCACCCTGCTGATTCCAAATGCCTTCCCTTCTCTTCTTTGCCATTCTCTACAATGGGAGCTTTTATAGATTTTTAACCTCACTCCTGCCTATTTTCCAAATTACAATACTTTTCCTTTCACCTACTTGCCAGAGAAGATGACTTTTAGGCAGGGGTGAAATCCAGCAGGTTCTGACAGGTTCTGGAGAACCGGCAGCGGAAATTTTGAGCAGTTCAGAGAACCAGCAAATACCACCTCTGGCTGGCCCCAGAGTGGGGTGGGAATGGAAATTTTGTAATATCCTTCCTCTGGAGTGGGGTGGGAATGGGGATTTTGCAGTATCCTTCCCCTGGAGTGGAGAGGGAATGGGGATTTTGCAGTAGCTTTCCCCTGGAATAGGGAAGGAATGGAAATTTTGCAGTATCCCTCCCCTGCCATGCCCAAGAAACCACGACACCCACCAAGCCACGCCCACAGAAACCGTAGTTTAAAAAATTGGATTTCACCACTGCTTTTAGGATCTGATTAAATTTTAACCTGGAACCTGCAGATCTTACAGGATGGGCAACCCAGCTCTTATTTTTCTGTGTCCTGGAAGTTAATTATTTTAAGTTTTCGTGCCTTGCACCAACTTAAGAACATTCTATTGGGTTGCAGAAAAAGCATATGCCTACCTTTAGCAGACATGTACTGTACTGCTTTTCTAGTGAGTTAACCTAGTTTGAGTTAGAACACAATGAGCTTCTTGGTGAATTAATTGATAATTAATTGATTTTGTTCTGGACAGTGGCAAAACGGGAATAAAAAAGTTTGAAGGAAATAGCAGAAAAGGGAAAGGTAAAAGGCACACAGTTGAAGCTTCCTGGGCAATGCATTTGGCTATGAGAATTGTGACTTATTACAAATATATTAGTAGAGATTCTGTTTTAGTTATTGACCCAAGACTTATACAGGCGGTTTAAGAAGGGTGGAAATAAGTACATAAGGAAATCCTGTGTCTAACTATCCCCACAGGTGCACAGAGTCTGTAGTGGTAATGTGGAAGACCATTGTTATTTCAAGGAGTTTAGTCAGTGGTGGGTTGCCCTCTGTTCGGACGGGTTCTATAGAACTGGTAGTAAAACTGGAGGGAGGCTCCGCCCACCAACCCTGACATCATCAGAATGCTTCTGTGCATGCGCAGAAGAGTGCGCATGCGTGCAAGGGGAGCAAGCACGTGCGGCCCTGTTGCAAACCGGTAGTAAAGGTAAGTAGAACCCACCCCTGAGTTTAGTGTTATATTTTGATTTCTCCTTCATGTTAAGAAAAGTCTTGAAATTTAGTGCTCGTTCTGAGCTAACCAGATTGATTTTCATTCTTGCTTGAATAAAGAAGAAGGGGGAAGGAAGGAAGAAGTCCTCATTCAGTCAACATCAGGCAGGTCTTGTAGTTTCCTGATCATAGCTGAGCCATGATGTCACAGCCCCAGGTTTTGATAAAAACCTTGGAGTTGTGATTTGTTGGGAGAACCTAGCACTGAGTATTGTGGAAACTGGCCATCCTTGGGTTATCTCTGCTGTCATTATTAAGGAACGACTGACAACTTGTAAGAGATTTGGGTATCATCTTGTTTGATATATGTGCTTTTTATGTTATGTATTTTTTTAAAAAAATCTTTCCTTGGATTAGTAATAAAGCTTAAAATCCCTTTATTTACTGGTGTGCTTATTGTCTCTGGACCAAAAAGAACCTATTGCCTGGGCAACATGATGACTGTCCTAACACTTGGCAAAATAAGGCCTGTATAGCTTTCTAAAATCCTGCAAATTAGAGCTGAGCATACTTGAAAACGTCTTCATAAATATAGGCACCCTCAATAGAGGCAGTTCTTGATCACAGCAAAGTTGACAAGTGTATTTTTCTGTCTTCATCAATAAAACCCTTTAGGCCATGGTGCTTAATGTGCAATGGTCTTAAGAGGCAATTGTATGGAATAATGATAAAGCTGGGGCTTTTGTGCACTTTTTTTATACCAACACATCAGAGGTGGGTTTCAGCAGGTTCTGACCAGTTCTGGAGAACCGGTAGCGGAAATTTTGAGTAGTTTGGAGAACCGGTAAATACTACCTCTGACTGGCCAAGCCCCCATCTATTCTCTGCCTCCCGAGTCCCAGCTGATAGGGAGAAAATGGGGATTTTGCAGTAACCTTCCCCTGGAGTAGGGAGAGAATTGAGATTTTACAGTATCCTTCCCCTGCCACGCCCACCAAGCCACACCCACAGAACTAGTAATAAAAAATTTTGAATCCTACCACTGCACCACATGCTTTGTTCTCACAAATATAATACTTGCAGAGTTGTTGCTTCTGTTTGTGAGCTTACCTAGGCACTAAGGCCATAATGCACTTCATTATAAAATATATCACTTTAGGCAGAAATATATTTGCTCTTTTTTTACTTGCCTTAATTGGTCTCTAGAAGTCAGAAATTAAGATTTTTTAAAATGCATTATTAGTCATTATTTCTACACTCCGCAGTGGCATTGAGCAGGGTATCAATTTCATTTGAAGGAGAGGTGGATTATCAGAATTTTCCAGGCATATCCATGGCTGAAATAATGGAATTGAAAAATGTTATGATTTCTACAGATTTATGGCTCCTAAACTTTTGGTTCAAAGTTAATTTGGCTTGTCGCCCTTACTAGGCTGCCTTTGAATACAAATCTAACAGCTTGACTAACTCTGCACTGCATGCGTAGTTATATAACTGAGCTTCCTACAGGGAGGGAAACATCATTTGTCTTACTTTATGGCATTATGAAGGTTGTGAGAGTACAAAGATTAGTTGTCCTTGATAAATATGACAAAATACTATTGAGCTTTGAAAGGTCACTTCAGAAATAATGCTGCTGATTGATCAGTGTCCAGCATGTCTAAGTCATATGCGATCTAGGAGTTCATCCGGTCCATTACCTGACTGCATCAGATGCTACAGGCCTGCTGAAATTCAGTGGCAAACAAAAGTGATTTTCGAGGGCTATTTCAACATTAAAAGGGTGCTTAATTTCCGCTTCCTAAAACATTGAAGCAATGGAAAAGACAGAATTGTACAACTTTGTTAAGTTGCACAGTGAGGTCCTGCTTCTTGTAGCCCTCAGAGGGGGAAAATGGGGGGGGGATCTTAAATAGATTAACCCCTTCCTGCCATGAATCTTGTTTACTCTATAATAAAATGAATGTATATACTTGATGTCGAGCGGTGAACTGCGCTTGACACCACACCATGAAGTCACGCCATGGAGCTCCGTTGGGGAGATGCTCGGCGAACTGAGGGGGAAGCTGGCGGGGAGCTGGCGGGGCGGTGTCACGGGTGCTGGTGGTGGATCCGGGCGGTTCCATATAGGTTGTGTTTGCACAGGTGATGGGATTAGTCAGGGATTGTGCAGGGTGGTTGGGGGGTTCTGCACTCGTTTGGCGGACAGCGGCTCAGCGGGGGGCAGGCTGCTCGAAGAACTTCCGGGGTCCGTCGCCGTCACCTATGCGACGGCGTGTTATTTTATACCAGTGCCCATCTGTTTCTCATTAGGGTGGGGCCGCTTAGGTGGGCTATTTAAACAGGACTACGCACCACACCTATCTGAGCTGAACTTTATTCGCATCTGCGTTCCGGTTCTTTACTCTGAGCTGTTGTCACTGAATAAACCCAACTAAGAACCTGCTATCTGAGCATCTTGCTGCCTGTTGTGAGCACGGACCAGGGGGGAGCCGAGACTTGAAGATGAAACGACAATGCTAATAAAGAGCATGTAAAAAGATCTGACAGATCAATATCAGGCATAAATAGAGTACTCCATTTCACTTTTTTCTCCTATTTATTTTTTATTTACACAGTACATCAAATTTGGAAACTGCCCACCTCACTCATAGAAGGACTCTGAGTGATGTATAGTTAAAAGATAAAACACAAAACCAGTAAATATTATATGCCAATAGAAGGCAGTTAACACAGGAATAAAGTAATGAAAGTAAAAAAGGTGGGGAGAGGACCTTGAAGGGTGCTGACCAACCTCAAGGTTGAGTGCTTTTCCAAGAGCTTCAAGCAATTCGGCAAACCCAGATCTTTAGGCCAGGACTTTCAGGGCCTGATTCATGTCTTGGGGAGAATATTCCAAAGGTGCAATATTCTCAGCAGACAAAGCTTTCTTCTGGACCCTATCAGTCCTGACTGAGAGAGTGAGATAGGCAATGTAACGTGGTTGACATTCAGAGGATCATAGCTGATGTAAATATTTATGAGAGAGAAGAGCTGTTTGATCTTATGAGTAAAATGATTACTAGACACTGAAGGAGCTCATTAATTAAAAAAAAAAATCATTCCAGAGTCTTCCCCAATTGGACAACTACTCTCAAAAATCCCAATCAGCATGACCTAGTTGAATATAATTAGTTCTATTTTCTGGCTAGATTTATCAAAGTAGTTAATCAATTGTTATTCCATGAGTAGGAGCTATACCTCAAGATTAAGAACTGGATTTGCAATATCCTTTCAAGAAGGAAAATATGAACGACAATTAATTTCACAGTGGTATTTTTGATGAAGTGTGGAATACAATTAAAATACTCCTTGCATCATTAGGCAATTATTTCCAGTTAATCCTTGGCCAGCAAGTAAGACTTCTAGATGATACACGAGGTACTATATAATGAATAAGGAAACTTTTAAAATGATCTCAATAAATTAGATGAGTCTCCAAGTACAAACTTTGCAAGGAAAAAATACTACGCAACTGCAACATATTATGAAAAGCCTGCATCAACAGAAGCATAATTTGCTAGTAATCATTTACCTCTATACTACCTTGTTCAGACCCTTCATAAGTACTACATCTAGCTGTAGGCACTATATACCATAAGAATATTTTAGAAAATTTGGAGCAGGTTCAGAAAATTTGGAGCAGGTTCAGAAAGAATACAACTGAAGAAACTGACTGTTTCAATTTGAGAAAAGATGACTAAAAGGAATATGATAGTACTAAATATTGAAAGAAGATCATATAAAAGAAGATTGAGACCTGTTCTGTCATTTCAGAATACAAAACATAAAATCATGGGTTGAAGTTAAAGAAATTACTGAATGCTAGAAAATAATTCCTAAGAAGAAGACTTTCATAGTGGAAGGTCTTCTTATTAGGAAGACCTTCCCAGAAAAGTGAAAGATTCTCCTTCTTTGGCTATAATATAAAAGAGGTCAAAAAGCCAACTCTTGGGAATGCTCTATTTTGATTTCTTCACTAAACAGGTGATTGTTCTTCACAGCTTAAGTGACTGCTTCTTACTCTGAATCTAGTGGTAAAAAAGAGCACAAGGACAAAACATTAAGAAATCATTCTTCCTCTTAAAGAACATGCATGTTGTCCAAAAGTAATAATTAGAATAGAACATGGATCACTAAATGGTTCAAAACTGCTTAAACCTGTGGGACTGCACAGTGCCAAAATTGTACTTATCTCCTTATTTATTTTTATCTACAGTATATGCAGAATTGCTGGAAATGCTGGATTAGAAGAACTAGAAATTAATTTAATTTGGAAGAAACTTCAATAACCTCAGAAATGTGAACATTCATGTCAATGACTAAAGGCAAAGAGGAATTTCTTGGTCAAGAGAAAAGAAAAGAGTGAGAAACATGTCCTGGTCCTTAATATTCGAGAAAACCTACGGTTAAGTTAATAGGCAAATCCAAGGCAAATACAACAATATGTAGGAAGTTGTTGAAAAAATAAGAAACTATTTTTTTTAAGCTCAAAATTCATAGTCATGTTGAGTAGAACCATTGTCTGCTACTTGGGACAAAAACTGCAAGAATGTACACAAAGCATTTTAAAGATGTAGTATAAAGATATTACACAATGTTATACATTGTGAAGGTCATGGTTTTCTTAGTTAGCTATGAAAGCTGGACCAACAGAAACTTAGAATGACGAATCTGAACTATGGTGCTAGAGAAAATCGTTGACACTAGAAGAACAAATAATTCAATGCTAATATGTAAAACTAGGCTCTTCACCAACACTGAACAGTGGAACCTTAGCTTTAAAAAATTATTGATTTCATATAAAGTGAAATCAAGACTCATTGGAGAAGATCCTGATTCTCTGAAAAACTGAAGGATGTTGAAAAAGTGGCTATTAAAAGATAATGTAGCTGGATATTTATCATTGATGAAACAAGAATTGGCTTGTAAGTACTCTAACAAACAATTACTGATAAACAGTCATGGCAAAAATGTTCATCAGGTCATGAAAAAGTAGGGACAACTGAAAAACAAAACACACTTTGATTTTTGGTTTTTTGGCTTTAGTGGCTCTATTTTAGAAACCGCTACATTTTTAATTACGGTAATATAAATTTTCCATATTATATGCAGAATTTCTCACTGAATTAAGGTTTCTTGGTAGTCAAATTGAGCTTGTGATCCTAAATGTTATTGCATCAGAGGATTGTCTGCTTCTTGCCCTACAAAATTGAGTACATTTTTGTGAGTTGGTTCTTTCAACATTTTTTCAACATAATGCCTCAAATGTCTTTCTACTGTAAAGAAATTAGCAGTTTGTTTTCTCTTTTTGCAACATGTTCCAGCTCTATTTTTAAACAAGGTAATTATACCATATACCAAGTCCTTAAAATGTGTCTGCACACTAGAAGCATATAAATATAATAATGATACTTGCTCTGTCATGTTCAATGTCTTTTCTAATTCACTCTTGCTCCATGCACATGGATGGCCCAGGTGGACATTACTTTAATTCAGAATTTAGCAAGTTGCAGCTGTTCAGATGTTTTATACTTACTTTCCCATCAACACCAGCCAGCATGCCCGGTACAAAAAATTACAGGAGATGAAATCAAAGCCATCTAGAGAATCTCTGGTTAACTAGTCATAATTGAACACTTAACATTTATATTTACAGTATATTCTAAGCTATATTAGAGTTGGGTAAATTTTCTTCAGGAGCTCAGCATGCAGGGAGGGAAGATGTAAATATTAACTTTACATTGAAAGACAGGTGGAATTCCCACTGTGGCCAAGGGTTTCATTTTTTTGCTCCTGTAATCCCTAATATAAATCTTGACATGCAGCAGAGTTCACTGAGCTTCAATCTGTGTCTTCTGTGCCTTCCTTACCAGGACAGTCTCTGTTGTCCTGGCAAAAATCTACTACCCTTAAATATTTTTTAAAAACAACCCCCTTCTCACAATGCATGCTAATGATGTAAACCAGTGGTTCCCAACCTTCCTAATGCCGCGACCCTTTAATACAGTTCCTCATGTTGTGGTGACCCCCAACCAGGGGTGGGTTCTAAATTTTTTACTACCGGTTCTGTGGGCGTGGCTTATTTTGTGGGTGTGGCTTGGAGGTCATGTGACTGGGTGGCCGTGGCTAGCTGGTCATGTGACCGGGTGGCCATGGCTATGTGTATAGGAACTACTCAGTGGGCTGAAAAAAGTCATTTCTGATAGGTCCTCGGACTTTTGACTGGTCCTCACACTTATGACCATCCTCACATTTATGCCCGTGCAGCATTCTTAACAACCATGTCACTCATTTCACAACTGTTTCTCTTCATCATGGTGACAAGATAGGGCAAAAACGTAAAATGTGAAGGCAGTCGTAAGTTCGAGGACTGGTCAAAAGTGCGAGGACCAGTCAAAAATAACTTTTTCAGCCCTCTGAGTAGTCCATATGCATAAAAGGATACAGCAATAGAGAGGGATGAAGGAAGGGAAATTAGAGTAAGAGTGAGGGTAAGAGAGGGAGAAAAAGGAAGAGGAAGTAGGGAGGAGAAGAAGAGGGGGGGGGAGAGAAAGTAAGAAGGAAAGAAAAGAGAGAGGTGGTAGGTTTGAGGAGAAAGATTGCTGTACAATAAAAAAGATGAAAGGGAAGAAAACCAACCCCCCCAAAATATAAAGATATTAAGATAAAGAATGAATTGTTAAACTTTAAAGAATAAAGGAGAACAAATATGAATAAATAGCAATAATTAGAAACACACATACAAACATACAATGTATTTTCTTTGAACAGAGTATTTGGCTGGTTCACAAATTTAAACAGTGTTTAGTCATTTCAATTAAATTTACAATTTCTATATTTCCTTTTTGCCATATTTATTCCTCATCTATTTTTTTTAAAAAAAACCAATATTACCCTTCATCCTCATCTCTAATCTTAATCAAATTCAATTTTTCACTTCTATTCTATATTATACCCCTTCCCATTGTCATCTATTTTTATATCCATCCTCACATTGGTTAATTATGTAATTATGTAATACAGTTGTTTAATATAAATTCAACATTTTAATATAATTAGTTATATAACTATCTTTTTTGTATATTAATCAATATGAACATGAATATTCCAATTATTTCCATGCAATCCAATTTCTTACAAATCAATTAATTATATTTACCAATAATAATAAACCAAATAATTTCCCCCATATATTCCTCCAAACCACAACTTAACCATTTCTGCTTTCAACACAATATACAATTAATAGTATCTCAATTATTACAATTCCCTAGTTAAACAGAGCTTTTTTTTTCTTTTGTGTTTTAAAATCTTGAACCTCCTCTTTTGCCCTAAATTTCTCATTGTTTGCAGTTTTGCACCTACTGTACCTTTTTTAGTGAGGAAAAAGAAAAAGAAATCTCTCTCTGTCTCATTTTGTCACGTTGCAGCAAAGACCCTGCTTTACTTTCAGTTTTGCTTTTTCAGCATAGGGCGGGGGGAATCTGCTCCAGCAATTTGCCACTTTGCAGCTTTGAAGCCCTTTGAAGCCCCGCGGCAAGAATTTAAAGAGTTTTTTTCCCTCTAGCCATCAGCTGGAACTCAGGAGGCAGCAATAGATTGGGAGTGGGCGGGGTAAGCAAACAGCGACCGGCCATCCAACAGAGGCAGAGGGTGAGGGTGAGTGAAGGCATGGGGGGGGGTGAGAGAGGGCTTTGGCGACCCCTGTGAAATGGCCGTTTGACCCCCAAAGGGGTCGCGACCCCCAGGTTGGGAACCGCTGATGTAAACAGATGTTTCCATTGTTCAATATAACTGCAACTTAAGTTATTATACATAGGAAGGCTGACTAAAATTGATTCCAATTTTATTTCATAAAATTATAAATATAAAGTAACCTCTTACTCTATTGTCCCAAAGGTGATTTTTCTTTTCTTTTCTTTTTTTTGCATTTTTTTATTTTATAAACAAACAAACATACAATACATAATCAGTTCTTCAATGTATCATCTAGGTACGTCTTTTGTGACTTCTTCTTCTTCTTACTCCTATGATCTTCTTAGTATTTTCCATTCATTTGTTATAACATTCTCCCCACATTATTCCAAAGGTGATTTTTCAAGAAGCAACTGGATTTTCTGGTTTTTCTTTATTTTTCTTTCTTTATTTTATTTAATTTATATGCCACCCTATCTCTGTAGGACTCAGGGCGGCTCACAACAATAAAGACATTTTGCTTCTCATCCAAGAAGTTTCTTCAGCTCACCATCAAGTCAAAGCTGAAACTGAAGTTTCTTGGATGAGAAGTGAAATATCTTCAAAGAAAAACCAGAAAGTCCAGTTTCTTCTTGAAAAAGCATCTTTGGGACAACCATGACTTAGATGACTGAGACTCTCCATAGACTCTTACTCTATTGTAAAAGCATTGTTTACATTTTTCTATAAGCAATTAATTTTATTCTAATCCTCAAAATCATATCATAACGTTATTTTTTTTCTGTTTTTATTTTTTTTCTGTCAAAAAACCAATAAGAGGTTTCCAATCATCATTAAACTTAGACAATGTCCTGTCTTTAATTAAAGCAGTCAATCTGGCCATCTGAGTAAGATTTATCATCTTCGCTCTCTATTCCTTCATTGTAAGTAAACTTGAATCTTTCCACCTTTGGGCATATAATAGTTTCACTGCAGTTGTTAGGGTTAGGGTGAGGAACCTGCAGGAAAAAGGGTTGAAGAAATCTAAGCAAACTGCATTACATAATTTTAAAGTACAGTGTTGTGCTGCATGTATGTGTATTCCAATGCTTTAATTGTGTATGTGTACCAGTACATATCTATGTTCATATATAAACTATATAATGGTAGTAATACTGGCTAACAGAAAGGAAAGTTATTGCTTTCCCAGAAAAAGAAGTCAATGCAATCTGGTCTTAATATATTGCTGGTTGTTGCCAGAATGATTTAGTCTGGACAAGATTTTCTTAAGCTAGTTTAGGGTCAAATTGGCATGAGCACAGGGTAAGAGCAGCTTAAGAATTCAGTGGGGATATGCCTTTAGTTTATTACTTCTGTAAAAGCAAGCTGTGAGTGAGCGAGATTAGCAAGGGCAAGACTACAGGTACTTGCTTGGAAGTAAGCCCCTTTGAAGTCAATAAGACTTATTTCTGAATTGACATAGATAAAGTTATGCTGTAAATTGATGCTCTGCTGGTAATATATGTAGGAAAGACTCAAAAGTATATGTAGTTCAGGAATCTGTACTTTAGTCTCTAAATTTCTCTTCTATCCAGTTTGATAATAATGAGTATTCGTCTTCTGCTGGCACAGAATTTAATCTTTTTGCTTAAGCAATTTGCCCCTTTCCTTGCTATTAGCCTTATCAGCTCAGTACACTTGGTAATGATTAAGAGTCAGCAGTGTCTTAATATTTGATTGGCAATTTTTTCCCCCCAGAGAAACAGTGACAGCTTCATCTAGAGGTCTAATATATTTTTCCTTTTCTCTCAATTTTAAATTATTTGCTACATATTAATGGTGAGCATTAAGTGTCTCATTGCAAAAATACTAATAATATATTCCCTTTTTTATTAACCCATTTACCTTTATCATTTCCAGCAAGCCTTCTTATCTGACTTTTGCTTCAGTAATGGTACTTTCATCTGGCCTTCAAGGCCATTCCCTATACCTTCTACACTCTAATGGATGGCAACCAATAGGTGGAGATAAGTAGTTCTTGGGTTTTAGTAAATAACCTTACTGAGGAAAAGCAGAAACCCCAACAACCCGGGGAGGGTTGCACTTAATTAGGAATCTTAAGACGATAGCACAGAATACAACTTTGCAAAGAAATTATAAGAAATGAATTTCCAGTTAAAATGTAACCGGAGCACCTTAGTTTTCTAATATTTGAGTAAAATTATAGGAATCTCAAATTTTTATTCTGATTTCATTTTTTAAATAAACCACATTTTCACATACCGATGTGGTGCGTTCTACCACTGAGCCATCACAGCTCTTGGGGCAAGTTTTGTTTACAAAAAATGAATTACAGTTAAATGCCATTAATTTGATTCTTAATCAGATCAACACTTCTGAGGGTGTTGAAAGATATAGCACAATAATTGCACCACAGCAAAAACTTGGCAGATCCATATAAAGGCCAGACTTGTTATTTAAAAATGATAATTCCTAGAACATGCAAAGCTTGACCTAATGCTTTTCTTTTTAATAAAAATCTCTTGTGATGACTCATGACTGGACAATGAATAGTATTTTAAAGGGATCTAATATTGTTAAATTATGCAGTACTGGCTACTACCACTTCAATAATAATTATTTCAGCTTCAAAAACATTACTGAGCATTAAAACTTTATAAGAACTGACTATGCTGCATTCATGGAATAAGAAGACAATTTCTCTGTCTCACAGATCAATCACCAATGAAAGAACTGTGTGGAGGGGAGAAATAAATGATTTTCACAGTGAGAAGTAATAAGCAGTGGAATTCCCATGGGACTAATGCTATTTTGCTTTTCAACAAATCATTTCAGACAAATTGTATTTTTCAGCAAGTGAAAATTTTAGTAGAATTGAGAAGTTCCAAACAATTTCTCTAAAATGGAGGGGAAGTGACTCATATGAAATTCGATAAATCATAACATTAATTTGGATACTGACTGTTTTTGGCCTGTTCATAGGTGGTTAAAAAGAGCCAGCTTAGGCTAATGGTTCTTTCACCCTAACTTTCCTGTCTTTGAATACTGACCATCCTATTCTGAATGGGGAGAACTGATATTAAGCATGGGCTAGGTAAGCTAAATTGGCTATGAGCAGAAACATTGATATAATAGAATTCCTAGTCATAGCTGCCATTAGACTTTCCCTCAGAGTAGAATAAGGTAGAGTTATAGTTGCTAGGATAGACTTTGCAATTTGGAAATGTGAAATTCTCCTCAAAGAAAAGAATTTGTGAGCCCAATTGTCAGCTATTACAGTTCAGTTACTCTAGCTCCGGTTTTAAAATCTTCGCAGTAATTTGTATTCTAATGCTTTATGTCTACCAATTAATCTTCTTTACATTCTAAGTAGTCCATGGGGCCATAAGGATTTGTCAGATTAAACATGAGTTGGCACATTTTATCTACCATAAAATTAAAACTATATGCCCAGATGATTAATAATAATAATAATAATAATAATAATTATTATTATTATTTCTTTCATATACCTATGTTTGTGCTTAGCTTTTGCTGTATGGTTTGTCAGGTTTTCAATGGTATGCCTTAGAGTACAAAATCACAATTTGTTTTTCAAGCTTCCAGTACCTCCAGCCATCAATTATCTGAATTCTTGCTATTACTGCATGCAAATCCTTCACTCTGTGGAACATATAACAATGTGATAAACCTCTTAGAAATCATATTGTAACCCTTTCATAAGAACGACAATTGGTACATAATTATCTGGTCTTCCAGCAACATGACAGCAATGCTTGATTTCACTTACCTGTCCAATACTGCTGCTTCATAAATGTATTGGTAAAGGTAATGGTCCAGTCATGTCCTATGCTAGGGAGTGGCATTCAACTCCATTTATTACCTCAGGGAGCCAGGGTTGTTTGAAGAAATTTCCATTGTCATAGGGCCAGCATGACTCTATGCCAGTGGTGTTACCTTCCCACTGAAGTAGTACTTCTTTATGTACTCACATTCGCATGCTTTCCAACTGCTAGGTTGGCAGAATTCACAAATGGATGAATTTCTATTAAGATATTAGAAAAAAATATTTTGTGCAATACTAATACAGAAAATTTTGTCCACATAGCTTTGGCTGTTAGAGAAATGGCCAAATTCCCAAACACTTTTTTCAACTGCAAGGACAAAAAAAAAGACAAATAATAAAATATTATGTATTTACAAAAAAGGAATTTGCTTGTCACTAGAAACAAAACTTCTCAAATGGAGTACAATGAAACATGCCAATAAAGTTCAAATGTTAAAGTGTACAAAATTGTAAATTATAAAATGATACAAAGACCAAAATGATACAAACCATTTTGTACAAACCAAAACATTCTAAAGGACACAGAAACTTAAATTCAGTCAAAAGTCTGGGGAAATACAAAGGTTATTTCAATACCTACCTAGATTCATTATAAAACATAACTGGACAGGAAGGGAAATATAATTGAAGCAACTGCCTCAATCCGATTGTATAGCAAATTGATCCAAGATCTTATGTTTTACTAAATCCTTCCAAGATGATTGGCAAATCAAATAAATGGCTGTGAATATTCAGTAGGGGGCAGCTCTTGACCAACTTTGTCTGGGTTCAGAATATAACAGGTTCAGCTCTTGTTAGCATTTAGAAGAGAGTCTACCAGGAAACCAAAACCATAGGCTAAAACATCCTTGAAGAAGATAATGACATACT
This sequence comes from Ptyas mucosa, assembly GCA_012654045.1. NCBI lineage: Eukaryota > Metazoa > Chordata > Lepidosauria > Squamata > Colubridae > Ptyas > Ptyas mucosa. Next base: position 41,654,795 of record WNWU01000003.1, on the reverse strand, counting down.
GTTAAAAAAAAGCATGCATGTCTCCATATTTTTTTTAAAATTTATTTATATTTATATGCCGCCCTTCTCCGGAGACTCAGTGCGGCTTACAATGTGTTAAGCAATAGCCTTCATACTTTTTGTATATTTATACAAAGTCAGCTTATTGCCCCCATAAACCGGGTCCTCATTTTACCCACCTTAGAAAGGATGGAAGGCTGAGTCAACCTTGAGCCTGGTGAGATTAGAACTCGCAGTAATTTCAGGCAGCTGGATGTTAAATGCTGCCTTAATAAGAGGCATTAGCCTGCTACACTACTCAGGCTCCTTATTGACCAAGACTTGGCACAATTTTCAACTTCAATACATTCAAAATCAACAACTGTATATTGCCCAGCATTCCTCTGTGGAGGAGATGGGTGGTTCTTAAATATGATAAATAAATAAATAAATGAAAATGAAAATCTAACAAAACACAAGAACATGCATCATAGGAATAGGGAGAAAATCTCAACATAATAGGTTTTGAGAATATATCAAGAATTCAACCCTCTAAAAAAATATTGGTTGCTTCACACATTATGCTAGTCAAAAACAGCAATAGCAGGAAGAATCATGTTTTCAAACTCATTTTCTTTATGACTTAGCATAAACACAGTATTAACTAGAGGCACAGAATCAGTGAGAAGCTGCTAAGGTGTCTTAAAGATTATTTCAAGCAATACCTCCATTGCTTTAGATCTCTTGTTTCATAGTTCTGTTTCAGAATTGAAGAAAGTTGTTTAGCATCTTACCTTGAATGTAAAGGTCTTCTAAATAGCTTCTAAACTTGTTTTCAAGTGCTGCTCAAATAGTATTGTGATAGTAAAAGAGCAGAAAATATAATTGCGGGTCATTCTTCATTGAAAGTTATGTATCAAAAAAAGGAAGAACAATTTTGGAAGTTGCATTATATGGAATTTCATATAGCATACTAATACGTAGTATTAAAATCAAAGTACTATCTGTGTTCATGTAAAGGTAAATCTTTTCCTAATCCCCTTGTTTTTCTTTTGATCTTACTAGCAGGTGCCAAGTCAGTTGGAAGGTAGATGTCACCTTCAGAAAGATGCCTATTATCTCTTCTATAAGATGCTGCTAATATATAGACATATATCATTGCAGCATGTTAATCATGGAAAGAAAAAGCAAAACAAAACAATGTTCTGTCTGATGATGCTGATTCAATATTCTTGACATCTGAACACAGGGTTTCTTCCCTGACTAATGTACTAAGTCTGTGCAGATTTGGTTCAGGGACATGCTATATCTCCGACGTGCTTCAGGAGCGTTTAGTGCTTAAAACAATCCATAGCTTAAGTCTACTTTAATTATATTTTAAATTCCTCCTGGTCAATAAGACATTTTATAAAGTTCATATGAGCAAGGCAGGAATAACTTGAAAGCTGTTGTTCAATTTGCCATTGGCCATGAATCCCCTTTCCTCCTCTCTCTTGCACTAGATTAATCTGAAGAAACAAAAAACAGAGAAGCGGCAGATGAAAAGAAAAGAACTAAGCCAAGGCAAATTTCAGGGAGACAGAAGAATTGCTTGGCTAATAATACAAAATTAGAAGTCTAGGATTTCTACACAAGGATAATACGCTTCTAGATCCCCATTTCTGATTTTATTACCACCCCAAATTTAAAATATGGAAATCTTTTTCGTGTGACACACTTGCTTTATTTGGAATGTCCATATGAACCTGCAAAATGCTGGTAGGATACAGGACAAAATTTCATTGTTTAACTACTGTATATAACCCCCCAATGAATCAAGCTCAATTCTTGCTAACTCTATGGACAGAAACATAGTTTTCTTCACAGCAATCCAGAAGTCCCCCTGCCTTCATCTTGGATGTTTGTTCAGTTTTCCAGTCTAATTTATACTTCAAGGATTTTCTGCTCTCACTGAAGTACTAACCATGTCTGTCCCGACTTATTTTTTTCAAGATTAGTCAAAAACAGCTACATACTGCAATGCATATAGGTTTCACTCCTTAGAATTGTAAATTATAGCCTGATTCTGTCCAGAATTTGTCCAACCTAAAATGCACTGAAATTAACTCGGTATACCTAATAAGGCTGCAATCCTATGCATTATTATTTTGGAATAAAGACCACTGAGTTCAAAAAGGCTTACTTCAGGGGAAACATTCATAGGTTGGTATTACATGGCTTAGGCCTGGGGTATCTGGCGGATCACCTGCAGCCAGCAACAGCTCCCCATCGCCTGGTGCGCTCACACAGAGAGGGCCTACTTGGGGTTCCGTTGGCCAAGCAATGTCGGCTGATGGCCCCTAGAGAGCGAGCCTTCTCTGTAGGCACACCTACCCTCTGGAATCAGCTCCCCTTGGAGCTCTGGGTGGCCCCCGACCTTTGCTCTTTCCGCCATGACCTTAAAACATGGTTGTTTCTCCAGGCTGGCCTGCACTGAAGGGGTTTTAATGGGAATTTTAGATTCTTGTATTGTTTGAATTTTAATTTGGACTTGTTGTTGCTTATTGCTGTGAGCCGCCCTGAGTCCTTGTGGAGAAAGGGCGGCATATAAGTCCGATAAATAAATAAATAATAAATAAATTATATTCCTACCCTGTTTCCCCCAAAATAAGACATCCCCTGATAAAAAGCCCAATTGAGCTTTTGAGCACATGGCAATAAGGCCAAGCACTTATTTCAGGGTTCAAAAAAATATAAAACAGGGTTTTATTTTCAGGGAAACACAGTACTATCCCAAGCTTTCAGTTGCTTTTACTCAGACAAATGTTCTTTCATTTCTCCATCAATTTCAATAAGAAAAGTAATACAGTAAACTTGTCTCTTGTGACAGTGGATGGAAATGTTATTCACAGATGACCTCAGACTTAGCTGGAAATTAACCAAAATCCTTTCACAAAATGGGACAGAGCAGCTGAATATTTTTTTTACCAACTCAAGGACTCAGGGGAAAAAATGCTTCTCTCTTCCCTAACATAACACCCTTTGTTCCCAAAGAAATCATTCTTGTTTATGTGTAGATATACTATCCCTATACTGATATGGAAATGTATATTGGATATATATGATAGATAGATAGATGATAGATAGAGTACAAAAGCAAGACATTTTTAGGAGCCTTGGTGGACCAGCGGACTAAAGCACTGTTAAGTAGCACTGCCAACTCCCTGCAATTACTGCGAGTTCAAATCTCACCAGGCTCAAGGTTGACTCAGCCTTCCATCCTTCCAAGGTAGGTAAAATGAGGACCCGGATTGTGGGGGCAATAAGCTGACTTTGTATAAAAAAGAACACCACTGCGGGGGGGGGGGGGGCGGGGGGAAGGCCCCCCAAAAAGGGAGAAACAAAAAAAATAAGGCTATTGCTTAATGCATTGTAAGCCCCCCTGGAGTCCCCGGGGAAGGGCGGCATATAAATCAAACAAATAAAAAAAATAAAAAATACATAAAAAACCAAAAGTCAGGGCTGCATAGGCCAAAGCCTGTGCAATGATAAGGTTGGGAGTTGGGTATGTGTGTTTGTGTGTGATCTTTCTATTACTGTGCTTGTTTTTAACTTGGGTTGCCTTTTTCTGATTATGTTTTACCAGTTTTAGCTATGTACTTAATTTTTTAAGTTGCCCAGAGTCTACTGGCATAGACATCCATAACAAATCTCATGAAACAGATCAATAAAAATAATACATTTGAACATTTAATGTAATTTATATACATTAAAGTGTCTGTGGGGTTTCACTTCAGCAACAATAATGACAACTATATGTAGACATAAGAGGGAAAGGAAATATTTCCCTTTCTCCCATCTATAATTTTGTCATGACAATGCTAGTAATTGGATTGTGAACAAGGACTCAGAATGAGATACAATGAGATGGGTCCCTCAGGCAGAAGGTGCTAAAAGGAAAGTTATTATAAGTGCTATATGCCTTGTTTTGGCTTTCTAAAGTAGACACAAGCAGAAAATTCTATTGCTTTTCAGGTATTATAAGTGCATAAGTGCAGTCAGTTTTATAAACAGAATGGGAAAAACATACTTGTAACACTCTGTGGAAAACTCACTATTCAGTGTGACATATCACAACCATCTATTTTTCCTTACATAAAATAGTAAGTCTGTGAATGGAGATTGGCAGAAAAATCTCATGGTAATTAGAGACTGAGAAGAATCATGCATCAAATTCTACCAAACTTTCACTCGCTCATCAGTGGCGTGGGTATACTATTTGGATTGCAAGCAATCACCTGTACAAGAAGGTCCTTATTTTTCTTATTTCTGGCCTGAAGAAAAAGAAAGCCAAGAACACTGTCAACATCATTAATTCTTTGTCAAGCTTTCATGTCAAGGCAAATGTAGCAACAATAATAACAGTTCATTTAAACTCCATATTTGGGTACATTCAGTCAGCCATCTCCTTTTGACAAGCAATGCTGTACATGATTTTGATGGTCACTTTATCCTGTGATGTTGATCTTTTGGGCACACAACAATGTAAAACAAACATTTCAAGAGTCTTTGATGGAGGGGGCGGCAACTACAAATTGGCAGTGACAGCTTCTAAAGGAACAAAGAAATCTTGCAGAAATATTTCTCCTAAGAAAAACTCTGAGAATAAGCCACCACATATGGAACTCTTGGCAGCTGGAAAGAATTTCATAAAAAATGAAGGGGGGGGAAGCACTCCTCTTATCACTTTGGGAAGTTAGAGCAGAGCAGAGCAGAGCAGAGCAGAGCAGAGCAGAGCAGAGCAGAGCAGAGCAGAGCAGAGCAGAGCAGA
>WNWU01000003.1:41638159-41649996 GCA_012654045.1 Ptyas mucosa | reverse complement strand
GAGCAGAGCAGAGCAGAGCAGAGCAGAGCAGAGCAGAGCAGAGCAGAATTTTTTATTGGCCAGGTGTGATTGGACACAAAGAATTTGTCTTGGTGCATACTTTCTCAGTGTACATAAAAGAAAAGATACTTTCATCAAGAATCATAAGGTACAACACTTAATGATAGTCATAGGGTACAAATAAGCAATCAGGAAACAATATCAATATAAATCATAAGGATACAAGCAACATAGTTACAGTCATACAGTCATAAGTGGAAGGAGATGGGTGATGGGAACAATGAGAAGATTAATAGTAATGCTGATTTAGTAAATAGTTTGACAGTGTTGAGGGAATTATTTGTTTAGCAGAGTGATGGCGTTCGGGAAAAAACTGTTCTTGTGTCTAGTTGTTCTGGTGTGCAGTGCTCTATCCTATCCTATTCTATGTTGAGGGTAGGAGTTGAAACAGTTTATGTCCAGAATGTGAGAGGTCTGTAAATATTTTCACAGCCCTCTTTTTGACTCGTGCAGTATACAGGTCCTCAATGGAAGGCAGGTTGGTAGCAATTGTTTTTTCTGAAGTTCTAATTATCCTCTGAAGTCTGTGTCTGTCTTGTTGGATTGCAGAGCCAAACCAGACAGTTATAGAGGTGCAGATGACAGACTCAATAATTCCTCTGTAGAACTGTATCATCAGGAACAGTAAATCATTATTTAAATCATTATTTGAATATTTGCTAGTACAGTATGCTGTGCAAGTCCCAAAGGTGCTTTTTCAAGAGGCTACTGGACTTTCTGGTTTTTCTTTGAAGAAGTTTTGCTTCTCATCCAAGAAGCTTCTTCATCTCTGACGGTGAGGAATGGAAGGATTTATAGTCCTTGCAGACAGCTGGTCATTTGCATTCTTTTAGAGAGTTGTTGAGGCCATTTGGTGGTTTATCTATGTCATCAGGAATAGTGCGTGTAGAGCCTTCTTGGAATTGTTGAAAGGACTGTGTTGTAGTCTAGAGATAGATGATTCTTAGTCGTATTCTTTCCCCTCTGTTGCAAGAGGGCTGCTCAATTTTGACATAGATGGCCTCTTAGGTGACAGAACCAACGTCAGCCAGACTAGATATGACATCATCTATCTCCAGTTTACAACACAATCCTTTCAACAGTCCCAAGAAGTTTCCAGGACAAGCAAAATATCTTCAAAGCAAAAACAAAAAAATCCAGTTGCCTCCTGAAAAGGTCATGGGTAAACCATGACCTAACCACTGCACCACCATAGATAACAATGCTTTTTATATTAGTTTTTGCAATCATGTATCAAATTATGTAAAAGTATACATGGCCAATGTTTGAAAAGTCGCAAGTGACCATTTGGACTCCAGAATTGTAAGGCAACTGTAAGAATTCTCTCTTGATTTACTGACATCAGAAAGGATGATGTTGGAGATTTTTTTTTTTTTTTGGTGGGACAACCCATTTGTAACAGTGACTGTTAGGGTGGGAAGGCCTAACAGTCAGTAAGGCCATCTGCTTTTATTTCTCTCTTAAAACTCTCCAAACATTTTCCCCAAATGGTTCAAAATTAGGTAATTAATTTAAGACAATTTCGCCATAAATTTTAAACAATGCAATCTTGGAATCCTGAGAGATTTCAGATTGGTTTCTGAGGACCAAGTGGATCTATGTGTTGCCCACCCCAGATAAAACTTTTGCTTTGGAAAAAAGAATACAAAAGCTACTTTAGTGGTATAGCAACAAATAGACACAAAACGTGCCTACATCAATTGAACAAACAAGTACAACAAGAATTATAATGTAAAAGACAATTGTGCTTAAAATTATTATCTGATTTGGACTGCATTGATAGTCATTTACATTTGCTTCGTCTGTAAACTTTGGAAGGCTTTTTGTATTGAAAAAAAGAATCTAAATGTATCATAGTAAAAGCAATAATATGTGTGTTTCCCATGATTTGTTGGATACAGTGCAGATAAGTTCCTTGTCTTCATGTTTTGGTTACAGACAATATGCAGTGTTCCAACTTCATATTAAGACTTCCACCAACAGATATCTAAAATATATCTTTATAGCAATGTTAAAAACAGGTCATGAAAAAATCTTACTTAGAACTGAGATGCTTCCTGACAAAGGAAATTTTCTTGATCTTTTTTAAATTTATTTTTACTTTAGTGGCCATTGATAAAGTCCAAAATAGTTAAAGAACAAAGGATTATCTACTTTGACTGGTCCTACAGCCAAGCATTTTTATGTCCCTAGTTGCAAAACTGTTAGACAGTTGCTCCTAAAAATACAGTTTTACAGTTTAGAACTTAATCTAATTATAATATTTTGAATAATATATTCAATTTTATTAACAACTCTAAATTTGCTGAGAATTTTCATATGCAGAGTTTCTTTGTCACTCTCTGACATTTCAGTCACCACCAATGGTGTTTCTATATAATTGGCTGTTCCATTTCATAAGTATCTTAAAATGTTATAGGTTTTGTGCAAATAACTTTGGCTAGTTTCAACAACTAGTTTATGAATTGTATTTATCCTCAGGATTTGTGATTAATCATACCTTGTTTTTTCTATATCTATGTATTTGGGAGAATTCCTATGCATTCCTGCGCTGTAGAACTGACAGTGATTCCATTGACATTGCAAATGTACGCTATACTCCATATGTGGTAGCAATGATCATTTAGGCTTTGTCTAATCAGGACAGTACATGATGACAGGATTCACAGCACTAGAAGACATAAATCTGTTGCCACTTGATAAAGTGGCATTCTCTATCTTGAAATAACTCAGTCTTACTTACAGCCTTCCAATTTTGATATCATTTGATATCATCTCATCTCATATGTATAGTATATGGGATTGCAGTTTTCTTTGGAAGACCTTCCATTTGCCATAGATATGTCTAATTTCCCCTTGAAGGTATTTGTATACCGCTCATTTCCACATCTTGTGGCAATTAAATCAGTATGCAAATGCCTAAGGAATTCTTCCCTTTTCCTTAATTCATTATAAATTCAATAAAAAAATATGGATCATAGAAAAATACTTAAATTAGATATTTTCCCGAATTACTCCACATAGTCTATAATATTTTGTTGCTATGACTTGCCAAAGTTCCAAAAAAAGGAGTGTTACCTACTTCTGTGTCAGATGAGAGGGACAATGGGAAAACTTTTGCACATAAAATTTATGCAAGGAAGACAAAATATGTCATAATCCAATTTGAGCTTCACAATAAAGAACATTTCCTTAAGACTATATGGACACAAGACTACTAAATATGGTGGCTACATCATCCTAAGATTTTGTTTTCCTGAAGGGCAAGCATGAGTCCTAACCATAATCTTACTACCATAATCTTTTTTTTACTATCGGTTCTGTGGGCGTGGCTCGGTGGGCGTGGTGCGGCTTGGTGGGCGTGGTTTGGTGGGCGTGGCAGGGGAAGGATACAGCAAAATCTCCATTTCCACCCCACTCTAGGGGAAGGATACTGCAAAATCTCCATTCCCACCCCACTCCAGGGGGAAGAATATTGCAAAATCTCCATTCCCACCCCACTCTGGTATTACCACAGAGGTGGTATTTGCTGGTTCTCCAAACTGCTCAAAATTTCCGCTACCGGTTCGCCAGAACTTGTCAGAACCTGCTGGATTTCAATCCTGGTCCTAACCTACCTGGAAAAAATCCTGAAGCTAGGTTCATAAAGCATGCTAAATCTTAAAATGGAGTTAAGAAACCCAATGTCTGTTTTCAGATTATAATGCTGGATCTAAGCAAATTATATTATGGCTTAATGCACTGGTCTGATGCACAGAACATGCTAAGATAATGACTGGGTTCCTGTGACATAAGCAAAGACAAATTGCTTGGTCCAATTTTATCTTAGTACAGCTCATTGTGTGAATTCACTCTATCTGTAAATTGGGAAGGGGTCCAAAATTTTTCCTGATCTTTATTTGGTGCAAAACTGCAAAAAGCAGCAGTTATCATTACAGCACTGTACGTTCCTGTACATTAAGATACAAATAAGTATTCTAGATTCTTAGATTGAAAACAAAACCAAATTTTGAAGTACGCAAGTAATGAGTTCAGCAGGATTGTGGTCCTTATAGAAATGGGATTTGAGATTCTTCAGATGAAAAGAAAGAGAAAAGCAACTATTGCTAAAAAGCCTTTTGATATATAATTACTATACTTTTGTATTTCCTTTCTTCCATAACCACCTTTCTCTTCCAATTTGATGGTTAATCCCCGGGACTCCTAATGATAATAAACCAATGTGTTTTGATAGTCCTTGATATTATGTGTCATAATATTCTAAACACAAATATAAGAATGCCTGGAAATTAATGCTTCTTTTTAAAAAAATGTTCTTTGCTATTCATATTTGATTTGAAAGAAATTACATTGTTTTCCGCCAAAAAACCCACAACATTTCAATGAAATTTCATGGATGGATTGTGTGGTGGTTCTCTTAGCTACACAACTATTCAAATGTATGAGAAAGAAGTGAAGTTCTATTTTTTTTTAAAAAAAATCAACCTTAATTGCATACTAAAGTAGTCTTCCATGTTTTTTTGAGCTTTTTTTTTTCTTGTAAAGCTTTGCTTTAAGTCCAGCCTACAAGTTTTCCAAATATCTTCATATCTACAAATTGTAGCTGCTGCCATGAAGGATCACAAGGTGAAGCAACAGTGCTTGGGATGTCATGCATGGTAGAGTTGTAGTGTTTATTTTTCAGTTGATTTTGCACTCTGAGTAAACATGTTGTAAGATGTTGCTGCAAAGCAAGTGGAAAGGAAAACTGCTGGATGCACTTTGCCATAATGAATTCTTAAAACTACTGGAATATTAAAGAACTTTGTTGGGTTGTTTCTAAAATAAGAGGGTGGAAAGATGAGAGTTCAGAGGGTAAAGGAATTGTTATTTTCCTGTTGTGGCAGGGGTATCATCTTAATTATATTTTAGTACACTAACTTTGCATTTCATGTGCTATTTTACGAAACAGACTATTTTCTTGTCAAGCAATCTCTGATTCAAGGATGACTGCACATAAACAGCTCTCCACAGGAAACCCAGAAAATGCAGGGTCCACAAAAGACTGCCACATATGAAGAAAATACACAAAATTCACAAATTAATCTGTTTTGAAATACTGACTGCAGGATCAATAATTACCTATTTTAGCATTTTATACTAGTCTTAAGATATATAAACATGAACATATTCCAAGCAGAGAGGTTCATTCATTTGTTTGGGCAACTTGTGTCTCATTTTTCTTTCCTTTCCTTCCTTCCTTCCTTCTCTACCTAGAGTAATTAAGGAAAATGATGCAACATTATTTCAATTAGATAGTATTATTTGCAGTTGATTGAAAATCACTCATAGGCAAGGACTGTAGTTGTCTTGGCCTCCCTCAAAAAGACTCCAATAACGCACAGGTGAGTTGTGTTCATCTTGGTGAGTCTCAATCTCATCTAATTTCTGATTCAGATGTGATCTCACTAAACTCCATAATGGCTTTGCTGAGAATATTTATTTATTTATTTATTTATTTAATTTGTATACCGCCCTTCTCCAGCTGGACTCAGGGCGGTGAACAGCCAAAATAAAATAGAGCATACAAAATTAAAAAACAATTTAAAATAATTAAATAGTTTTGGCCCACAATTTAAAACAACCAAGTTAAAACCAATTTATAATTTAAAACCAAAACAATAGGGTCAGCCAGGCCGGCTAGATGAAATAAATGTGTTTTCAGGGCTCGTCGGAAAGCCCGGAGGTCAGGTATCATGCGTATCTCTGGGGGTAGGTCATTCCACAGGGCGGGTGCCGCTACAGAAAAGGCTCTCCCTCTGGGGGTCGCCAGCCGGCATTGTCTGGCGGACGGCACCCTAAGGAGGCCCTCTCTGTGCGAACGTACTGGCCGGTGGGAGGCTATTGGTGGCAGAAGGCGATCTCGTAAGTACCCTGGCCCTAAGCCATGGAGCGCTTTAAAGGTGGTCACCAACACCTTGAAGCGCACCCGGAAGACCACAGGAAGCCAGTGCAGCTCGTGCAGGAGAGGTGTCACATGGGAGCGTCCCGTTGCTCCCATAATCCCCCGCGCGGCCGCATTCTGGACCAACTGGAGCCTCTGGATGCACCTCAAGGGGAGCCCCATGTAGAGAGCGTTACAGTAGTCCAGGCGGGAAATGACGAGTGCCTGAGTGACTGTGCGTAGGGAGTCCCGATCCAGAAAGGGACGCAATTGGCGTATCAGGCGAACCTGATAGAAAGCCCCCCCTGGCCACGGCCGTCATGTGCTCTTCTAAAGACAGCCGTGCATCCAGGAGGACGCCCAAATTGCGAGCCCTCTCCGTGGGGGCCAATGATTCACCCCCAATAACCAGCGATGGCACCAGCTGGCTATATCGGGACGCCGGAAGCCACAGCCACTCGGTCTTGGAAGGGTTGAGATGAAGCCTGTTCCTCCCCATCCAGGCCCGCACGGCCTCCAGGCACTGGGACATCACTTCAAGGGCATCGTTGGAGTGGCCTGGGGTGGAGATGTACAGCTGAATGGAATTCCACCCCAAAGCCACGGATGATCTCACCCAGCGGCTTTACATAAATGTTGAACAGGAGGGGCGAGAGGACCGATCCCTGCAGTACCCCGCAAGCGAGGCACCTCGGGGTCGACCGCTGCCCCCCTGCCAACACCGATTGCGACCGGTCGGAGAGGTAGGAGGAGAACCACCGCAAAACGGTGCCCCCCACCCCCAACCCCTCTAACCGGCGCAACATGATACCATGGTCGATGGTATCAAAAGCCGCTGAGAGGTCTAATAGGACCAGGATAGAGGAGCAACCCCTATCCCGAGCCCTCCAGAGATCATCAACCAACGCGACCAATGCCGTTTCCGTGCTGTGCCCAGGCCTGAAGCCGGACTGGAGCGGGTCTAGATAGACAGCTTCATCCAGGTAATGTGGAAGCTGCCGCGCCACCACACTCTCAACAACCTTCGCAATGAAACGAAGGTTGGAGACTGGACGATAGTTGGCCAACACAGCCGGGTCCAGAGAGGGCTTCTTGAGGAGGGGCCTCACCACCGCTTCTTTCAAAGCAACCGGCAGGGCACCCTCACTCAAAGAAGCATTAATAATCCTCTGGAGCCAGCCTCGTGTAACCACCCGGGAAGCCAGCACTAACCAGGAGGGACACGGGTCCAATAAACATGTGGTCGCGTTCAGCCATCCCAGAATCCTGTCCACGTCCTCGGGAGTCACAGGATCGAACTCCTCCCAGATAATATTCTCAAGACCTGCCTCAATCATCCCGTCTGAACTTACCCAGTCGGAGGCCAGATCTTCCCGAATCTGAGCGATCTTGTCATGCAGATACTGCACAAAGTCCTCAGCTCAACCCTGCAAGGGATCATCCCGCGCTTCCAGATGTAGGAGGGAGCGGGTCACCCTAAACAGGGCGGCTGGGCGATTATCTGATGATGCAATAAGAGCGGCAAAATAGGTAGATTTTGCCGCTTTTATCGCCACTAGATAGGTCTTAATATAAGCCCTCACTAGCGATCGGTCAGATTCAGACCGGCTGGTCCTCCACCCGCTCTCCAGGCGTCTTTTCCGGTGCTTCATCTCCCTCAGCTCCTCGGAGAACCAAGGAGCTAGGTGAGTTCGATGCCGGGTCAGAGGCCGCAAAGGCACGACGCGGTCCAAGGCCCCGGCGGCCGCACTGTTCCAGGCGGCCACCAAGTCCTCAGCCGAGTCATGAGCTAGAGTCTCAGGAATTGGCCCAAGCTCCATCTGGAACCTATCAGGATCCATCAGGCGCCTGGGGCAGAACCACCTAGTCGGTTCCGCCTCCCTGCGGCGGGGTGTAGCGGTTAGAAAGTCTAGTCGAAGAAGCGAGTGGTCCGACCATGACAAGGGTTCGATGACTATATCCCCTATATCAAGGCCACTCAACCACTGCCCAGAGATAAAAACTAAGTCCAGAGTGTGTCCACCAATGTGAGTGGGGCTGTGAATTAACTGAGTCAGGTCCATGGCTGTCATGGAAGCCATGAACTCCCGGGCTACTTCAGACGTTTCACCGATGGATGGCAGGTTGAAATCCCCCATGACCAGAAGTCTGGGGGTAGCAACCGCCACCCCGGCTATGACGTTGAGCAGCTCAGGCAGGGCTGTTGCCACGCGGCAGGGAGCCAGGTACGTGATCAACAAATCCATCTGCACTCCATGACCCCACTTCACAAAGAGGGACTCACATCCGGCTATCTGTGGTACAGTGGTCTCCCTCGGATCCAGACCTTCTTTTATGATAACTGCCACCCCCCCGCCCCTGCCCTGAGCTCTCGGCTGATGGAATGCATGGAAACCAGGCGGGCACATATCCACGAGGGGAACTCCCCCCTCCTGGCCCAACCAGGTCTCCGTAATGCCCATCAGGTCCGCTCCCCCCTCTTGAATAAGATCGTGAATGAGGGGGGCTTTATTGACCACGGACCTGGCATTGCATGTCATCAGCCGGAAGCTCTGGCCCTGAGAATCTAAGCAACCTGGGGAACGAGAAAAGCATTGGGGACCGGAGTGCGCAATCTCTCTAAGGTAGCGAGTGCGCACTCCCCGAACATGATGTGGCCCCCTGCTTCCGCCATATCTGCCCCTCCCACTTATACCTAGCACATTAAAGCACATGCTTTATTATTTTTTTAACTATGCTGTTTCTCCAATTTTCTATGTTGATTGAAACAGTATTCTAAGCTGGGAAAAGCTCTTTCTACATTGGCAATGTCAATAGTATAAACTTTCAATATAATGCCATTTTCTGTATTTTCCCCCAGTAAGTTGCACATGCATTTCTTTGTTACATTCCTGTTGTTTATATTTTCTTTCTGCTAGATGGGGTGTCAAACTGGTGGCCCATGGGCCGGATGCATCATGCTCAGGCCACACTCACCCCGGCTCAGCAAAGACAAAAAACATTGTGATACATCACATGACATGATCAAGTTTGACACCCATGTGCTGAGAGGTCGAAGCATGCTAGGAGGTCAAAGTATAGATAATTATTCCTCCAGTTTTTCCTCTTATCAACAAATTGGAGAGATTGCTTGTATTGAGAAATAATGATTGCCTAAAAATTGCCTAATAACCATTGATGGCCAAAGAGGATTGCAATCATAGTCTCACAGGTCCTAGTATAACACATTAACTATTAGATCATTCAGGCTCTCAGTTCATTATAAACTTTATAAAAATGTGGCTGTTAGTGCACGTATACATTCTGACATCTGAACAGATTGAAAGGTTCAAATAAAGGACACTCAAATAAATGAAATAAATATATCAGCTCCAGCTAAATTTGTTAGTACATTTAGTTCTCACAGATTTTATTTATTATTTATTCATGAAATACATGTATTTACATATCCAAAAGAAACTCTGCAGCAGGATAGGAATTTGATAAATAAATAATAAAGATTTCACATATAGATGAATACAAGAGAATAACAACCAATACAATCAGGAAATGGTATTTCTTAAGGCGCAATAGAATTAGAATAATTCTGCTTATATAAACTCTACAAATAGTGAGTTCAGGATTTTCCAGTAACTGCACATTGGTAACACAGGCTAGCATTCCATTTTTGGTGTATGCATGATTATATGTTTCTGATAAGTATTATATTCCAGTGACTTATATGATGAAACATCCTGCATTTTAGGGATAAGATATCAAGATGGCTTGAAGCCCAGTTCCATCCTTTGTGATGACAGGTACTAAATGCATAATAAAAGATGCAAGGACCACAGTGCCAACCTAATGTCAGAAATCTTGCTACTGGCACTGACAATGCAAACAGAATGATGTAGTGGCAAACACTGACACTATGACAATACCCCATGACCAATTACTTTCCTTGAATGCCAGAAAACTCAGCCCAAAACAACTATATAGAAATTAGGAGATGAATATATGGATGGATGAATGGTTGGTTGAATGGATGGGTGGATTACCAGACAGTTAAGATGAGGTTAAAATGAATCAATACCTTGAGTAGCTGCCATATTCTAAGAAATTGTTTCACCTTTGAACAACATTTTATATATATATGAATGATAATAACAAATTATCTGCTACAACATCCTACCTGTCAATGACTACTTCAGCTTCAACCGCAATAATATCAAGCACAAATTTAAAGTCAACTGCTCCAAACTCGATTGAAGAAAATATGACTTCAGCAACAGAGTGGTCAATGCCTGGAATGCACTACTTGACTCTGTGGTTTCATCCCCAAACCCCCAAACTTTAACCTTAGACTGTTGACCTCACCTCATTCCTAAGAGCTCTGTAAGGGGCATCCATAAGCGCACCTATGTGACTACCGTCCCTGTCCTACTGTCCCCATTTATTTGTACCCATTTCCTGTATTCATAATCATGTTTATACTTATATCTGTTATCTCATACATGCTTGAATGAATGAACGAACAAACAAACAAACAAACAAACAACTTCTAACTTCCTGCTAAAATTTCCTATTCAGTTTACTTGTGAGAATCTGGCAGAAAGCATCTGAAATTTTCCTTCCTTCCTTCCTTCCTTCCTTCCTTCCTTCCTTCCTTCCTTCCTTCCTTCCTTCTTCCTTCCTTCCTTCCTTCCTTCCTTCCTTCCTTCCTTCCTTCCTTCCTTCCTTCCTTTTCGCTTCCCTATTTACTTTGCCCATGGGAAGCTTGCAGGGATAAAATCAGTGGACGAGCATTAGTACCACTTTATAATGCTCTGGTAAGACCACACTTGCTTGGAATATTGCATCTGGTTTGCCATGATATAAAAAGAGAAAAGCAACAAAAATGATTAGGGACTAGAGGCTAAAACATATGAAGAATGGTTGGAGGAATTAGTTTAATGAAAAGAAGGACCAGGATAGCAGTATTTCAATATTTAAGGGGCTGCCACAAAGAAAAGAGGAGGTCAACCTATTTTCCAAAGCACCTAAAGGCAGAACAAGCAATAGATGGAAACTAATCAAAGAGAAAACCAACCTACAACTAAGAAGAAATTTCCTGACAGTTAAAATAATAAATCAGTGGAACGACTTGCCTCCAGATGCTGTGGGTGCTCCAACACTGGAGATATTTAAGAAGACATTGGACAACTATTTGAAATATTATAGGCTTTCCCACTTGAGCAGGGGGTTGGACTAAAAGATCTCCAAGGTCCCTTCCAACTCAGTTATTCTGTTAGGCCAGCAGGAAGTTACAAATCCAAGGCCAGCAGGCAGTTAAGTCGCAGCTGCCAGGTGAGAAAGGGAATGAGGGCTGTGCAGGGTACAGTCAGGAATGGTATATGGGATACACAAGAGGTGTTATGTGAATTGGGAAGGGTGTGTGGGCATGTACTAGAGATACATTGCAGGTTGAGTAGGATGCACAGTGGGTGGCACAGGTAAAGAAGTGTGTGTGTGTGTGTGTGTGTGTGTGTGAGAGAGAGAGAGAGAGAGAGACAGGGTGGGTAATAGCTGAAAGAGTGTTTTTCTTTAAAATCAGAATTTGCCCTTGTCGTACTTTTATAGGACTCCTCTTAATTTCTTTTTCATTGGCAGTTCTACAAAAGCCTGCAAAATTCTGCCTATCCTGTGTTGATATATGGTTTTAAATAAAAAATAATGTCTTTTTAATTATGGTGGTGGGAGAAATCCTTGAAGAGTTTTGAAGAAATCATCTGTCTGTCTGTCTGTCCGTCCCTCTGTCCGCCTGCCCGCCCATTCGCCTGCCCATCTGCCATCCATCCATCCATCCATCCATCCATCCATCCATCCATCCATCCAT
>WNWU01000003.1:41579337-41632515 GCA_012654045.1 Ptyas mucosa | reverse complement strand
CTATCTATCTATCTATCTATCTATCTATCTATCTATCTATCTATCTAGGTCTTTGGTTATTCGGGTTTTCTCCTGCATAAAATTGGAAGTGTCTTGGCAACGTTTCGACGAAGTCTCATTCGTCATCTTCAGGCTGGTGTTCTCGGCTTCTTGCTTCCAGGAGCAATGTGTGATCACAGCTGTTTCTTCCTTTTAACTGCCAGTGAGGATGGGAGCTGATTGGGTGGGAGCATGGCTGTGTTCTGATTGGGTGGAGGTGTGCTTTGATTGGTTGGGGGCCTGGCTGTGCTCTGATTGGATGGGGGGTTGGCTGTGCTCTGATTGGATGGGGGTGTGCTCTGTTTGGGTGGGGGCTTGGCAGTGCTCGGGTTAGTCTGAGTTGCAGGGGGATTTGAGCTGGTGAGCTGCACTGCTGTTGTTTGGCTTCATGTTCGTGTTCGTGCCACATCTTCATGGTGGGTGTCAGTTTGCTTCATGTATGGATTGGAGGTATACAAACATATATATACACACACACATATACATACACACACACATATACATACATTTATATACACACACACATATGTGTATTATGTCCTTCTGTCTGTCTGTCTGTCTGTCTGTCTCTCTCTATCTATCTATCTGAGTGGTTTTAGGGTTCAATTTAAATTATGAAGAGCCTAGAATGCTTATGCAGCTTGGCATGTTATAAATATCTAATTGAGGACATAAATACAAATCACCATTGGAATACAGAGTTTATGTCCCTCAATGGCTATTTGTTTTCTTCATATTGTTTTCCACATTTTGTCTGAGTTATATTCTTTTGTCTGCAATGGATTACAGTATCTTGTTTTTATTGTAGTATGCACATGTTTCTAATATATGTTAATAACTTCTATCCTGTTTTAGTACGTTGCATAGTCTCTCACTTGTCTTTCATAGTTAACCAACGTTAACCTCCAAAGTGTCATCCTCCACCTCCAAAGGCCCACATAGCTAGGAAATAGTAAAAAACATTTGGATTAACTGGTCTGTATAGTGTTTTGGAGTTCCAATGGTGTAGTAGTTCTATGCTCCAGTAATTATTCATTTTCTGGAGTTATTCTCGCCTTTGGGGGTTTCTGTACAATAATTATATTCTTAACATAGTGAATAAAAGACACAGGAAAACTTACTCTACTGTGGTTGAGCCAACATCGATAATGTCAGTAATACTTCAGGGCCTGTTATTAAATAATTCAATAATATGCTGTCTTTAGATAGAATTTCCTCCATTAAGGCAAATGGGGACAAATAGTTAATCCACTAACTCACAGCTAAAACAGGATGTCATAAAAGCTCTTACAACAGCCCCCATTGGAAAATTGAATGTATTCCATATGGATTGCTTGTGTGGAGTGGTTGGAAACTTCAGCTGTTCCATATTATTTATTAATTAAAGCAAGCTGCAAAGATACACTATCCAGATTTTGAAAAAAGAAATCCACTGGATTCTATTAATGTATCATTTTAATAGATTTTTTTAAAAAAATTCAAATGGAGAAGTTCTCTCTGATTTAATATCCTGGTTGGCTTGGGACAATCACATCTCAGTGATATCCCTGACCAGGGGTGAAATGTAAAATTTGTTACTACCAGTTCTGTGGGCGTGGCTTGGGGGGGGTAATGTGACTGGGTGGGCATGGCCAACTTTTTTTTTTTAACTTTTCAAAGCATTTTTTCTAATGCTTTGAAAAGCCTCTGCCGATCAGGAAACTCAGCTGGGATCGTCAGAGACTTTTCAAAGCATTTTTTTAACCACCTCTTCAGCCAAGAGGTTGCAGAAAAAAATGCTTTGAAAAGCCTCTGACTATCCCAGCTGAGTCACACGATCACCAGAGGCTTTTTTTTTTTACTTTTAAAAGCATTTTTTCGTGGAAAGAGGTGGTAGAAAAAATGCTTTTACAAGTAAAAAAGAAAGCCTCTGATGATCATGCGGCTCAGCTGGGCATGGTGGGAGGGGGGGGCACAGGGATTTTTGCTACCAGTTCTCCGAACCACCTGCTGCCATCGTTACCGAATCGGGCAATCTGGTCCGAACCAGGAGCATTTCACTCCTGCCCCTGACATATGTAGACCAGGGGTGTCAAACTCAATTTAATTGAGGGCTGCATGAGGGTTTTGTTTGGTTTCAGGGGTTGGGCGTAGCCAGGGTGGGTGTGGCCAGCTTGCTGTCGCTCATTTCGGGGGTGCCTACGGTAGCCCGAGTGTTCTGCCAGTGAAAATGGGCTCTCAATCTCCGTTTTCAGCTGGGATGGCCTCCTGCAACCCTCTGCCAGTTAAAACAGAGCTCGAGAGGGCGGCATGCCTGTTTTCTCTGGCTGAGGCACCATGGGCCGGTCCTTTACTGTTTCCAGAGTGAACCCATGGGCCAGATCTAAGCACAACGCAGGCCAGATCTGGCCCACGGGCCTTGAGTTTGACACCCCTGCTGTAGACTTATCTGAGGGGGGAAAACACATGCTAAATTCAGAAAAAGACAAAGTGATGTCTGATACATTGAAAAAGAATTTTGTCAGATTCACTAATCTTCCCAGCAGAAGAAAAATCCAAGGGGCATTTTATTTCAGTGTTCATTTATGATCAGAATCTAGATGATTTGGAAAGAATGACATCTCTCAGTAGGCACACAGAGTCATTTTGTCTGATCCAAGAGCTTAAATGGCGTCAGAAAAATGAGCAGGAGGGAAAAATTAAATCATTCACCACCACCACCACCTTGCGTTGCTTCCTTCCCAACAAAGTGTGGTGAAATGTATCTGAGAATTGGGAAATGCTGGATTGGAACAGAGTTGTGAGCTGGGACTACCAATATATTTTCCAAACCTTAGGACTGGATCAGAAAATAATGAAATCATTGTGAGGACACCCTTGGACAAGTTCCCTATTTCTAGGAGATGTACAAATTGATACAATTTAGGACTTGGACATAAATCATGTCTGCAGTCCTCTAAACTATCTTTCTCTCTCGCTGCTTCTCATTTCCAAAAGTTAGTGTTCCTGTATTGAATACCAATTTGTCCAGAATGAATTGTTCTTTCCCTCAAGATAGTTTATGTAGAATCTGGCAGTATGTTAACTCAGAACTGCTTAATTGCTTGGAAAGATTCTGTGATAGTAGGGGCATACTTTGTAATTATTGAATGGAAAGCAGAAGCAGTGAGCAAAATTATTTTATTTAGAATAACTCAAATGCAGACCCAAATTATATAGTATCTAGCTTTTTGCACCAGACATTGGTGCTTCTTTTCCTAAAATGCACCAATGGCCTCAAGTTATATTTGTGCTTGTGAGATAAGCCAAAGACCATTACTCTGTCCTGCAGTCTATATTTTTAGAAGAGATTAAATAACCAACACTTGCATTTTTCCCCCATCTGTGATATGAACCAATAACCCCATGAAATTGGATGAGCGCTAACCTGTGAAAAACGATTAGCCCTATGTTCTAAGATAAAAATAATAAAATATGAAAAAGGACAGTGGGGGAAATAACTCCTTTACTGTTGAAAATTAGATTTGCATTTGCCATTTTCTTGAGCAATAGACGATTAAAAAAATATGTAGCACATGAGTATTAAAACTATCTAGGAGGAAAAGGGGAAAGTGAATTTAATTTGCCCAAACAAGAGTTTGATGAAATTATTAATTAACCTTACCTAGCCTTTCCCAAATTGGTGCCCACAATAATTGGAATGTTAACTGTCAGGATTGAAAAAGTTCTTACAATTATAAAAAAAAGTGCCCGAATAAACTTTGTGATTTATAGACGGGAAGTGTACTTTTTAAAATTGTAATATTTCTATTTTAGAGCTTATACTATATTTTAAATTTGTTTTCTTTTCCAAATCTCTCTTGACTCAAGTTCAGGTATTTTTGTTAGTCCAAACATGCACAATTGCATATAAATTAAACAGAAATGGCCAGTTCAAGTAGTTTGAGATAGGGTGAACGTAATAATAGGATAATACCCTCCTGCAATCAAGGACATTGGGAAGAGTCTTAAAAAAAAAGTTAAGATTCTCCATTTAAAAAGCTAATAAAAGCTTTTTGCTTTTTAATGTTTGTCACATGCATGGCACACAAAAATCAGGACTTCAACTGCATGGTCATGCCCTTCATATTTTTATTCATTTAATTATAATTTTATTGTTATCCTACCTTTATTATTGTTTATAAATAACTCAAGGTGGTGAACATCCTTAATATTCTTTCCTACTCTTATTTTGCTCACAGCAACAATCCTGTGAGGTGAAGTGAGCTTTGAGATAGTGAGTGGCCCAAAATCACGTAGCTGGTTTTTCATATCTAAAGCAAGGGGTCTAAAACTCAAGTACTCCTTCTTTCTAATTTAATGCCTTAACCCAGGAGTGTCACACTGGTGGCCCACGGGCCGGATGCATCACACGCAGGCCACACCCATTCCAGCTCTGCAAAGAGAAAAAAGAGTCGCGATACATCACATGATGGCAATGTGATGCCATGGGTTTGACACCTGTGACTTAACTACTAGACCAAATTGATGTCACCATATTGCAATACTTTTTTAGATTCAGGTACATTTGAAGAAAATCATTGGAGGCATATAGTATTTTGCAAAATTTGACTTTGTTTACAAATATACAAGTTGCGAATCCTGGAGGTAGTACTTAAGAACTTCACAAAATGTGAGTTTCTATCTGTTATGTCAGACTACTAAAAAAATGTAGATGGCTGCCCTCCAAAATGTTTATAGAACCCCAATTTTTCTTCTTTATCGCTTCTTCTGTATCCTACTCTCAAACTGCTAGTAATGGTTCTTTCTACATAGACAGTATGCAGAAAGATTACTAGCTAATCTATTTAGCTAGTAATGGGAAAACATATAGATATGTTTCAGGGGTGGGTTCTAAATTTTTTTATTACCAGTTCTGTGGGCATGGCTTATTTTGTGGGCATGGCTTGATGGTCATGTGACAATTATTTAGGATTTAGCAGAGGTACAGGTCTACCAGGTTTTTAACTGCTTGCAGAGCTGTACCGATCTACCCATTTATTTTTGCAGGCATTGGTTTACTCATTTCTTTGCTTTTAACACTGATCAGCTGTAGGGCGGCCCTTTGAACAGTTTTTTTTCCCTTTAGCCATCAGCTGGGACTCAGGAGGCAGCAATAGATTGGGGGGTGGGGCCAAATAAAAGGTAAGAATAATGCGGGGGGAGGGGGGCATAGGGGGTGGGGGCACGGGGGTGGGGGGAAGAACCGGTTCAGTGACATCATATCGTCACCGCTACCGGCTTGGGAGAACCAGGCCAAACTGGGAGGAACCCACCGATATGTTTCCATACTTTCTAGCTCTTCAGAAAACATAATGTTGTTTCCATAGAAATAGTATTCTTTGTAATAGAAAATGTGTATCATGACTTTGCCAGCATCATTAAAGATTTTTATGTATTCCCTTGGCCATCTCTTATACAACACTTTCCAATATCCCAATAATATGCTTTAAAAAAATAATCATCCTAATGGCAACCATATGGTAACTAGCCATAAACATGCAACATGGGAGGTCAAAATGTAGGTGGACCTAAAATGTATTAGTCCAATGGATTAGTTCAACAATCTCTGATCAGTGGCACAGCTGTGGAATAAGCAATTGCTTCTCCCTGCCATCAATTTCTTTATTTAAGAGCTAAAACACCTGGTATTCTGCTGTATCCAGATGTTTGGTAACAATCACCACTCATGAGATATTTGGGGTGGAGGGAGGTGACATGTTCCTTAGAAAGAAGAAAACCATATGTATTCTGCAGGAGATCCTGCCATTCATCTTTGTTGCCTCTGCATAGATAAGATGGCTTTTGGGGCTGTTTAAATGCAACAGCTCTCTTAAATAGAGGCTGTGAGTAACTAGATGATAATTCATTAAAAATCAGCCTAGGCAGCATAGAGAGATTAAAATGATATATTTGTATTAAGAGTTTGCATTTTGTGACTGACATTTGAAGCTGCTGATTGCAATTGTTTAAACAATGTAGACAAGCTATATTTGCAAACTGTTAGTGTAATAAAAATAAAGGTTCCTAAGTACATGAACAGTAATGTGCAGGAATAACTTTAATTAAATATAAAGCATTCTATCTAATATGTCTCTAGTGTAACTAAGGATCATTATCCATAACACTATAAAATCTGGGTCTGCCTTCAGTGTCATATTAAACTGACTTATTAGAAAGAGATATTCAAATTCAGGTGAGGTCGATGCTCTAGAGAACATTGTTCATGCCAGAAGAGTGAAGCTTATGTCAATACCAAAATGTTATACAAACCAACACTCATCACATCATTCAAACATGGTTTCTATTTCACTGGTTAATAGCCTCAGAGCCTATAAAAGCAAGGATCTTCAGCCTGCCATACATCCATGACAAGAGAGTGATGAGACAGTAGCCTGAAACCTGAAGAGAAACCTGAAAGTAAAGTCTTCTAATGTGGCAGAAAATAAACCAGTGGTGGGTTGCTCCGCCCACCCACTCAGACATCATCAAAAACACTCTGCACATGCGCAGAAATGCCGCATGCTTGCAAAGTGAGCACCCGCTACTGCTGCTACTGATAGCAAACCGGTAGCACCTGGATTTGAAACCGGCTACTGCAATAAACTCAGTAATACTGGCAGTGATTGGTAGAAGCTTGCTAAAATTTCTGGTTACCGTATTTTTTGGAGTATAAGATGCATCTTTTTACTCCCAAAAAGAGAGTGAAAATCTGGGTGCATCTTATAGTTTGAATATAGCCCACCCAGCCTCTGAAACAGAGGTTTCTGAAAAAAGCCTCTGAAACCTCCATTTGAGAGGCTGGAAAAAAAGCCTCTGAAATGGAGGTTTGAGAGGCTGGAAAAAAAGCAAGGCACAGAGCTCACAACCAATGAACCTATTGCTAAAGTTCACCTCTGAGAACAGCTGATTGGGGGTATTCCGGGAGGCCAATCCACCCCCAATCAGCTTTTCTCTTATTTTCCTCTCCAAAAACTATGGTGTGCTTTATACTGTGATGCATTTTATAGTCCGAAAAATACCGTAATCTGTGGAGATGCCAGTAATTAATCTGAAATATTTTTATACATTAAATCTACGTTTTAGCACAGACCCTGAGGTTAGAATCTTGATATCACAAGTGCTGGGATGCTTGCTGCGACCCAGCTCCATTCCATTAAATAAAAACAAATATTTTTGAATGGCTGAAGTCTGAGAAGACTGTCAGATTGTATAAAACTTCAATATTCACATGCAAGATTTTACAGCTTTTGAAATCTTCAAATATAATCTCATTGTATCTTGAAAATGCAGTTTCATGAGATTTTAAAGGAATCTTGGGGCCTGATCTTTATCCTTCTTCCTGCTAATGGATCCTCTATTAGTTAGGCATTCACAAGAACAAGTAAAGATCTTGCATTTTATTTTCAGATCACAGTTAAATATTCAAAAATAAATTGTTAATGTTATTGTTAACTTTTGGTGACAACTGGGAAGATGACTATGCAATGAAAGGAAATTCACTCAGATTCCCATTGACTGCCTTGTAACTAAATAAGTGCCAGAATATATTTCCTTCATCAAACTTAATGAGAATTGGTAATCTGATTTTCTCTGACCAACATTAACATAAAATATTTGTGTTTGTTCACTTCTTTACTGTATCTAAATCTGCTGTCATCTTGCTTTTATAATAGCTATAAGCAATAGATGTAAAAATATTAATATGTAATTATTACCATACTAGGCTGAATGCCCACATAAAAAAACAAACTATGTAAAGAACTATGTTCAGAAATAAACCGTTCAGTTTATTGAGCATGCATTACTTGCTAACCTCTATTTTGACAGTATATAAAGACGGAATTAAAATACTCCATACTCTAATGTGGACCACACAGATTCGTAGCTAAGATAAATCTGATAATCCCAGAGGCCTTGTTTGTTTTCAGTTGTGCTGTAGCAAACTGAATTACTACTTGTGAATAGGAAGAGAAGTTTATTGTTCAAATAACTGAATCCCTTTACAACTTCTTCTGTATCTGTTAATAGCTACGCTTCATTTTCCTAGTCAGACTGGCACCACACTTTGAACAAAACATAAGCTTAAATGGCTTCTATATGTAGTATCTAATATTAAGTCATTGTTTATAAGCATTTACTATTAACTAGCAATAGCAATAGCACTTAGACTTATACACCACTTCACGGTGCTATACAGCCCTCTCTAAGTGGTTTACAGCATTGTTGCCCCCAACAAGCTGGGTCCTCATTTTACCGACCTTGGAAGGATGGAAGGCTGAGTTAACCTTGAGCCTGGTGAGATTCAAACTGCCGAATTGCAGGCAGCCAGCAGTCAGCAGAAGTAACCTGCAGTACTACATTCTAACCACTACGCCACCACGGCTCAAGGTAACTCAAGGTAAACAATGTACGAAGGAACATGATAGATATAAAATTTCTTAAAGGATCAGCAATGAATATGATAAAAAAATGAGATTCATTACAAGAACTGAGAATACACTCATCATTTCAATCTCATTACTATACTTTTAATTGTGCTTCTATTTCAATTGATGACTTAGACATAAGTATTAAAAAGGTAAAGGTAAAGGTTCCCCTTGCACATATGTGCTAGTCGTTCCCGACTCTAGGGGGCAGTGCTCCTCTCCGTTTCAAAGCCGAAGAGCCAGTGCTGTCCGAAGACGTCTCTGTGGTCATTTGGTTGGCATGACTAAATGCCAAAGGTGCACAGAACGCTATTATCTTCTCACCAAAGGTGGTCCCTATTTTTCTACTTGCATTTTTTACGTGATTTCGAACTGCTAGGTTGGCAGAAGCTGTGACAAGTAACAGACAAAATTAGAGTGTATTAAAATGAAGGACACAACATGTAATTTACTGGTAAAATTGCCAAAGAAATAGCTAATAAATATCATTTGGAAAAGTAATTGCTGATTTTTAAATCAGCAATTTAAAAACAAAGTAATTTCATGTTTATAAAACATGAAATAAAATATTTCCAAACAGAACTTCACATATCAACATAGAAGCACAAATATACAATATAATATGCAAATATAAGATATCCACAGCTATCATAATGATACCAAAATGATAAAACTATATAAAACTAGCATTGAAACATCAACACACTATCTCCACTTTTGAGACTTCTGTACACATACAAGTACATAAGAGTGGAGTTTGCAGCACAATCTTGTAACAAGTTTCATCACTTGCCTCCTCGTTGAAACCTATGCTTCTGCAGTTGTTTGATGAAGTTAAATTAAAGGATAGAATATTTACAATTAATCCAAAATGCTGTTCAAGGAAAGGAAACCTTTGAATGAAACTGGGAGAGGAGGAGAAAGACCATACAAGGCTAATTTGCACAACAGTGTTTCTGAATATGTTTAATAGGTGCATATAATAGGTATAATCGGCATATAAACTAAAATAAATTGGCAATTAATTTTATATGCCATTGCATATTGCTCAAATGCATCCCAGTAATACATACATAAATACATACTTACATACATACATACGTACGTACGTACGTACATACATATATTATGTGCTATTGATTGTAGGCACATAAATTTAATAAATAAATAAATGTGTATTATTGTATTATTTGATGTTTGGAATGAGGAAAAAAATGAATAATCTCCAGCTATCACTGAATATTTCAGTTCCTATTGCAAAACCATTATTAAAGTATTGGTGTTTACTTGACCATTTTTGGACCACTGAAATTAAACAAAGAGACTCTGTATTTGCATTGTTTCTCATTCTTTTTTGTTTGCCAGGTTCTGCTATTGGCATTGAAAGTAATAAGTACAAACAACAATGTGGACTTATTTTAAGCAGAAAACATGAGTCAGTATGATGCCTTATTGGTACAAGTAGACGATTCCCTGAAAGTTTAATTTATTTCTCCAGTGTTACAAGGAAAATACATCTACAGTCATAATAAGAATAATAGTACATGTCATTCAACCAAACCAGAAGAAAATAGAAATTTGTTTCAGTTTCTTTTATCTGAGAGCCAGACTGCATAAGGCTTCATTCCAAACAACGTCACACTTGATGTGACCAAATTCCAAAAGGAAGTGAATGCAGCCAGTATAAAATCCAAATTTGATTTGATTTACTTTTAATTCTATTGAAATTAAATAATGAATTGAAGTAATTAATTCCATTTTGTTGAGGCAAAATACTCAACTGACAAACTCCAATTTGTTTGCTTATTAACTAAATAGATTTTTATACTGATCAGATCAAACAACTGGTGATTTACAATATGGTTTAAGTCAATCAAGAGTTTAAAAAAATGATTTCAAAATCTGAAAGACATAAATACACATGGCTGTCAAATAATCAAATATCCATCTTTGTACAGTGTACAAATATTTAATGCAAATATTTGTCTTTGAGAACAACTTTTGGGGCTCTCTGGAGCAATACTCAAAGTTTTGGGAGGTTACAATAAGATGACCCTTCTGGCATAATCAGAAACTTCTGCTTTCATTTTATATTAAGCACATTTTAGGGTCCAATCTGCCTTCTAAATTATGCCTAATCTTAATCAGAATTAGTAGGAACAAGACAGGACAGGTCAAGTTCATAGATTTGAACATTTTAATTTGAATTTTTCATTTCCATTTACCATAGGATTGACCAACATTTTTCCAGATTTCAAACCTCTATCATCTGTTTGTCTGTCCATCCGTCCACCCACCCACCTACCCACCCACTCATCCAACCAACCAACCATCCATCTATCCAATTTCTATAGCCATCCAACTCAACCAAGTGAGTCTGGGTGGCTACCAAGTGACTGGGCAGTTTGATAGTATATGTTTTAGACATGACCTTTGACATTGATTCTGTATGTGTCTAACTTGAGCCAACTTTATATGCCTATTGCCATGCACAAGTCATACCCAAATGGCCATCCTTTAATACTTTCCAGAGAATAGAAATTCCAGAAAAAACAAGTATTTTTCCTCATTCCTCTTATTTAGCCTTTTTTCCTAAGAATGGAAGTGATTGTATATAAATTTCAGTATTTGTCGGCTTTAACAAGAGAAAGCAACAACCACAGATAACACATTTTGAAATTATCAAAGCCTATCATAGCTTATTTTGATCTTGTTAATCTCATAATTTTATTATCAGAAAAATGTGACATTGGGTTTTTCTGTCTCATGAACGTTGAGTATTATGCCCTTTGATTTCAGCTGCAGAGTACAATTTATTGCATTGCCTCAGGCCAAAATATTATAAGACCCTGTAATTAGACCACTGTAATTTAACTGTCAATCAATCAATCAATCATCTGTCTATCAAATGTGTATGCTACTGAATCCTCTAGGTATATAAAAAGCTTCCACAATATAATAAAATGTTAAAAGTACAAAATGTTAAAATAGCAATTATTACAATTATTAATAATAAAAAATAGATATCCATATAACAATGACCACAACCATTCTCAAAAGCCCTCTAGAAAACATAGAACATAGAATAATAGAGTTGGAAGAGACCTTGGAGGTTTTCTAGTCCAAACCCCTGCTCGAGCAGGAGTCCCTATAGAACCATGATGGCAAACCTATGGCATGCATGCCACAGGTGGCACATAGAGCCATGTCACCTGGCATGCCAGCTCAGCCTCTCTAGGAGTCTCTGGAGGCTGGGGACAACAAAAAAAGTCATTTCCTGTCCACCCGGAAGTCGGGAAATGGGCCATTTCAGGCCTCCGGAGGGCCTGGGAAGGCTGTTTTCGCCCTCCCTAGATGCATAGAGAGGATTTGGAGCCAGGTGAGAAAGAAAAATGAGTCTACTGGGCCATCACGTGCCAGGAGTGTGGGGGGGGTGGAGGAGGTCGTGTGTGCATTTGCTGGGTGGGGTGCATAGAATTATGCGTGTGGGCACACACACGCACAAACCTCTGCCTTCCTGGCACGCGATGGCAAAACGGTTAGCCATCACTGCTATAGAACCTTAGTTTAAGTTTATGGGAAATCATCAATGAGGATTAGGTAAACTAGAAATTATTTTGAAATAGTCCTTCATTTTAAATAAAGAGACCATGAGTTAAATGTTGTATATTTTGTAGGCTGATATGCTTTATTAGTGAATTACCCTTCCTGGTTATTTCTTTTGCATTTAACAAAGTCAACCCCTTAAATTACATTGAAAACTAACTGATATGGCACAACCTAGCAAAACCAGGAATATGAAGATAAGCCTTCCTTTGCAAAAGGACATTGGAGCATTTGACTTCTTTCATGAGTTTAATTATCAGTGTCAGGATCAAACACAGATCTGACCTGGGTATATTCATCCCTGAAAGCAAAACTAGATTCTAAAAATGAAGTGTTAACAGAGCAACTTTCTTTCAGTTTCTGTTAAGTCAGTTTGTGTTATGTGCTTAACAGAAGACTATTTCTGAGTTTACTAAGTAAGCAATAATAATAGCTATAGTAAAATGATGTCATAGAAAGGGAAAAAATGTGAAAAGGATTAAATGTTTGGAATCCATAAAGAGGGATATTGTAGTTGCCATCCCTTTTGGATCAAGAACTGATGTTTCCAAACACGATTGATGGATTTACATTACCACATTCCAAAACAAGTATTATATTTTGAAAGTGGTTCTGTCCAAATCCCATAGACACTTAACATGGAGTGTTGAGCCTTCGCCACAGTGACTCAGATTTTCCAGCATGCTCTTTACATGAGTTGAAACACACTTCCTTAACATTGCAAACTCTTGGAAATAATCTTCCCAGTGGAAAATTGGGAAGGAGAACTTGCAGTGTACCACTTTTAAACAAAAAGGGAATCACATCTCAACTACTAATTTAATCCATGCTCACCCTGTCCCATTTTATCAAACAGCGTTAACATTCATTTTAATCAAAAAGCATTATGCGAACATTTTATAAAAAATATGGAATACACTTTCATCACTTAAAAAATTATGACTTGTTTGCAAACACTTGAAATGTAAGTTCTTATAAGATTGTTTCCCCTGTGCTTAAACCTCCACCCAATTTATTAGGTAAAAGTCTTCAATTGTGTGATAGAAAATGTGCTGACTTGGAACTGTTGGAACATTCAACATTTAAGGCATTAGCATATTTCTTATTGGCCAAGCTTTCATCATTTCCAATTCCTGTTACTCTTCCTTAAAATAGCCTGGGCTCTGTCTTTGTCTTACTCTTTCTGCTATCCCAAACCTGCTTCCTAAATATGGTAGTTCTTTTTCTTTCATGCAAGCATGGAGTCCTTCTCTTAATTCTTCTAATTTTACGTTTTATCTCCACACACACTTTACCATTGTGTAAAGTGCCCTGCCAACAGGAATTTTCAAAGGTTAATTACCTAATTGCTCTTCTTTAATCCTACTTACATTTCCGAACACCATCTATTTACATTTAAATAACTCTTTAACAAAATCCGCTGTAGTAAAGGCAGCTTTTTGTCTAAGCTCGGAATTAAGTGGATCAGGACTGATTAGCAGTTTCTAAATGGAAGACTTCCCAGGAATGCCAGAATTCAGATGAGATGGGAAAGTCAAAAGAAGGCACTGGCCAGCCGTTTCTGCAGTGTTGCCAAGAAAAATACAATAAAATTGAGCTCAGCTCAGAAAACGTCACATTTACATTTTTGTAAATTCTCCAATTATTATTTTTTTACTATTGTTGTAATCTTTTCAACAAACATAGATTTATTATTACTGCCCTACACCCAATGGCAAACTGAGTGAGTGTGATTATTGGGGATACTTCATGGATTCACTGAGTGAGATAAAATTTAAAGCAAAATGATGCAGTTTTATCATCACTACTCTCATTTGAATGCATGATAGTTATTATCTTTCAATAAACTGACTATAATTAGATAACTGTTAAGTAAGACAGCCAACATTTGGTCTAAATGTTTAAACATTATTTTCTAGTCCTACTTTAGGAATGAAAACTGGTTGGGTGACTTTAGGCCAATCATTCTCTCTCTCAGTCCACATCGTCAGACTTAGGTGATAAGCCAATCAGTCACTTCCTTAGTTGATACTAAAAAAAAAAGTGCATTCTGCACTTGCAGGAAACTCTTATTGGTTTCACAAGAAGAAACAATCACATTTCTTTAGCATGTTTTAACCCTGGCTCAGAGGTGGGCTTCACATAATTTAACAACCGGTTCGCACCACACTGAAAATGTGAGTGTGAGCATTTTCCACGCATGCATGCAGCTTTTGCTCTTTCATGTGCTTGCACACATGCGCACGGCTTAAAAAACACAGCTAAATAGGACAGCATAGCACGCGGGCAGGTGGGTGGGTGGGCTGGTGGGTGGGGCGGGCGGACCCACCTGCAGGTCACAACTACCGGTTCTCCTGAACCAGTACGAACCGGCTGAATCCCATCCATGCCCTTGCTGTATCATTTAGCCAAAATAGTAGTTGCCACCACCCACAAGTATCAGCCTAAAACTATTTGGCCTGGGAATGAGATAAAAACCAGATTTATGTGAATGAAGAAGGTGTGGCCAGGCCATTCTGCAGATGAGCCAAGAGTCACATTGTGGTGTTCAATTAATGTCCCTTTGCTACTTTTGACAGATTATGTCAATGGTAGGGGCAATATTTCCCCTTCCAGAGGATCATGCTATGTCTCATACAGTTCTGAATGTTTCCTCAGACTTCCAGGGCTTACTTCAGGAGGTGAAGATGAGCACAGAAAGTAAATATCTTAAAACAAACCATTTCTGTGGCAGATGTCTAGTAGAAAGAAGCCAACAGGGAACCATCGACATATTACTTCTGTAATTTTTCTCATCTGTATACTTTGGTGATGTTGTGGACTCTGCTTTCATAATTTTCATTGTGGAAAAAAAATCTGAGTCTGCTCATTCACAGAAATCAAAGATAACAAGAACTTGTGGGGAATTGACCCCAGTGAATTCCAGCTCTGCTGCCATACTCTGACTTGGCCTGTCTCAAGCACTTGTGTATGCACTGATAGGATATTTATAGTATTTAGCTGTCTGCAGAGAATTAAGGAATTAATTTGTTTCTTTCTATATTCTCAACCATGTAACCTTAGAGACCAATCTTTAAAAAATCTTTTTAAAAGATTAGGGTAGAATAGAACCTGCTCTGGATACTGTTTTGACAAACTGGTTTTTTGTGAGCTGTCTTTACTCACAAGCTCATTTTAAGGTATTTTTTATTTCCTTGAGGGTTTTTTCCCCTTAATCCATTTTACTTATAAAGTATATCATTAAATTAATTGCTAATTAACTTGCTTAAATGCCCTGGCTTTCTAAAAGGAGAGCAGAAATATTGGGAGAGAAAAATACAGGTGCCTTGCCAATGAAAGGAGCCATTAGGTAACACAAAGTAAGGATGAATTTCATTTGTTACATTTTTTGACTGATTATGTGCCATTAACTCTTAGTGACCACATAGATTTTCTTCAGAAACATATTTTTAAGTGGATGGCGGTAATTGATTGATTGATTGATGTACACTGGAAAATGAACAGTTGTCTGAGACAACAGGCCACTCCCAAAACCCTACTATTTATTTCCTAGACAGGGAGGGACTGGCTAGCGTCGTCTTTTGCCTGAGAGCCAGCTTATTGCCTCTCTCCTCTCCTCTCCTCTCCTCTCCTCTCCTCTCCTCTCCTCTCCTCTCCTCTCCTCTCCTCGCATACGTGCATCTGGGATGGGCCCCATCTGTTCCTCCCCTTCACTCAACTCAGACCCCAAAGACAGATACCTCCCCACCTGGGGGTGAACAGAAGGCCCCAGCTCTGCATCTGCCTCTGATTCTACTTCCTCATCAGAGCCTTCCAAAGGCTCCAAAGCTGGCCCAGGATCCCCCTCTCCCTCCTCCTCATCTGACTCTGCTGCTAGCTCTGCTGGCAGTCAATCGGCCATAACATATATCTCCAGGGGCAGGAGGTAACAGGGAGGATACCATAACTTGAGGGCTTCCGTAGAGAAGGCTTATCATTTAGTCCTTATCTCCAAAGTATGAAAGTGGCAGCAGTAGTGGTGGATTTCCCCAGATCTTTAGATAATTGGTTTGCAAATTCAGTACTGACAAGGTGCTGATTGGTATATCCTAGTACTTTGCTTACAGAGCTTTAAAGACAATAATTAGCACTTTCCATTGGGCCAGGAAGCTTGCTGCCAACCAGTTACTAACTTTTATATAGATTTAATTTTACATTAACAGAGTTGTCCAACCAACCTCATTTCCACAGATTGTGCCAGCTGTAGTTCTTGGATCAAAGGCAACCTGGAGACTGCATTGCTATAATCTAATTAAGTGTTATAAATGTGGTCAAGGCATCCTAGTCCAGTAGGATCATAACTGGCATATCAGAAAAAGTGAATGATGGTCCCTTTAGCCATAGTTTTCACCTGTTGTTGAAGCAGCTGAGAATCTTAGGAGGACTTGGAAGCCATGAACTCCTCCTTTACATAATCCTATACAGATTTACATTAGTGGATACTAATTGATCACTTGTAGCTCTGTCTTGATAAAATTTAATTCAAATGTATTTTGTTCCATGCAGATTCCATGCAGATTCTTATTTCAGAGATTCCAGGACATCATGATAATCTGTGTCTGTCACTGGCATATTGATGATACCTTACCTCTAACCATTAAATGACCTCTCCCAGTGGTTTATAGAGATGTTAAGCATGGGAGACAACCCGGCATCAGAGCTGCCAAGGACTGAAGCATTTTCTGCACTTATAATCATTGATTGTAACCATCTTCATTTAAGTAAGAGCTGAACAACATTCTGTCTCCTACTCTCAACTCTTATAGCAATCCAGAAGGACACATGCTTGTGACAGTTGCTGATTATAATGAGACAAGAGTCCTCCAGCTCCCTGCATATAGATTGGGTGTCAGCAACCTGCAGCTCTGGAGCCACATGTTGATCTTTGGGCCCTCTGCTGTGGATCCCTGTCAAGTGATCCCACCACTGGCTGGCCCTGTCCTTCGCCCTCCCCTCCCAGTCACTCCTCGCCTGGCCTGAGAAGGTAAGGGCGACTGCGAGGGATGGAGAAGCAGCCAGGGCAGAGACAGAAAGATACAGAAAAATGGGGTGAAAGAGAAAGATATAGTGAGATACAGAGAGAGAGGGAGAGAAAGAGGGAGGAGCAAGGGAGGGAGAGAGAGAAAGATGTCAAAAGAGTTTTGTGGTTCCCAGTGTTTTTTAACAACCGGTTCTCTGTCCTAAAGACCGACTGGGTAGATGTGGCTAGGGGGTCATGTGACTGGTCAAAGTCAGTGACATCAAGTTGGCCACGCCCAGCCAGGTTTTTTGCTCCCCGTGTTTTCTTTTCTGTGGGAAACAGGCCCAAATGGCTCTTTGAATGTTTAAGGTTGCAGACCCCTGATCTAGATCATTCCAGCATTGGTTATCTATCGGAGGAACTAATGCTGTTCCTGCAGACCTGAATCCTGACCAAAAAGGTTCCAGATAACCTTGTTTCCTAACTAGTTGGTTTTTCCTACCTTCCCCACAAGGACAGGATAGAAACCAGGTGAAAATTGTCAAATGAGGCTGATCACAACAGGCAAAAAACTGGGGTCAAATCTCCATTTGCTATCCTCCCAACATACCTCTCAAAGCAACTACATTTTTATTAATATCTGCTTAGTTCAGCAGATAAACAATGACCTACCAGGATGGGCCGATTATAAATACTTGAAGCATTCTTAAAAGAAATAAAATTGTGGAAATGGTTCTCCACCCTTATTTTAAACAAAGAAATAGAAGAAAATAAAGCTACACCCTAGATACAGTCATGGAGTCAGGATTTTTCTCCAAAACAAATGATAGAATAAGAGTTTCCAGGGACTGACACCTTCTACCAAACAAGCCACAAAATTCAATTCTCATCCCTGTTGCTTGCAGCTTGACCTCCAGGCAGGCTCTTCCTGTCACAGAGGATAGGACAGATGAGAGATAATGAGAAACTAAGTACTTCACAGAAGAGACTGCCAATTCAGCAGCATAAAAGCGGTGATCACATATCACTCAGCTTCTCTTCTCCTCTGAGTAAGAGCAAGGTGAAGTGAGGAGGTCCTTTTAAAAGCTTAAACTGTGGTCTGACTGAACCGTTGCTCTTGCCTTGTTCCACTGCTCTTTTTTCCATAGTAATTTTATTACACATTATGATAAAGAGATTAAAAAACTTAAAAGAATAAAGGAATATGAAGAAAAAATAGAAAGGACTGAAGGGAAAATGGAAAATTAAAAAAAATAAGACTATAGTAATGAAAAGAAATATATAATGAAGTGATTTTCCCTTTATCACAACAAGGCTAAATAGTTTTAATCAGCTATTGCCTTCTCTTGAGAAACAATAAATGTTCTCTTCATTCTATAGTCCATCTTCTACCTCTAAACAAATCTTTAAATTTGAATTGTCAATCAGCCCTGGTCAGCAAAAGTTCATTAAGGATTACCAGAGATAACATATCTATTTTAACTTTGATCGAATAATAATAAACCAATCACAATTTATATTCCTTAATTTTAACAATCTTGATCTTTAATCTCTTCAAATTCTAGAACTTGTTTTTTTTTCCCTCCATTTTTTCTTTGTCCCTTCTCACAAATGCAACTGCATGACTTTGGGCCAGTTGTTCTCTTGTAGCCCAACTCACCTCATAGGGGAAGCTGTTGTGGGGAAAATAAGGGGAGGAATAAGGAATAAGGAAAACAGCTCATAGCTGTTGTGGGGAAAATAAGGGGAGCAGTGGTGGATTGCCCCCGATTCTGACCAGTTCTTAAGAACCGGTAGTAAAACTGGTGGGAGGCTCCACCCATTGACCCGGATGTCATTATAGATGATCTGAACAAGCGCAGAAGCTTCTGCGCATACGCAGAAGAGCAGGCGCAGATGTAATGAGAACTGGTAGTAAAGGTAAGTAGAACCCACGCCTGAAGGGGAGGAAGGAATTCTGGTTTGTTCACTTCAGTGGATTATATATGAAAAAAAGGCAGAATAAAAATCTAAAAATATCCTGCAAACATTTAACAAACCTCTTTTGTATATCCAATATAGGAAATTTATCAACATCACTCTTTTGATTTATTACTTGCATATTCTTTTTAACCATTAAGATATCATCCAGTTTAATTTGAATATCCAGTATAGCATTTGTACATCCAGAGTAGTGCATCACTCTTGTAGCCTGCCATTCTTAAATCAGTCTCAGTCTATCCAGTAAAATGTGTTCCTTTTCTATAATGAATTGTAAACACAGGCTATCTATAATGGCAGACATGTTTAAAATTAACTTCTGGCTCCATTGTTGATAAATGTCCTTTTATACATCCAATGTTAAAATATTTTGCTCTATTCTGTATTAATAAGTCAAATTTAAATATTCTTTGTCTTTAATTGTAATTTTTAGTTCCCTCTGGTTCCCTTTAGTATCCAACCTTCAAGTTCCATCCTATCATGCTTTCTTTTCTTTTAGAATTCGAAATGACAGCATGAGAAAGATTGTTCCATGAGAAAGATTGTTCCATGAGAAAGATTGTTATAAGTAT
Source organism: Ptyas mucosa (assembly GCA_012654045.1). NCBI lineage: Eukaryota > Metazoa > Chordata > Lepidosauria > Squamata > Colubridae > Ptyas > Ptyas mucosa. Next base: position 41,612,872 of record WNWU01000003.1, on the reverse strand, counting down.
TTCCCAATACTTATATCAAATCCACCTGCATCCTCAATCACCCATTTGCTGTTTATTCCAAAATAGTTAATTTTTTTTTAAAAAAACCTTAAACCTACATTTAAGGCACTCATCCAGTGTTCTAAAATTTTCCATTGCTAAATTCCATTGCTAAATAGCTAAAAAGCAGCTAAGAAGCTATTTCCAAAAACAACTAAGAAACGAGTAAATTTTATCTCCATATAGGCTACATTGTAGCTTTGAGCTTGGCTGGAACCCCTCAACTCCCAGGTGTTCAATTTACGTTCAAAGTGCAAAACCTCAGTTCCTGTAGTCTACTTACAAGGAGCAATTGTCCAGGGTACCTGTGGACAATCTCACAATCTTTCCTTTTTCTGCAGAGATTTCACTGGTTAGAGTTCATCATCTAGCTATTGATCTTCACTGCAATTCCATTCCTGCTCTTCAGGGACATCTAGTTCACCATGCTTTATTCTGTTATGCCTCATGAGATACTACTGTGTATCTTTGAAGCAGGAATAAGAAATTTATTCTTCTTCTACAAAGAATCATTGTTGAGGCAGCTAATATAAAACTGCTAACAATTTGATAGACATTTATTAGAAGAATCTTATGAATACATATTGACTCACCATGAATACATTACAAAAGTAAATCCAAAAATATATGTTCTTAAATTTGTTTAAATTAATTTCATGTTGAAATTAATGGGCCAGTTCATATTATCATAGTAATGGAATGTCCTGCTCATCCTCGTCTCTTGGAATAAATGTGAAACTTTGATCTATCAAAGTCTGTAGTTTTGGCTGTCCTGGTACTCTAAGGAGTCTTCTCCAACCCCAAAGGTGTAAGTATTCTTTCTATCCTAATGCAGCAAGCATAGAGGATTGCCTTGAAGGACAAAGGGAAGATATTTTGCCAGAGCAAGAATCAGTCAAATGATGCTTGATCCCAAATCAAGTAAATTGTTTATTAAAATGTTTTGCAAGCGTCCATCCTCTTTATTAACATAAAAATAAAAGAGAAAGAAAGGGAAACATATTCACATTTTCAAGATTCTATTATTATAGCCTATAGTAGCTTTAGATCTACAAGTGTCTGTTTCTTAATCTGTTCTACCTTATAGGACTGACATCCTGCTTCTTCAAAGTCCAGCTTTCATTCCAAAGAGTGTTACAGGGAATATCATGGCTTGCTCAGTCCTGATCTTTTTAAGTAAGAGTGCATCATGGCATCTGAATAACTTTTACGAGGGCTTTATGGATGCTTTACTGGGTCCTAATCTATAAAATACGTTTTTACTAGTTGTTCCTTTACTAGTTGTTGATCATTAATCCTAAAAGATAGAAGCTATGCACTACTTTGATATCTTCATTTTCAGTTCTTAGGTTGGTTGTTGTACCTGTTGTCATTTGTCTGGTTTTAAGTTTTAAGCTCATTTTTCCCCACTGTGTCCCTTGACATTTATTACTAACACTGAAATAGCTTATTCTAATTTATGAACCTTACTCTTAGATTAATGGTTCTTTCAAGAGTGCTTCAAGGCATGTATTAAATATGATTTTCCCCAATCCATGTATTACCCAGCATGGAAGTGTACTATTTGTTTTCAGCTTAAATTTGACCTTCCTTGCATAATTCAATTCACATTGGTGTCTTAAGTATTATTTGGGATAGTCATATCAACAATCACCTGAATAGTTCAGTAAATGTTGAATTTTTATCATTCTCTAGGATTTAAGGAAATCTAGAATAGTAGTCAGATCTCTGACAGCTTCAAGTAAATCAAAGAAGATGAGTGTCTCCTAACAATTTATGCTTAGCCCCTAAATGTAGCTCTGTTCTAATGTCGTGATTCAATCAGTCGTATGATGAAACATGAACATTGACAGAAGGAACAAAAGAAGGAGTTTTGTGGAAAGATAATTTGTTTTGTGCTCCATTAATACTGATTAGAATACATCTGTAATTAACAGTATTGTGAAAACAGTCTGTTTTCATAAACCTAGTAAATGAAACACTTCCATATCTACTGGATTTCCTATTTCCTGACCTTGAATTATGTATTCTGGCAGATCATAATACTAATCTCAGATGCAAGATGAGTATTATAACCAGAATTCTTCTTTTTGGCTTCAGTATTCTCCCCCCCCCCTCCTTTCCTCTCAACCAGCTGCTTACCTGGCTTGTTGCCTCATTGAAGATAGATGGATGGAAGGAAGGAAGGCTTTTCCCCCACCTCTGTTCCAAACATGCTGTTATGTTCATGAGTCAGTTATCCCAAGCACCGGAAATAACTTTTCCAGTGGTTTTGACAGGTCAGAGGCAATGAGGAAATCACATTTCCATCCCCTATTGTGCCAAGACTACATACTGTAGCTGTTACAAGCTAGGAAAGTAGCTTCCCTTTCACTGTTCCATTATTCTTGAATCAACAAGTGACAGAAAGGGAAGTGGGAAATGTAAGAGACTAAATGGGGTAAACGGATAACAGATCGGGAGACTAAATTTCATTATATCCTATATTGCATAATCAGAAACATATGATTGACTCAGGGAATCTGGAGTTTTTCTCCATGAATTTAATTATAATTTTGCAAGTAAAGTCATTTCTTCAGACAAATTGATTTATTAATTTAAGCAGGTTGTAAAACGATGGAATTCTGTCACTTTCTCTAGTTGCCATTAGGCTATATCTTGAAAATTTGAAGTTTTATTTTTTTTTAGAAAAGATCTCCAAAGAGTCAATTGCCATGGCTTATCATAAGTCTTGTTACTGAGATCTGATATATCCTGTGTTTTCCTACTTCTGTGATATAAATTACCTTTCCTTAATCTGAAGTTCTCCAAATGTATAGTCCTAGTCTGGACTATAGCCATGCTGATTAGACATTCTACACTTCATAGTTGAATAACTCTAAAGAGAACAAGTGAGGGGAAGGGGAGAAATAAGATGTATTAAAGTTGAGCCTGACTCTGAGTAATGCATCTGTACATTTTTTTTATGGAAGTGAAAATGTTGCAGAGCTGGTTTTCCACTGGCTTTTTAAAATGTATGTTTTTTATTTCCTAAACTGGCTTGCAGACTTAAAATTCCCAGGCAGTTGCCTGTCCATAATCCTGTTTAGCTTCAGGGTTCAGCCAAGGTCAGCTACGTGCTGGGAAGACTGATATAAATATACAAAATATTTAGGGAATTCCAATAAATATTTGATACTCCATCTGGGTGATTACAGTTATTTTTAATAACATATGCTTCTTTTTCTTGTCAACTTTTTAAAAAAGGATGATGCTCAATTACTTAATCTAGCTCATTGTTAATATGTTATTATTTGAAAGGCACTGACTGTGAAAGGGCTAGAATTATTCCAATTATAAAAGATACTGAAACACAGGTTTGGCTTGATCCAAGTCATGATTTGTTGCCTGACAAAAAGGAACTGGCAGTGTGTTTTACAGAACTTTTATCAAAAAGTATTTTTACATTCAGATTTCCGCAGCCTACAGACACATACATTCCAGATTTCCATCATAAAACTTGACGTATGATGCAGCATATAATAAAGACAATGGAGCCTAATCAAATATGACGTGAAAATACATTTTGTCACGTAATGAAAAAAATAATTATAAACCTTAATCACTTGCTTAATGATAAATTTGGAAGATTTACTGATTGGAGATGTTGTCAAAAGGACATTGAGATTCAAACAGATGTGTTGCTGTCAGACAGAAGTGTGGATAAACTAAATTCAGATTTGCACACAAAATAACCTATCTTCCCAGCTGAAAGAATGGCTATTTTTTTTTTAAAAAAGGAAGATATACTGCCAGAAAAAGTGATGACAGTGAAAACATGCAGAGACATGAAGGAATCATGTATTGTTTTGCCAGAAAAGGCTTTGGATACAGATATCATAAGATACTTAACACCCTGCAAAAAGCTCCTTTTTTAACAAAGAAAAAACAAAACAAAATCCAACCTTTGAGTATTAAATGGCATGTGAAAGAACACGGCAGTCCTTCCCAAGTACGATCCCTAATGAACTGCAAGCATTCTGTTACAGTGCATGAAACAATAATCTAACATTAGATTTTGGCAACCACATCAGCCTTAGAAACTGCTGCATGCCTACACACTGGGGTCTTAGAAATAAAACTATTCTCCTGGAAAAATGCAGCTAATGCATCTACAGAGTTGAAATAATGCCTGCTGTTTCTAAAATGCTCCTGAGTCTGAAAACTATTTCTTAAGATAGTAGATGCCTACAACGCAGTGATGGGTTGCCCCGTTGTGGCCGCGTACAGGCCACAACACCGGTTCTATAGAACCAGTAGTAAAACTGGTGGGAGGCTCCGCCCACCGATCCTGATGTCATCAGAATGCTTCTGCGCATGCACAGAAGAATGTGTGCACGGCCCCGTTGTGAATTGGTAGTAAAGGTAAGTAGAACCCACCCCTGCTATAACAGTATTGTCTAAAGAGATCCCAAAGCTCAGAAAATTTCCAGTATACTTTCAATTATCTGCCTTAAGCCAAGGACAGGGTAGTTAATTTCAGGTCTTCTGGCTCTCTGGTTTCACTAGTCAATTGGTTGAGCAACTTTTTTAATAAACTAAAAATTAAACTTCTCACCAAAACTTTCTCTACCCATCACTATTATGATTTACTACCAGTTCGCAACGGGATCGCTCACTTCGCTCGCCTGCGTGTCTTGCTTCTGCGCATGCACAGAAGCTTCTGTGCATGCACAGATCTCTGATGATGACATCTGGGGTGGTGGGCGGGGCCTCCTGCCAGTTTTACTACCGGTTCTTGAGAACTGGTCCGAACCGGAGGCAACCCACCACTGGTTCTGCCCTATAGAGAACTGATCCATTCCCTTTACCACACCACAGAGAGGACATTATCCAGGCCACACTTGCTGGTTCACATCCAAAATCTGAAACAGAATTTCTCCCAAATTTGTTGTGAATTGTCAGGGAGTAGATTATTGGTTTTGGTTTTTTGGGCCATGGTGCTAGAAAACCTCTCTTAGCGGAATATCTACCAGGGAGGAATTGAAATGTAGTATCTTAGAAAAGAGTTCAGCTGCACCAAAATGGATCCATGGCCCAGGGTCACATTAAATTCAAAGGAGTCTGTATTCCATGGTCCCTGGTGGGGTAGGGGAGAGGGAAGCAATGCAATGGTCCATTTGGCTTCATGGACAGAGGCTTAGCATGACAAGTGTGTCATGAAGAAATATTAGATTTGACATCTGCTCTGACAGAAGGCCATCAATAAGATGGGTTGTTTTAAATATTCCAAATGCCCAGCTGTCTGGCAGATATGCAACATTTCTTCCCTCGGGGGAAAAGGGACATATATCAAGTTGTTGTAGCTTAGCTCTTGTTCCCAGAAAAAGCAAGGGGAATAAAGATAAGGGATACTTTGAACTTCATGTACATTCAACCCTCCATTAAGACATGTGTGCCCGGTGGGGAAAATCCAAAAGCAGACAGGTTGGGATACAGTGTATCAGGCTTCGGCGTTATCTCAAACAAATTTCATTCTCAAACACAAAGTCTTTAATGAAATCTTCCATTTATTGAGAAATTAATGACCTGGCCTGGACTCATTTGTAGCCGAAACTGACTCTTTGATCCCAAACCCCTCCCCTTCCGTTCCTCAAACCCCCAGTGTCTCATTGGCCATCTTCCAAATCAGTCATCCATCCCGGCTGCTTCAAATCACAGGAATGTCCCCCCTCCCTCCATCACCTAGGCACCGTTATCTGCCAGGAAAACTGGGTGAGAAGTCAAGCTGCTAGAATTCAAACTGCCCTACTAAATCCTTTTTTTCCCTTCATGTCAGCGATGGAGCACGAATGAATTAGAGCACTGACACAGTGCTTGGAGGAGGTAAAGAATGTGAACAGCATGGAGAACTAGTGGTTAAAGTGCTGGTCAAGAAACTAGGGGACCATGAGTTCTAATCCTGTCAGGCTGCTGGATGATTTTAGGCCAGTAATAGTCTCTTTCTCTCTCACACACATAAATAAATATAACAAACAAACAAACAAACAACATCCTCATTATCCAGAAGCCTGAATATATTTTTACATCTGGGTGAATCTAGAACCAGCTCACTGCTGCTTAGGAAAATAAAAGTGTTTTGATAAGATTTCATAAAGCACATGATAGTAAAACCAAAAGACAAAATTTGTGGTTGAAAACTAGGTTTGTATATATTATCATTCCCAAATGTTTTAATAATGTAGAATACATAATGTGTATGAAGATGATTTTCTCTTATGCCTCTTCTTTAAGTTAGTGTTGATTGGCTGAGCTAATTCTGTATAAAAGTCATCATATATTATATGGGAATCAGGAGAAACAGAATGAGTGAATGAAAGAGAGTGAGCAGATTTTTTGGTTCAATTATGAATTAGCACTATTTTAGATGAAAATTGTAAGAACTATTATGCTGACACAAATTTTCAAGGCTTAAGAACTATAGTTAGTACTGTACCAGAATTTATAAATGGAACAAGGCAAGAGAGTCTAACTAATTATTTGTTTTATAGCTACTGAGCTGCACCTCTTCCAACTTTCAAAATTGGAAGAAAGAAGAATAAGAGAGAAATATTAGAGAAAGGGAGTTATAAAATGATGGCTTGAAAAAGCTATTCTGAAAAAAAGAGAGAATTTTTATAGCAGCTTAGAAAAAGATGCCCGAAGTCTGATGATGAGTGAAGAATTTATGAGGAAAACAGCCCCATACAATGTGAGGGCAACCATTTTGTTTCCTTTCAGATCAAGATCCCTTTTCTTTCTGATCTTACCATTCTGTTCATCTAGACTTTTTCTCCCAAATGTTCTGATTTCTAGGCTGTCAGATCAGAAGGAGAGGAGTTACAAGGTAGGCAGGTTGATTCAATTCTTCACCTATTCACAGTCTAAAGTAGGTTTCTTTTAAGAATATTTGTGTCAATCAGTCTTTTAGCATAAAAGATCTTGAAGATCATACAATTTGTTGCATCATCAGCCAACATCACAGCAATATAAAGCCTGTCTACATTTATCATTTATCATCATAGCAATAGTTGGATGTTGCTATGAGTTACAAGGATGGATAATTTCTTTATATTTTCACTATTTCATTTTGGAATCGAAGAGTTTATGTTATACAGTTGACTTGCTATAGTTTGAAATGAATAGAACACACAATACTTTTAAAGGTGGTTCATCCAAGAAGAATATTAAATCCAGAATCTAAAAATGCCTAATTGTACATATGCAAATTAGCTGAAGTTCTCAGACATAGAAATCAATTTGAAAAGGGTTTCCTGACAGCTAAAAATTATCACTTCAAAGGATCAGTGGTGAAGAAGAAAACAGAGCTATCTGTTCTTCTCCCACACAAATTACATTTTGGCTCAAAACAAAATGATGATTTTTTTTCTCTCTATTTTATCCACTGAGTGGAGAGAGCATCCCTTTATTTTATATTCTTTGGTCCTATAAAACAGAGACTGTGATCAGTTTTCAGATGAGCTAAACACAATTTTCACTGTCTTTCTGCCTAACAATAGGTTTTTTCCTCCAATAATACAATCTTTTCTTTCTGCTGCACCAAAGGACATCCATCTGTTTTCATCAGTCTGGAGAGAACATTTGGTCTTTCCAGCAGTGATAACAGAGTCAGTGTGGGCAGTAGCTGGGAATGACAGTATGAAGGATTATGTAATGGAAAGACTGTTTTCTAAAGCAATTTTTTTGAGGGGGGAGGAAGGCTTCCAGTTCAGCCAGTTGAACCAACTTCTAAATCAGATTGATTTAGGGCGATTCTGCACTGCAGCCTAAGCTACTTCTTTCTGTGCTGTTCCCAACAGTTCCTGAAGCTGACTTAACAAATTTTGGTCCAGACTGTAGTTGTTTGACCATGAAATCAGCTACAGACTATGGCTACTGCAAAATCTGATTGGTCATTCCTCGATGACCTTCCTACAGAAAAGCAATCCTCACAGCAGGAAAGACAAACTTTGCACAAGAAAGGCGCAAAGATCATCTATCAATGCCTGTCATTCTTTTTAGGAATTGTTCCTTCCTCACAAGTCTCCACTCTTTCCTTTGCTTTCCCAGATGTTTCTCCAGTGTCCACATTTCTGTCATTTGACACTGCAATGCAGATCCCTTTCTCTCTCTCTCCCTCTCTTTCTTTTATTGTACCATGATTAGTATGATACTTCAATGAAGAAATGGAACTCTTCTTCATCAGATGAAGAAAAAGAGTTCCTATAGATCTACAGATCAATAGGTCCATGAGAACTTTGCATCAATAAAAAAAAAAAACCTTGAGGGTTTAGATTCATAGAAACAAAGGAATGACATTATTTGAAACTTTGCAACTTTCTTCCTCATGCTTACATTGCAATTAAATATTAAAGTAGTGAACATAGAGTGGGAAAGAAAGAAGACTTTGGTCAGAAACCAAAAGAGAGCCCAGTGGAAATTATAAGAGCGGAAAGGAGATTTGTTGGGAGAAAATATACTGGCAATGAGTCATTATTGACTCTGCGGTCTTTATGAGGCCAGGGGTCAAATGCTCCAAGGTCTGCTACCGGTTCACTGTGCAGTCAAGTCTTCCTCTGACTTGGAGCTCAATTCCTGGATTTCATAGGCCCATCCCTACAATTTTCTAACTTTAAAAAAGCTTGTTTTGTTAGATTAGCTCTCGAATAATGTAAATAATATGCCTACCTTAAATAAGTTTGCATCATGTATTGTAACTATACCTTTAAATTCTTGGATATGATTTACTTATGCTGACACAAGTTAAATAAATCAACTTTATATTCCTTCCATTTACTTCTAACAATCTTGATATTTAGTCCCTTCATATAATGTCCTAGAACTTCTTTTTAGCCTTAGTCGATGTAGGTTAAAATAGGTATGTTCTTATCTCTGGTAACCCTTAATGGACTTTTCCTGTCATCAGGACTAAAACGATGAGGCATTAGGGATTTAAATATAGATAGAGGAAGAAGAGATCATTTGTTGTATTTTAAAAGAAGATGATAAGTAACTAAAATTGTTTATACTGGTGATGAAAGTCATTTCCTTATATATAAATTTTCTTCTTTTAGTTTGTGTTGTAATTGTAATTTTATAATATTACTGTATCCATACACAGAAACTACTAATTCTCTCTTTCAGCTAAAAATTGCAAAGAATAAGCTCACTGGAGAGGTTTAGTAAGGTTTCTATGATATTCTATCTATTGCATCACTTCATTTAGACTCAAAAAGGAAATGTATAGAAAGCTGACATAATGAAATAATAATTCAGGAACATAGATCATAATGTATAGGATAAGCCTCATTTAGTTTAATAGAATGTAATATAATGTAAACAAAAAAAATCATTTTTTAAAAATGTGAAATGTTATGAAAAATGAGAGGTTTTATTTAAAATGGAAACAATGCTTTTAGATAATTTTGCCTGCCTTATTTCAAATACAATATGAGGTTACCTTTCCTGAATCCATGATAGTTCTGATATTCCCTTCTTCTCCTTAAATAACCTTTGATTGGTTCCTTATCTATTCCAGCAGGTTTTAAGTTTTAGATCTTGCCTCATTATTTCATTGTTTGCTGTCCCAAATGAGTTTTGCTGGAGCTGCAAGAACGCAGCATGGAATGTTTGCTACTATTATACAATGTAGATATGAGATCATGAAAAATTTAGGGCTGTGAACTTTGAAAGGTTTGAGTATCATATGGTTCAAAGGCATGTCTATTTTGTGCTTGTGAACTCAGTCTGCTGTTCTGCTGTGTTTTGAAAGCTATGCATTTATTTTAGTACTATATATTTAAAAACATAAAAAATAGAGAATCCAAAAAGAATACATTTTCAAAGTAACTTTAAATCATTTTTGTATCAGTCTGAGATTTCAAAATCATTATTAAGATCAAGTTAAAACTCAATACTAATTAAAGTGGCTAATATAATATGAAACATAAGTCAGAATGAACTATTAATAAAAGTTTCAATCTAATCTAAGAATTCAAACTTCATTAGCAAATATATAAAATGAATTTTGAAGCCATAAAATCATGGAAATTCAAACTTGAATGCAAGAGCCTTGGATAGTACAGTGGTCTAAAGCCCTGTTATTAACATCAGCTGTCTGCAATTATTGCAGGTTCGAATCTCACCAAGGCTCAAGGTTGACTCAGCCTTCCATCCTTTCTAAGGTAGGTAAATTGAGGACCCAGTTTGTGGGGGCAATAAGCTGACTTTGTATAAATATACAAAAGTATGAAGGCTATTGCTTAGCGCATTGTAAGCCGCCCTGAGTCTCCGGAGAAGGGCGGCATATAAATCAAATTTAAAAAAAAAAAGAATCCATAGATAATATTGTATTCCATAATATTTTTGCACCTAACCCTACAGCTGCCATAGTTAACATACCTTGACCCATTTTGTTGGAACATCTGTTTTTCTTTGACAGTGAAACAGGAAACTGTTACTGAAGTGGACTATGGAAAATGATTGCTTTCTTTAAATGCTGCTGTCAGAGACCATCTATAAAATGCCTCAACACAAACGTTCTTCCAGTATAGATAAGAAATTGTCTTCTGCCACTAAGCTGGACCATGTCATTTATTCTGACAGCAGCTTTCTACCATTTCAACCAGAAGTCTTATCAATCTATGACAGTAGTTTCAGATTCGCGGCCCATGGGACGGATGCGTCACATGCTAGTTCCGCCCCCACCCCGTTTAGCGAAGGGGAAAAAAGTCCTGATACGTCATGTGATACTGCCATGATGACACGAGTTTGACACCTATGGTATCTGATTACGTACTTGGAACGGGGAATGCCAGATGTTTAAACTCATACACATGTTGCTAATGACTCAAGAATTCTGGCTCTTGTCATATTTGGCTGATCATTTACAGAAGAGGATAGAACTACCCACTCATATTTGTGATGATGCAAAAACCTATCTCTATCCAATTCACAGACCCAGCTTTTGAGTTATAGTTGAAAGATTTGAGAATCTGATGCAGCATTACATTTACACTATTTAAACATTGAACCTTCTGTTTCCAATATGGCCTGCTATATCAACTTTTTCTCTTTTCTGCACATACACCCATTAATTAAAAAAAGGGGGGGTGGAATTTGGCTTGTTATATTCTGTCTTCTCTATTCTCCATGAGCAGCATGATTTAAAGTTCCTGGTGTTTAATTAAAAGTCCTGTTCCCTTTTGGCACTGGCTTGCTAGAAAATTGGTACTGCACATAGAGAAGAGCCACACATGAGCAAACCCCATCCAAGCTTGTGATGTTCTTAATAAAATAGTGTTTGTAATGCAGCATCTCTACAAAGAAAAAGCATAATGGAGTCACATGCAGAACAATAAGCAAGGGAGCTGGTGAGTAGATGCAAAGAATTCGCCTCTTCAAATAGAAAAGACCGTGTGGTTGTCTAAAATAAAGAGCAGGTTTTCCTTCAAATAATTTAAAATTAGTGAATTGTCTTAGATTAACTGAGGAGGCATAAATGGAGGCACATTTCTCTAATGTTCCCTGGAGAATAGTCTTAAATTCAGAATTGTCCCTTTCTCTGGTAGCTTAGGATGATGAGAAAACTGACATCAGTTATTTGGTAATAGTTTTGAGTATAGAGAAGAGCAACAAAGATGATTAGGGGACTGGAGGCTAAAACGTATGAAGAACGGTTGCAGGACCTGGGTATGTCCAGTTTGATGAAAAGAAGGACTAGGGGTGACATGATAGCAGTATTCCAATATCTCAGGGGCTGCCACAAAGAAGAGGGCAGTACAAAAAACAATGGGTGGAAACTAATCAATGAGAGAAGCAACCTAGAACTAAGGCGAAATTTCCTGACAGTTAGAACAATTAATCAGTGGAACTTGTAAATGTTCAAACACTAGAAGTTTTTAAGAAGAGATTGGATAATAATTTGTCTGAAATGTTATAGAGTTTCCTGCCTGAGCAGGGGGTTGGACTAGAAGACCTCCAAGATCCCTTCCAACTCCTAGTCTAGTCTAGTCTAGTCTAGTCTAGTCTAGTCTAGTCTAGTCTAAGCAAAAGGGTTGGCAACTAGAAGTGCTAACTTGTCATGAATCAGGAAAAAGAATGGCAAAGAAAGAGTGAGGCTCATTGTAATTCTTCTAACTATACAACATTCACCCAAAGAAAGGAACTCAACAACATTGCCAAAAAAATCCCAAAACTGTCACCATGCTCTGTCTACTTTAGGGTATTTAGTAGACTTGGAATAAATAGATTTTCCAGAATTATAAGACAATCTACTTGTTAGTTTTAAAACTAAGCAGAATCCAAAAGTAGTTTTTATTAGGTTCAAATTTAATATGAACAGATATGTTTTCTGAATCAACAAACAATGTGAAATTCTTGGGAATGATTTTCTGTTACATTTAATTTTTTTAACTTTATGTTATGAAATCACAATCAGTTTGTAAAAAATGCATGGTAAATCTATGTGCAATACCAATAGCAGCCTTGAGGGGGCAGTGTCAGAAAAAGGCAAAAAGTGTTGCAGTACGATCTGAACATCTGAATATCCCATGACCTCTCCTTTGGATCCGGATGATTCTACATCATCTAGAAGTATGTGAAATAGCATATAAATATACAAACTAAAAAGATAATCATCAATGACCCCATGTCAACCATCTTGGCTTTTTCCCCTGTCCCTCTCTGTGAACATCATGTTCAAACTGATAACTACTCAAACGTTGATCCTGTTGAATTCATGTGTCTCAGACTAAGGTCCATTTAATAGACATAGGCAATATTCTCTCAGACTAAACTGTATGTCCTCTGGCTTCCTTATCTTCACCTCACTGGACTTTTAAAAATGATTATTTTAATAAAAATAAATAGATAAGTCATATTACAAAGCTAGCCAGTGACCTCTAGCTTCATGCTTATTTGCAGAAGGTGGGTAGGTGAACTAGTCCATTGGCTGAAAGATAAATGTTCTATGACAGGTCATATCCTCCGCGATAACTATTTTGGAATAAATATCTTTCCCATTTTGAAATGTTATACACCACATGTGTTCAGAATTCCAAATAGGTTTAGGTTTCTTGATTGCAACAAGTACAAAAAAAAAAAACATGGATTCCAAGTGGAAATAACATTTCATCAAGATTCAGACTGGACCTCACCACCAATTCTATCTCTGAGAGCAATGGAATCATCCAAACTGCCACTTTCCTCACTGGAAGAGTTTCACTGAGAAGTTCTGAGCTGCTTGTGAACTCTGTGAAGGAGAGATGGGCGGCACATGAATAAACAACCGGTTTGCCCCAGCACTGAAAATGTGAGGGCGCATGCAGCCTTCTGCGCATGCACTTTGCTCGTGCACGCGCTTGCACACGTGCGCACGGCTTAAAAAACGCAGCTAAATAGGATGGCATACCACCTGGGCGGGGGAGGCGGCGGCCCACCCATAGGTCACAACTACCGGTTTGCCGGAACTGCTCCAAACCGGCTGAATCCCACCCCTGCTGTGAAGTGACCAGGCATTTGAATAAATGAGAAAATCCTTTTGCATTCTGTCAATAGTTGCTTGCTCTCAAGGAATCTTGCATTTGAGATCGTTAGAATAAATATGTAGTTTCTAAAGTCTTGACGCAATTTAGCATTGGCAGAAATAAAAGTAAGTAGGCATTAGGAATTATTTTTTTAAAAAAAGATAAAAAGAACAGACAAATTTAACAAGAGCGTTCAAAGAATGAATTAAAGTAAACCATAATAGCCAGATTTATCCAGTCCTATCAAATAAAATAAACATACTTAAGAATCATTCTTTGATTTCATTTTAAACATAATTAATTTGGACTTTTTTTAAAAAAAAAAGTCTTTTTTTGCCTTATGTACAATATAAGATTACGCTGGGTTCAGGTAATGCAAATTTGTCTTACATTCCTGAATTCAGGCTTAAAGTAATCTCCTCCTTGTATCTGTGGGCAAATATATAAGCAGCTGGAGTATCATTCAAACTGAACAGATGGATAATCATAGTGTGAGCAGATTGGTGAAGAGGCACAGTGTAGGATGTGATGCCATCCTCCTCTGAACTTAAACTTTTTTGGAAAAGCAGCTTTTCTATTAAAAAGAAAAGAAAAACAACAACAAACACAATGACTCTTCAGTCCCAACCTAGTAAATATCTCACCATTTAATCCACGGTGCAATCTATTGCATGTTTACAGTACATGTTCAAGATGTCCCAAGCCTATCATTACATTCATTACATGCTGCGAATGTAAAAACCTCCTTGCCAAAATGCAAATTGCGAGCTCAGGCATTTCCAGTCCAAGTCTTCTTGAGAGGATAGAGATTCACATACACAAAGGAGATGCCCCAGTCGCTCCCTCTTGGAGACACACGAAAGACTTCGTTTAAAATAGAAGGCAACATTCTATGCAGTGAAGCTTTTAAAACTGTTGGGTTTATCATCTTCCAGCAGCTTTTCATTAAAGTATGAAATTCCCACAAAAGCAAGAAAATTGCAGTAAATTGAATTAGAGAAGCAGTTTCTTCAGTTGGTGCTATTTTGGTAACAATAAGCAAAAGTTTTCTGTGTGGTACTAAATCAAGTTCTGATGAACTAAATTCTTCTATACGAGCTAGTATATGGTACATAATTCACCTTTATGTTTTGTAGGCTATGTTCATAATTTTTCTTTCAATTTGTTATATAGTTGGTGTTCTTGAAGACATTCCCGTTGACTTCTAATTTTAGGATGGAGAACTCTAGAGTTATGCCTGCAATCTTCTTTTAAGTTGATGTCTCTGTAATATATCTTTTCCTGCATGACGCTTTCCAATTGTATTTGGACAATGACTCCTTTGATCATAACTATTGGAATTGCTGGGATTAATGTTCATCAGATTCTAGAGGGCCATAGCTTAATATAATGCATGAACTGGATCACCATAGTACTTTCAAAAAATCTTGGTTAATATATTATAGTACCACCTGATTCGTGAATTGTTCTTTTATTCCAACCCCTAATCTTTCACCTAACAATCTGAAGCCAAATGATGATGCTGGAAGAAGTCTAAACCATGCTTAGATATACACTTTAGGGATTACTAGTCCAGACTATTCCATAAATCGCTTCCAGACATGCCGTCTAGCCCTCTCAAAATGATACACTTTTTTCCCTTCCTTTATTGCAGTGCTTCTCAACCCTGGGTAAATTACCCACATTTATCTTTATAACATAATCTTGCAAAGTCTGATGAGGTCTTTGTTTTGAGACCTTTTTCTTCCTTGCTTATCTCTTTGGTAATGGTTTTCTCCCCTTCAAGGTTATGCCCTTTATTTTCTACACTGGTTACCTGGTCAAAGAGATGGCAGTGTTATTTACCAGGTAAGTCAAGGACATCTGAGAACTGCACTTGAAGGCTAGGGGTTATCACAAAAGTGTTTTTTTCACATATGGACAAGAGAAGAAGCATAAGGTTGCAACGGAAGATAAAATAGATTTGCATATATTAATTTGTACAGATATAGATTTGAAAAAGGGCTCAGTGGCTAAGATGCTGAGCTGGTCGATCGAAAGGTTGGTAGTTCAGCAACTGCCAATGGCAGTTCGAATCCCTAGTGCTGCATAATGGGGTGAGCTCCCGTTACTTGTCCCAGCTTCTGCCAACCTAGCAGTTCAACAGCATGTAAAAAATTCAATTTAAAAAATAGGGACTACTTTGATGGGAAGGTAACAGCATTCCTTGAGCCTTTGGTGTTTAGTTATGCCGGCCACATGACCATGGAGACGTCTTCGGACAGCGCTGGCTCTTTGGCTTTGAAACAGAGATGAGCACCGCCCCCTAGAGTCAGGAACGACTAGCACATATGTACGAGGGAAACCTTTACCTTTACCTTAGATTTGAAAATAATTTCTTAACATAAATGGAAATATGGTAGCTCTAACTACACAGAGAATACAATGAAGAAATGACTTATGTACTCCAACTGTCTGCTGACTCGTGATGAGCAGCTTCAAAATCCCTACCTTGCTTTTTCTGCTTCCTTACTTTTAAATCACATTTGGGCCACACAGTCCTTTAAGCAAAGGACTGTAAAATAGAACATCTGGCCACTGAAGCTAACAAGAACAATTTTAAAGGATAGATAAGAACTGGAGGCATTTTTTCTAAGCTCTTAGATTTACTTTAAAAATTCTATTCCCCCCCCCCAAGTTTAGTTATTAGAAAGATCTCATCTTTAGATGAGATGTTATCAAAAATAAAAATCTATAAAATGTTCAACTAATCTACCAGTATTTTTAAGGGCTGCTAATATTCTCACGCTTTATTCACAACCTCTGCTATATTTCAAACCTTGCCATAGAATGCTGGTGCTAATAGAATTTGTTCCACTTTAACAGAGCTCTTCAATATCTCTGCTACACATGTACTGCTGTTTTTGTGCACACTTATTAAGCCTTAGAGAAGGGATGTGAACGTTCTGAAACGTATTTTCCATAATGGCAGGAAATATACAATCCAGATAGACAGCAGCATCCATAACAAGCCAAAAGAATGTGAAAATAATACATTACATCATTTTTATTAATGACCAGAATGACAGGGTTGAGAGGATGATTATCTGATTTGCAGAAGATCCAAAACTAAAGGCTGGCTGATGTTTTAGAAGACAAAGAAGATTAAAGAACATATAGATAAGTTTGAACAGTCGGCTGAAATGAATAGGATGAAATGTAGCAGGGAGAAATGTCATGCATCTTGGGAGAGAAAATGAAAGACAGAAGTTTAAGATAAGAGATATCTGAATGGTAGTGGCCCATGTGAAAAAAAATATCTAGATATTTACAAGTAAATATCAAAAAATATCTAGATATATACAAGTTCAACATGAGCCAACACTGTGATGCAGCTGCTAAACAGGTTAGTGCTATCTTAAGGTGCACGAACATAGATTCAAAATCATAGGTAGTGATTTTCAACTCGACTCTGCTGGGATCTTGGTGTTTACTAAGCTTGCAATGATTCCTTAGCAAACTAGATAACATTTACAGTGCTGTGACACAGTGAAGTGAGGTTTGCTGGCTTTTTAAGTGTAGTAGATTGATTTACCTACTTTGATCAGATTCTTTTCATAGGTTATGATGCTGGTGCTTTAGTTGGTTGCATGGAAATCTTTATGGGTTATATGAGTACCCATTATAAGTCCCATCAGATTGAAAAATGCTATAAAGACTATGAAAGGTTCCTTTTTTATAATTCTAGCTATTTCAGTTTTTGGATGCTTAGTTATGTTGGTGCTTTGCATAGTTTCGTCTTGCTCAGTTGTTTGATTTTCTGAAGGCACTGTGATGATGAATTAATAGCACATTACTTCCATTTTTATGTGGCGTCGACATTTTTAATGAGTTCTTTGATTAAGTTGTATGTTGGGGTTCTGGTAGCAAAATAATTGGATGGAATGGTATATCTGCTTCGTGCATGTCTGAGTACCCATAGAAATGTTGGAGATGTTCCACAGCATTTCATTCAACATTGTTCTTCTTTTGTGTTTTTGTCTTCTCTTAATTAAATCATTGAGAGTTATCTTAATTTGCTTGTTGGATCAGATACATGCTTAGGAAGGTGTATATTTCTTCTTTATTCAAGAGTTATTTGGCTTTCTCAATGTATCATCTTCTATCTATAACTGTCTGACTTTTTCTGCAGGAAAAGTCCAATGCAAGTACATTAGTTGCATCATTTGCACAATAGTAAGTCACTAATTATCTCCACTCCTATATAAACCCGTGAGCAGAATTTAGTATCACATAATGTCTTCGTCATCATCCCAATAAGGAAAGAAAATTATTACTCTGTTCTTCATATTTTAAACTCAGAGGTATGCAACTTAGTGCCATATACCTATGGGTCTGTTTCTTGACACATGGCAAGTTTTTTACTGTACTTGGTCCATATTTTTAAATATGGTTTTTAATTAAGAAAATAAATAATAATAGAACCTATTATTAAGTAATGTGTTTACCTTTAGATTCATCTAATTTCAGTTTCTCTATGAGGAATCCAGAGGCATTCTTAGAACATAGAAATGGAGGGTTCCTACAGCCCAGGCTCTTTGAAAGTATATCCAGTGGAATATATGGAAGATGGGAAAACGAAGTTAAGAGTAGCACAGAAAACATGACAAGAAGAAGCCTTACTAACTTGCCTTGTAGTAAATTGTCCTTGTGATTGGTTATGGTAGTGTTGTGACCGAGGCCCAAATAGTGATTACCAAACACAATTCAATCCTGAATAAACTTATTTTATTAAAACAGCTGAGAATTAATTCATTCTCAGCTTAGTCCAAAACAAATTCTTCATAACCAGTCCCTCAGCCTTATCACCAACCTTTGATGTCTTTGGCAACCTGCCAAAGGCTTTTCTTGGCAAAAAACCCACAAAGTTCAAGAGCATGAACTTCAGGAGCACTGAAGCACTGGAGTCAACGTTGCTTTTCTCCAAAGAACCCAACGGTTCATTGCTGCTCTTTTAAGACTTATGGGAGTGGCCAATCATCTTCTGGCCTTACTCCTTAGTTGTCCTTTTTTCTTCAGCTGCTCTTACCTTCTGGAGCTCTCTGCATGCGTGCACTAGGAACAGACTCCTCCTGTTCCTCTGCCTCTCTGTTGTCCGCCTCTGGAGGCTCTGGAGTCCATGCATTGCTCCCAGATGGCCCTGGCCCCATCTCTGCCTCCAACACAGAGTCCTCGTCCGGGCCTTCCCCTGACTCCAGGACTGGCCCATTGTCCTCCCCAGCCTCCTCACTATCCGACTCCACTGCCAGGTCCGCAGGCTGCCGGCGGACCACAACAGGCAGCCACTTTATAAGTCTGCAACCTTTCTCCTGCCATTTTGTGAAAGCATTTATGACATCTTCAAAAATCCAATGTGCCAACTGACAATACAAAGGGTGGTTACTGATCACAAACTATTGACATTTTTTTCTTCTCCAAGTGAAACTGTTCTACCTTCATTATAAGCTCTGCTGAAAATTGGAAGCACCGGACAGATCCAAAACATGCAGAATTTGAAGAGTAAAGGAAACTAACTCCTTTAATGGCTTCTGGTTTGAGGAAGGCTTTGGATTCACTAAGAATGGTTTTATTTTCTTTATACACATCACAGAAGTGAAATGCCCAGGAACTAAAATATAAGAAAATGCTGGATAAATAATTAAAGAGGATTAAAAATGTTTGAAGCACACTGACAGCAGAGCAGCAAGCCTAAAAGAATGAAAGTTAATATTTATTATGCTTGAGGAAGAAATCTAGATTAGTAATAATATTCCTTCTAATTCTCTTATTTCTTCAGCCTTAGCCTCCTAGTATGCTGATTCCTGGTGTGTAGGATAATATTATAGAATTTCTAACCAAGGTGGTCTCTCACTTCTAAAATACTAGTCTATGTAAGTATCTCATTTGCACACCCTTGAACTGGAGCACACAGAGGAATTCATCAAAATTTGTGACTCATAGCTGTATTATTTTTATTAGTTTCATCCATTAATATTATAGTAAAGTAGCTCAGATATCATTATCTTTATCAAAGCTACTCATGAACCATTTTTAAAATTTTCCACATTTTTCTTTATTACATATTACGTATTATCTTGGAAATAGTCTATCACAGTGATGACTAACCTTTTCCAGACCACGTGCCCAAAGTCTGCCCTGTGCATCGCACCTGCCCCCCTGCACTTGCCCAAACCTGCATGTGCATGTACCCCACCCCTGCACATGTGCAGCAGAGACCCAAAGACCAGCTGACCGGAGGGAGGCATAAGTGCATTCACAGCAGAGCTGAACTGAGGTGATGGCTCATGTGCAATCACCATCATGGGTCTATCAGGTAGCATCAAGTGGGGCAAGTTGATCATTATATTAAAAAAACCTATCACAGGACATTTTTAGAAATTTGGAAAAATTCTGGTGGACTATAATACAATATTCATGGAAGACAGTCATTTTTATGTTTCTTATATTATAACTATATATAAGTTAGAAAGTGAAAAACCATAAGTTCAATTCCTGCCTTAGCCATGAAAGCCAACTGAGTCACTTTAGGCCAGTAACTCTCTCTTTGCCCTCTCCCTCCAAGTTATTGTTGTTGTGGGGAAAACAGGAGGAACAAGATATATCCGCTGCTTTGAGTTATTTGTAAAAATAATAATAGAGGAATATAAATAAATATTTTTTTCCTTTCATTTTTATGGTTCAGCAAAATAATCAAGGATGCATTTTATCTGTCTGAGCACCCTGTTTGTATACTAACCTAATTTGTTCAGTATTCAAATCTCCCAAGATCATCCTCAGAAATGCAGGCATAAGGCAATGTTTTACCTCAGTTTGTCTTGATGGGGAGGGGGGAAAAGCCTATTTCTCCAACAGAAGGGAATATATGTAGGTCGGGGTTGACTTGTGAAGTCCAACTTCTCATTTAAAGCTAATATTTGCAGGTCTACACATCTTTATGACATATTCACAAAACCAGCTGGGCCTCTATAGTTCTCAAAACACTTGCTAATAAAAGTTGAAAAAATAGCCCCTTTTCTACATTCTATAACAACCAGTTAACAATTTCAGTAGTTTGCACAAACACGATATTTTTACAAGGAGACCCCAATTATTTTGCTATGAAAAATTATTCCTATTGAAGTTGAAGGCATATAATAACTTTTCAGTAAATAAGTACCTTCGAAATTAAGGGTAACCAATAATTATGCAATCCGTAATGAATAAAATAGTAGCAATAAAACCACTGGAAAAGATATTCAGATTTGCCTATACCTACAAAGAATAGAATTGTACAGTGGTTTTCCTTCTGATGCTTTATAGATGCAAAAGTTGAATTTTGAAGAAACAAGATAGAAAGATTGGCACTTTTGAACATTGATATTGTATAATATTGTGAATAGTGAAAACAAAGTTCCTATTCAAGGGCAAAGAATTAGCATAAACTATTATATTATATTTTAGACATTATTTCCTATTCCCTGAGAAGTCCATAATGCTGGGAAAAGTGGAAGAAAAGAGAATTGAAAAGAGCCTGTAGTACAGTGGTTTAAAGCACCCTGTTATTAACATCTATTAACATTTGCTGCTTGCAATTACTGCAAGTTCGAATCCCACCAGGCTCAAGGTTGACTCAGTCTTCCATCCTTTCTAAGGTGGGTAAAATGAGGACCCAGATTGTGGGGGCAATAAGCTGACTTTGTATAAATATACAAAAGTATGAAGGCTATTGCTTAACGCACTGTAAGCCGCCCTGAGTCTCCAGAGAAGGGCGGCATATAAATCAAAAAAAAAAAAAAATTATCAGCAACAAAGAGCATAGATAAATTGCAACAGCAAATAAAGCAACATCGAAAGGCCCAAAGGAAGATGATCATGGAGAAAGTCTATTGATATGGTCACTAAGACTGAACTTCAAACAGATGGCATTTAATCAATCCTTTATCAATATAAATATAACATGAAATAGTACATATAATACACATTTAAAAATAATTTCTCAGAGTTATGACAGAGCCAGCAATTCTTCTTAAAGTGTCCTACTCGGGAGAAAATTCTTACTTGGGAACAGAGTCTTCTTTACAGCTTTGGGCTTTTTATCTAGATAAATTTTATTTGATTATCAATGTTCATATCTTTCCTCTATATACTCCCTTATAATGAAAGTATGAACACTTTCTATCCTAAGGGAGAGGATGTTTAAATGGACCAACATGTTTTGGTTAGCGGTAAGGACACGGTGGCCAGTGGCTAAGATGCTGAGCTTATCGATCAAAAGGTCGGCAGTTCAGCGGTTCAAATCCCTAGTGCT
Organism: Ptyas mucosa; assembly: GCA_012654045.1. NCBI lineage: Eukaryota > Metazoa > Chordata > Lepidosauria > Squamata > Colubridae > Ptyas > Ptyas mucosa. Next base: position 41,590,963 of record WNWU01000003.1, on the reverse strand, counting down.
GCATAACCGGGTGAGTTCCCATTACTTGTCCCAGCTTCTGCCAACCTAGCAGTTCAAAAGCACATAAAAAATGCAAGTAGAAAAATAGGGACCACCTTTGGTGGGAAGGTAACAGCATTCCATGGTGTTTAGTCATGCCGACAACATGACAATGGACACATCTTTGGACAGCGCTGGCTCTTCAGCTTTGAAACGGAGATGAGCAGCACCCCCTAGAGTCGAGAACGACTAGCACATATGTGCAAGGGGAACCTTTATCTTTACCTTTAAGATCTTTCAGCTCAATTTGCTTTTTGTAGTTTCCTGGGTTAGCTCTTTCTCCAAAGACTAATATTTGGAGGAAATGGCAATATAGAAAATAATTATGCTGACTTATTTGAGGGTTTCTATAAGGACTGAGATGAATTTGAAGATAATTACAAGAAATCTTACTCTAACTATAAAGAATGTTTGATCGTTGTGAAGCAGAAGCAATGGAATCCTATTTCTGTATTACAAAAATTAGCAGCCTTTTAGTGGATATCCAGTTTTTCTTGGATTCTGACATAGTAGTCATAGCCAGTAAGAAAACATAAGCAATAATGAAGCATAGTCTCAGGTTTTGAGGCTTTCCAGAAAAACTATTGTACTTACAAGAATTAGTATTTAAACATATTGGTTCCTTTCTCATGAGACTGATTACTCAGCATGATTCTTTACTGGTAGCATCAGATATTCTAAGAGCATCTGTTAACAAAGCTGATACATCTGAATCATGCAGATTTTATTATCGCTATGATTTTTCTGTTTCATTTATTGGCAAGACCCACTTATAGTGACTTGATCATTTAATTACCTCTTGGTCATTGAAGAGCTGTTGTAAGTAATTATTATAGTTCTGCTTTTTAATCAGAAGATTTTTCTCCCATTCCTTCTTTTTTTTTAAAAAAAGCATTAGAATAAAGCAAAACAATGGTTTGCTATGGATGTAATTTTGCTAAAAACTGGAAGTGCTCATTTTCATCAAAACCATTGTAAGCACGGTCACATGATTGCAGAACATTGCAACTGGCCATAAATGCAAGTTACCAAGTACCTGAAGTTCAGTCACATGATTGCATAAGTACCTGACCATCCAATTTCAAATCTGAATCATATGTAGCCCCAAGGTAGGTCCATTGTAACTTTGAACAATTGCTAACATTTGATTTTGTAAAAGAAAAAAAAAACCTTAACTGTTGAATCTATTTTATTTAACAAGTTATTTAACAAACTGGTCCCATAGGCCATTCCAGTGCTACAAATGAGATAAGTCCTAGCATTTCTTGACCTGGTGCCTAGAGGCTGCAAGGGACCAGATGGGAATAAAGAAGCTGAAGTAGAATCCTAGCAAGATATAAATATATTGGTTAGCTAGAAATTATCATCCTTTCATTTGTTCCAGTTATGACTCTAGATAAGGAAATAAGTCCAGAGTACCGATAAAGAGCTGAGGTGGCGCAGTGGTTAGAGTGCTGTACTGCAGCTACTTCAGCTGACTGCTAGTTCAGCAGATCAGCAGATCAAATCTCACCGGCTCAAGGTTGACTCAGCCTTCCATCCTTCCGAGGTGGATAAAATGAGGACCCAGATTGTTGGTATGCTATTTAGTATACTGTCTTTGTTATAAGCCAACCAGAGTACTCGGAGAGTGGGCGGCATAGAAATACGAATAATAAATAAATAAATTTAAAAACAAACAAACATATGGACCCAGTGCACTGGCAAGTGAGTTCAGGAACCCACATTTGATGGCTGTAGGGGCCTATGGACTCAACACTAGAATAGCAGCCTAGAAAAAGGGGACAGACAGAGTAAGATAATATCTATCTAATGCTGAACGTATTATTGTTTGGTTCATTTCAAGGAATAGCAGCATATTGTTCTTCCCTTCTCCTCGCCCCCCCGCATTTAATTAGTATTTAAGGTAGAAATGCTGAATCCAGCTTTCCATGTAACTCTATGGAATAAAGCTGTCACATCCTGACAAATAGATACAAAGGATTGGCAAAGCTATGTGAAAAACTGGATCTTGAGCAGATTATAGTAATAAATCAATTGAAATATGTTATAATGGAAGAGGATTGTCTAAATGCGAAATGTTTTAAGCCAAAGTGTATGATACAACAGATGAGTAAGAAAAGTATTGAGTTGTAGGCAGCTTATAGGTATCTATTTGCCATCAGTCTTTGGAACAACTTCCAATAAAGCCATTTTATAAGGCTTATTTCATGATTCTTTAATAGAACACACTATTAGTTTTCCAGTAGTCTCATATGAATCATCCTGGCCTCATCAGATAATCTTTTATACTCAAGGAGTGAAAATAGGCGCAGATATGCCAGTATTGTTCATCCATGGTTATTCTAGCTGCCTTCTCTAAGTTGAGGTGATTGTCACTGACTTAATCATTAGTTTTAAACATTTATTTATTTATTTATTTATTTATTTATTTATTTATTTATTTATTTATTTAATTAATTTATATGCTGCCCTTCTCCTGTAGAACTCAGGGTAGCTCACAAGATAAAACAACACAACAATAAAATGATATTAAAATAATCCAATTTAAAATCCCCAAGCAATTAAAACTCCCGGCAGATCAGGGAATTTGCTGAAAAAGCCATGTCTTCAGGTCACCGTGGAAAGTGCGGAAGTCAGGGGCAGTCCGGAGCCCAGTGAGTAACTCATTCCAGAGGGTCGGTGCGACCACAGTGAATGCCCTCATCCTGGGCACCACCAGCCAACATTGTCTTGCCGATGGCACCCGGAGGAGGGCAATCCTATATGAGCGCACTGGGCGGTGGGAGGCCGGTAGGAGGTGATCCTGCAAGTACCCCAGGCCCATGCCATGAAGGGCTTTATAGGTAAGCACCAGCACCTTGAAGCAGATCTGAAGGTTATGTGCTAGGATTCTTTAATGAGACCTTATTTAGTTATTTACATATTATTTAATAATATGTGTCTAGTTAGTTTATATAGAGAGCCAGTTTGGTCTAGTGGTTAAGCCACCAAGATAAAAACCAGGAGGCTGGGAGGTCTAGTTTCATTTTAGACATGAAAGCCAGCTACTAACTTTGCTCCAGTTATTGTCTGTGAGCCCAACTCACCTGACATGGATGTTGTTGTGAGAAAGGAGTATTAGGTATGTTCACCGCTTTGGGTTACTTCCAAAAAATAATATCAAAGGTGGAATGATAAATAAATAAATAGTTACCATCTCACAAAACATGACTCTGGGCAGCATATAATAAAAAACAAATCATGAAATAAACAATATTTAAAACATTACACCTTTAGAATTCTATTGATATTGTTATTATTGAATAACTATTAAAGCTTTTGTTATTATTGTTATTAAGTAAGTAGGAGAAAGATTATTCAATATTATAAGCAATGTAGCTTCCATGTGATCTGGCATCTCTCTGCATCTCTACTCTTCGGCTTTCCATGTGGCAGTATTGATATGTTTCGTACAGACTTGATAATGTTGACATTATATCAAGTTCAGAATTCAAATCAGAAATGGAGGAACTCAATTCTGCCATCCTTAGAGGAGCAACTAGATTTTGCTCCTCTGGCTTTTTGTCTAAGTCCTGCTTCTTCTCCTTATCATCTTTTGATGATAACCTGTTTAAGGAGGCTATGACAATTATGGCATATTGCTGTGAAAAAATATATATGATAGAAAACACCAAACATTCATGGCTCCCTAGATATAAAATGAAGGGGCCTGCAAGACTCCTTATGGATAACAATTTTGGCTTGTTAGGCAGTCTTATAAAGTTTATTTACTTTTAAAAACTTATAATATTCTTTTAATTTCTATTGTTTTCATAACTTCTGTAATTCTATGAAAACAATGCTGAGGAAACAGCTCTGTGGATTCTATGGGAGATACTGAGGAAACTTACTTTGCTTTTGGCTGCTAATTTCAGCCATCATGTGAGTCCATTTGAATGAAATAACCAATATACATTTTAGAAAATCTGTATGCTTTGTTGCTAAAATATTTTATTTAGATCAACCATTACATGAGAGTGGCATATGAATTTCATTGCTGCCAGCATGATTACCCAATACCTATAATTATTATAATAAAGCCTCTGTTAAAAATAATTTGTAGGTTTTTGATGTTGATTTGCAAAAGTACCATCAGGATAATGGGGTATATATCGGTATATTTACTTTTAAAAGCCCATGATTATTATCAGTACATACTATTATTATCACCAACAATAAAAATATAAATCAGCTCCTTGTTGGGTGGTTTTCTTGATTTTAGACTTGTGCTGACTGAATTTTTATACTACATATTAAAAATTGTAACAATGAAGTGTTTAGTCCTGTGTAGAGAAGACTGCAGATTTTAACAAATATACTTATCTAGAGTTTTTGCTTTTTGTTTTTGTTTTCAAACAACAGCAGAATGGATTAATTGAGATTTAAAAAGTCAATTTTGCTTTATAACAAAAATTAAAATGCAGCTGAAACCAGAGAGCAATCTGGAACATCTTGATCACATCATTATTAAAGATGGCACAGATGGGAAAGAATAAAAAAAAGTTCTTCTAATAGATAAATACCTCCTGCTGAAGCTACACAAGGGAATTTTCTTTGTGTGGCAATAGGAAGCAGAATCACATTGTTATCAGGATGTTTGAAATGAAGATTGCTTTTCCCATTAAAGTCTCTCGTAATATTGTACATTAAAAATGATATCCCAAAGATGCCAACAATGGCAAACATATTTTGGTTGATTTTATATCCATTTCATCAGATGACTACTGACAGAAAAGATGATGGTCTGGAAAGAGGATCATTAGTCATAATTTTGGCTCAGGTAGATGTGAAATTACTGTTAGAAGAATTGTGAAACTATGTTTAAAATAATTGCAGAATTAAGTGATAGGATAGAATATATTTTCCCTACACTTTTATATACGTACAGAAATATAAATTAGTTGCCATTTTTTCAAAGTGTTAAAGAAACAGCTTAATGTATTCCTTAGGTAAATATTGAGGCCAAGATTTTAATTTACTGGAGCTCTGCCATGTGTATGTGGGTTATATGAGGAGATATCAATTTTTTACAGGGGCCTTAGCTTGGGTTCTGTTTTATTTTTTAATGGTTTGAAATTTGTTTTATGTTCGTTCCCCACAGTTTCCTTGGATGGATGGGTGTTGGTAGAAATTTGATAAATAAATAATCTGTTTTGTGATATCAGGAATTTGAAAGGGTCCATTTAAGATGATATCAACCTGCTAATTAAAGCATGAATCTAATTTAAAACAACCCCAACAGATGGTTGCAGTGTCTATTGGATCGATGAAACATTTTCTTCCTTCTTAAATTGTCTCCTCTGTTCCACTTGAAATTTCCAGAACATCCAAAGCTTTTGGCTGATCTGATGTTACATTAAAACAATGTCCTTTGTGAATTCTCTGAAATTCCATGATTTTGGTCTCAGAAGGACTTTCCTCAGAAATTAGATTTTTGATTTATTCCTTTTGGGTGTTAGTGTATATATAAATGAATATTCTCTATCTTTATCTTGGTTTTCTTGTTTATATCACCCATAAAGGGGTTGTCTCTGCAAATAATGTTCACTGTTGACCTACATTTTTCCTCCAGTATTTACAATGTAGGCTGAGCAGAGGCTGATGTGAAGACGAGACATAAATCTAAAGCAAATCCGAAAGTATTGTGTATATTCAGTTTATCATTTGTATAGAACTTGTTCATGTGCGCATTCATAGACAGAGTTTCTTAGTTTGGACCCCGGTTTTCTAGGAATCAATTTGAAATGTAATTCAGTTTTATATGTGTATCTTTTATGAAAGAATTCAACTGAACACATGGAAAGATACACGACATGGTTCTGCTCTTTTTCTGTACTGCAGCCTTCAACTACTGATCTGCACGGATTATGTCGACTCTGACCCATTGGTGGAATTCAATTTTTTTTACTACCAGTTCTGTGGGCATGGCTTGGTGGGCATGGCAGGGGAAGGATACTGCAAAATTCCATTCCCTCCCCACTCCTGGGGGAAGGTTATTGCAAAATCTCCATTCCTACCCCACTCTGGGGCCAGCCAGAGTTGGTATTTGCCGGTTCTCCAAACAACTCAAAATTTCTGCTACCGGTTCTCCAGAACCTGTCAGAACCTGCTGAACCTGGTCTGATGCCCTGGTTGATGGATTTCCTTTGGCTTTGTTTCCTGGGTATTATCAGGAAAAACAGTTACAACTTTCCTTTCACTTGGGCTAGTTTATGTGGTTATGAAAGAAAAGATCCATAATAGAGAATGGAGGAAGGGGAGCAACCAGTGACCAAAGATAATATTTGTCCACAGTTGAAATGAAGCCCAGCAGGCAAATTGACTGGCACCACTTCAGCTGGCACAAGTCGAAAAGAATGATTTTGACATGTAGCTGAAAAAAATGGTCAGTGGTTGCCTTCCAGGTATGCTGGGTAAGAAAAAGTCAGGGGCCTGTACTTATTTTAGGACAAAATAGCCATACCGATCAGCCCTTTGTCTATCTACTGTATATGCAGCAATCAAAATTTCAGCAATGGACTCTATCAAAGACATTAAACAGAACTAAATGTACATAATGAGAAAGTGTTTAGAAATGAATGCAACTTTTCTGAATTCTTTCAGGAAAATATAGAGTATATGTTTAATAAGTAAATCTGTAACTGATTTTTCAGTACTACATTAGGCGTTTTTTTTTCCCATTTCCAATTATCTGATGCAGTTCAAAAACAGGAATGATGAATGATCCTTTTTCTGCCTAATATACTTTTTATTTCATTTGGCTGCTGTGGTTATTTCACTGCTTGGCTTTATAAAAAGCTGATTTGCATGTCCAATAATTCCACTGAACTATCTCTGATTAGCTGGATATAATTTACCTGTTACATTATGATTAATCATAAAAAAGTGAGCAATCCAAGTGGTTAATCCAGCTCAGGTAAATTGTGGTTTTATGTAACATTTCGTAGAAGACTTCATTCTGAATCTATAATTTTGATATGAGTATATAACTGGCATGTCTCTTTATATACCTGGCTGTGTTCAAGTGGAGATCAGAGAGTCATTTTTCAAGGATGCTTTAACTTGGATGTCTGCATTGGGAAAGATGGGTTAAATATCTCTTTCCAATTCTCTGCTTGTTTATATATCTAAAGTCTATATATCTATTTATGGAACAAATCAGGCTCTTAATATGACTAAAGCATAATCAAAGAAATCAACATAGGTAGGAATAAAATCAAGGGTTCCTACATGTGTGATGCTTTAAAAAAATACATGCAAATTTATTGATTTCTTAATGAAGTCTAACAAGGAAAATGGAAATTACGATTTACATATTTTTCACCACTGTTGCTTGTTAGCAATTAAAATGTAGCACTAATAACAAGCAATAAATACATCCCTCATTAATAACATCTCACAATGATATATTCCAACTTCAAAAAAGCATCAGTTCTGATACCACATTTCAGAATTAAAAAAAAATAAACATTTAAAATAATCAATTTTTCTCAATAGTGCAACCTCATCAGGAACTCCAGCAAGACAGAGCAGATGCACATAAAAAGTTACTCTTTTTGTTAATTATATTTCAGGAAAGCATAGCAAATTAAGAACAGTATAATTACTATCATATTTTCCATGCTGACTGGGGAATTGACTCCTAGTTGAAGTCCACACATCTTAGAGTTGCCAAGGTGGAGAAACATTGGTCTATGTAATTAAAATGTCCAATAAGGACTTCTGATTTAGAAAGTTTCTCAAAATCAGAAGCTAGACAAATTACTCTCCTGACTAAGGTAGTTATAAACTTAAATTTATTTTATTTTATTTAATTTATATACCGCCCTTCTCCTGCTGGACTCAGGGCAGTGCACAGCCAGAAATAAAAAACAGTCAATACAAAATTTAAAATTTAAAAGAATTATAAATTGTGGCCAAAAGTTTAAAAACCTCATAACTAAAACCCAATTGGACAATTTAAAAATCTAAAATCTTAAAAAATCTTTAAAAAAAGGGGGGGGGGTGTTATGCCAGCCCTGCTTGTTGAAAGAGAAAAGTTTTAAGGGCCCGACAAAAAATCCAGAGATTTGGGATCACTTGTATCTCTGGGGGGAGGTCATTCCAGAGGGCAGGTGCTGCCACAGAGGAGGCCCTCCCCCTGGGGGTCGCCAGCCGACATTGTCTGGCTGACAGCACCCTGAGGAGGCCCTCTCTGCAGGAGCGTACTGGCCGGTGGGAGGCTATTGGCGGCAGAAGGTGGTCCCGCAAATACCCAGGTCCGATGCCATGGAGCGCTTTAAAGGTGGTAACCAACACCTTGAAGTGCACCTGGAAGTCCACTGGGAGCCATGCAGCTCATGCAGGAGAGGTGTCACATGGGAGTGCCCTGTCGCTCCCATAATCCCCCGCGCGACCTTATAGTCAGAATACAAAGAACTAATGGCTGTAAATTTAAGACACTGGTTGTCACCCATAATCCCTCCATGATTTGCAACCTTGGTATCTATGGGTCTACTTTTGCCTACTGTTTTCTGCCTACCTAATAAGATTGAGAAGAGGGCTCTACCTTTGTGTTTCTTCTTTAATAGAATGTCATCTGTAGAGGTCCTGAAACGGGGACTCTCATCTGCCCCTCCTTCTTTGAAACAGCATCCTCTCAACCAAGATTAGATTAACTCCCTTCCTATATCACCACAGAAAGTTAAAAGAGGGCTGTTCCAAAATGCTGTTCCAAAGAGAGGGACACAATAGTGTTGATGTTTGCTACTCCCTTGGTCCATAATTTATTGCAGTATACTTTCTTGGGGTTCGGGGCTGGTATAACTTTTGGGTTTTCAATGTACTGATTTTAAATGTCTTTCCATAGTGGGTTTTGTAAGCTACTCAAACTCTGTAGAATAGAGTTTTGTAAGCTACTCAAACTCTGTAGAATAGAGTGGCATATACAGCCAGATAAAAAACAACAACATATCTGTCAGACCCAAATCCAAAGATGAAACTGCGAGATCCAGTCAAGTTCAATCCTTTATTGCTTTACATCTAATGCAATAAACTTAACAAACTAAAGCTATAACTTTCTTAACTACTAGATACAGTATATCCTGAGAGACTCTAAGGTGTGGCTATCCTAAATCTCTTTCCCTACCCCATCCAGCTTCGGACTAAACAGTCTCTTAAACTGGTCTTCTCTTTAGTAAAAATCTGTGTTGTCAAAACTCTTATTCACTGATTCTCCAGTGATGTCATTGCATCGCAATTTTTGTCCTGAAAGGACAGAAGAGAATTTCATAGATTGCAAAGTGTTCTATAAACTGAAGGCTATTAACAAAAAGAAAGAAAGAAAATCATTTTTACATTTAACTTTTCTTCCTCCTAACAAAGGAGCTTGAGAATGGTTAGAACACTGGAGCACAATATTCTGAGTGGCTCAGAAAACTTGGAATCATCAAGATTAGCTGATGTCAGAAGATGAGAGACTCTAGCAATTATCCTCGTTGGTCTATTAAATTAATTTATTATGCAGCAATCTATAATCCGCTAATAAAATGGTATGGTGCAATCCCAGATGCTTACATTTGGAGTGATGAGAGATGATAGCCTGTTTTAATCCTGCTGCATTTTAATTTTATTGGCAGTTTGAAAATCACACTGAGTAGGCACTTAGTTGTGGCTGGAAGCCAGGATCTCATTTATGGAATAACCAAATATCTTCAAGAAGATGAAATTCATGTACTAGGAGCTTTACCATTAAATATACATTAAAATATATAATGTATTATGGCAATAATATTTATATGGCTAATTCATATGTGGGATGACTTGCACCCAAAATGAGTGCAACAGCCACTCATACACACACACACACACACACACACACACACTTAATGTTGATTCAATATACAGCTTGTAACTACAGAGCACATATCCACATGTTGGACTTTAACACTGATCTCTAGATCAGAAGTGGGTAATCTGTACCCCATCAGACTAATATACTCTCATTACCCTACTTGCAGGTGTACACTCAGATCACATTATCAGATTTTCATTAGCAGAAGAATCAAATATTGGCAGCAACAAAATTTATTTTCTTTTTTCAGACTTAAGGGTGAACATGGGCTCAGTTTGTTTCCCAAAGAGGATTCCTCTTCTACATGCTTGTAGAACAGTAAGTAGTCCCTTGCTACCATTTACTCCAACAACTCTCCCAACAATACCAGATCACTGATTTTTTGATTGATTTGGAGCTTATGGTCATGGGAGATTGATAGGAATCCTTACCCTTACCACACTGAAAAATGCCTTAAAAATCAATCTCCATCAACAATTCAGGATAGATAATATCAAAAAATGGAGTCCACAAAAATACTGGAATTCTATTTCTATAGGCTATAACAACTGAAGGTTGATTAGCATTTCCCCTTTTCTTCCTCTTAAACCAAAGTGAGTCAAAGAGGAGCAATTTTCAGTATCTTTTTCACACTGTTTCCCCCACCCCCAAAGCTAATTTATGTTTTACTAACAGTTGTTTTCAGGGGATAGGGTTGAAAGTACAATTACAACATTGTCCTTACACTCCCAAAAGATGTACCAAAACTAAAAGAAAGTAAAAAGTGCTGAGAAATACTGTCTTCAGTCATTCTGACCAATTATACTGTGCTGGATAGCCTCATGCAATTTTCTGGAATATTAGGAGGCAGAATGATGGTCACCAGATTATCATATTCAGAGTACAGGGAAGTGATCATAATTTAAATTGAGACATTAAAAGCTCCTATCCTAAAATCCCATACACTCAAGCCAGTCAGTCTTACTAGAGTTCAGCTGAAGCCTGTTGTCCTCCATACCGCCACGTCCTACCGCCCACGTCCTCCACCCACGTCCTCCAGGCACCATGAGAGAGCAGCGACAACATCACTTGGGTCCCTGAGGATGGAGATGTAAACTTGAGTATCTTCAGGGTATTGATGATACCTTATCTTATGATCTCACCCTTCAGCTTCATGTTGATGTTAAAAAGGAGTGGAGAGAGTACTGAGCCCTTCAGCATACCCCAAAGGAGTGGCTTTGGACTAGACCTCTCACTTCTTATCAATACCAATTGGAACTGGCATTGGAGAAAGGAGCCAAAACAAGCACAAGGTTATGTAAGTCTGCCCCAGTAAGTTGGATAATATTTGGAAACCCATTCTTTCTGCTTTTTAAACAATCATAAACATTCCAGTATTTGAGGGGCTGCCACAAAGAAGAGAGGGTCAAATTATTCTCCAAAGCACCAGAGGGCAGGACAAGAAACAATGGTTGGAAACTAACCAAAGAGAGAAGCAAACTGGAATTAAATCCTCACCTAACAGTGAGAACAATTAACCAATGGAACAGTTTGCCTTCAGAAATCATGGGTGCTCCATCACTGAAGGTTTTTAAGAAGAGGCTAGACAGCCACTTATCTGAAATAGTATAGGTTCTCCTGCCTGAGCAGGGAGCTTGACTAGAAGACCTCCAAGGTCTCTTCCAGCTCTGTTCTGTTCTGTTCTGTTCTGTTCTGTTCTGTTCTGTTCTGTTC
>WNWU01000003.1:41549487-41579327 GCA_012654045.1 Ptyas mucosa | reverse complement strand
TCTGTTCTGTTCTGTTCTGTTCTGTTCTGTTCTGTTCTGTTCTGTTCTGTTCTGTTCTGTTCTGTTCTATGAATTTATTACATTTTCCTCTAGAGTCAGAATCAACAGGCGTTTACTGAAAACATTCGCAAAAGTACATTATACTATTTCATTGTGTTTTTTAAATAATATATAACAGTTTTTTCAGCTGTGTATGCTGAATGTGTATTTGTGTTTATATATATATGCATGTATGTGCATATGTACTGTATGTGTTTGTAAATGTCACCTATATCTAGTCTGAAACTCTGAAACTATGTTAATTCTTGTGATTTATCAGTATCCATGTAAAATATAAAATGAAGCCATCAGATTTGTTGGAGAGAATTACAAAAGTCAGTATATCTCCACTCAAAAGAAACAGGATTTTGAGTTTCCTATATTCACCTCAACGCAATAAATTTTGTCATTCATCCTGTAGCTTCATATATTTAGTTTAGCCTGAAACAGTTTAAATTCTGGCTTAGTGCAATGCATAAGCCCTACCTTCAGCCACACATACATTAACTTTACATAACTATGCACTTTTTTGTGAAAACTGAGGAATTTGGAAAGCATATCTTGCATTTGTCCTCTTTGCATATAAAGCTTGTAATTTTTAGTTTGCTCAGAGGAAATCTAATTTCCCCCAAGTCCTAATCTACAATGGGATCCCTTCTGTTTAGGTTAGTTTAAGTTAGAAAGCATAGGATTGATTGCAGTCTACATAATGGGAAATCCCCTTGTTACTGGCAAATTCAGTGAAATTAATCATTTGTAGACTTCCTCTGCCCAATATAAGGTAGAAAACTTCAAAAGATCACTGTTTCAAGTTATTTTAGATACTTTTCCTTCTGAGCTATTAATCACAAGATCTTGCCTTAGATACATAGCCTCATTATTCATTGTATACATTAAAAAATCTATTTATCAATCTCAGTACTGTTACCATGAAGAAAATCATATCCAATGAAGAAACTCATTTTCAGCTACTATAATCCCTCAGTATTTGGCACTCTGACCAAGGTAAGCTTGAGGTTTATGAGTCCAACACAACTCTAGAGCATTAATTTAGGAAATGCTATTGTAAAGGACTGTAGCCTTAATGCCATTTTATCTTGTTATTGAACTTTCAAACACTGCAGTTGATAAGTTCTAATAAAATAGGTTCTAAAAAATTTTTTTCTACACAAACCTGTCTAAAATTGGCAGATTATCAGTCATAATGTTGTTTTCTTTTTTTTCCTGAGGATGTTTTTTTTATTATCATCAACTTCTATTGCTGGGTGGGGAAAGCAAATCCCAGTCCTGGTACATGAGTCTTGGTCTTAGTAAATGTATCAGTGGAGTCCAATCAGTTGTTGACATAATAACCTGTCCAAATGAAAATTGTAGGAGATAGGAAGCCCTGGTATACAGAGACTCTTGTTTTAGTTCAAACTTCTCAATACAGATTTCTTACATATACACAACATAATATAAGAAGTTAGAATGTATTTTCTCCACAATTAATTACAAATAGTCCTTGAGTCATGACTTCAATTAAGCCTAAAATTTCTGTTGCTAAGCAAAGCAGTCATTAAGTGACTTTTGCTTTACTTCATGACATTTTTTTCCACAGTTATTAAACAAATCACCGTGGTTAACTGAATCATATGGTCATCTGGCTTCTCCATTGACTTTGCTTATCGGAAGATGGCTGGAAACATTACAAATGGTGAACAGTGCAACTGTCATAAATACGTGCCAGTTACCAAGTGCCCAAATTCTGATCACATAGCCATGGGGATGTTGTAACAGTTGTAAGGGTGAAAACTGGTCATGAGTCACTTTTTGTCAGCGATGTTGTAATTTGAACGGTAAATGAATGGCTGTAAGTCAAGGATTGCCTGTCACAATTCTTTGAGAATCAACCATATTTTTTTGTTGAATATGTTTCTCATGGCTGCTTATATGGCTTTGTGTTGTCATGAAAAACAACACAAAGCCACACACCCACCTCTGTCCTGGAGTCGCAGTTCATGCTGCACTAGAAACCACAAAAAGCACATTTCATGGAAGGAAAATCTCCCTCCATGTCCAACTGGGTTTCACTGATTTCCTCAGTGAATAGATCAAGTCTGGCAGGATTAATGTTTTCAGATTTTCTTTTAAATTATTCATTTAGCCATAACCTAAGATGTCTTTCTTAAAATGTACAGGTATAGTCTCTTTAGTTGTCTTTTATCAGAGCTTATCTATAGAACGTTTTCATGAGAGGCCTCAGAGGAATGTATAAGTGAATATGAAATAGGACAACTACCTCAAATAGCATTATAAAAATCCTCAAAGTCATCAAGATACCTCCTGGCAAGAAGAATAATATTCTTCATTGTTTACTGACATACTTGACTAAATCATCTGTTTTTCATGAATTATTGGATAAGCGTTTACAGACCAAAAGACGAGGGCACAGTTGATTGTATTAACAGTAGAGAATTCGTTACAAAGGGAAAAGATACTTGAGCTGAATAGACCTAATGGAATTTAAAATAGATTATATCAGGTGCCACTACTATTAGGATCATAGTTTTGATGAAATCTCCTTCCAAGATGAGGAACAGACTCTTGTAGTTGCTCCTTACATAAATGTAATTATTTTTATTAGGTAATCCACAGGCCTTCATTATAATATAGTAAAACAATAAATATTACATGTATAGACAAGAGCCAGAAATTTTCACAACTCCAAGAACCTCAGTGCCAAAAGTTAAATGATTTAAGGGGGCTAGTTTAGTCTTTATCCTCTCTGATGATAGAAAACATTTGTGTAATTGATTTGACTTCACAGAGTGGAGAAAGAGAATAAAAGAATTGGATCATCTCTTTGGAATAAAACTGCATCCTTAAGTAAGATTATGTCCTCATTGCTCTATTATTTTTACTTCCTTTAAATTAATGGGTTTTTATTAGTAAACTAACACATGGTTCTTGACAAACTATTGATACATCATTTCAGGGGGGGGACTTCAAATTTCTCATAATTGCTTGAAAAGAATTTCTACTACACTGCCCAGATTTTCAATTTCTGTCTCAAGTGGAAAAAGAGAGCCCTGTATTATTCAAAAAAGTCTGCAATACCAGTATATACATTCCCCTGACTTGATCAGAGGTCTCATTGATCTATATTTAGTCAAACTGTGAAATTTTAAACTATACTGAATTCAAAAATAAAGATAGTCTGTCCCCCAGCTAGGTGGATCTATAGGTCCCACCATCCACTCTACTGGCTGTTTTTGATGGAAGTTGCATATTGATTGTAGCATTCTTAGGACTTCAGTAGCAATAGATAATGTTTGTGAACTGTTGTAGAAGGACTAAAAACTGATGTTTTTGACATAATTGCATCATTTTTGCTAAAACTAAATAGCCTACTCTATGTTTCTGTGGTCCCATGAAAATATACTGACAATCTTTATTCCATAAATCCAGTTGAAGATACATAATTACAAGTGGCGATATTATATACCAGTAAGCAGAAGAAAAAGATCACTAGTAAAAGATAAATAAATATAAAGTTTAATCTAAATTGTGAATAAATATCAATTATTTTTCATCAACTTTTTAGTATAAAACTTTTGAACAGTAAATGTATGATTGGTATAACTAATCTCTCTGTTCTGTAATTGGAAGCATGTTTGTAGTAAACCTGTATAGAAAAAGCATCTTCCTTGATGTCCTTCACTAGATTTATCTTTGCTGTACTTTAATATAAAACCGCTGACCAAGGATGAATAAACTGCTTTAGAAAGCACAAGTCAATGAAACATAATGTTCTAGCAAACACAAAAAAATAATAAATCAACTTAGCCAATTGAGGATCTGCAGAAGATGTAACCTTGCAACTATGGACTGTGGTAAAAAACACGTTCTTGCTTTTCAAACCATAAAGAACACAATGTCAGTGTTATCAATGGAAGAGAGATTGCTTGAGTCATTTCATTGATTTCAATGTACAGAGCAAACTTGATTTTCAGAAATGGCTCCTATAAATTCTTTTCCATCATATACTTCTTTCTTTCTTTCTTTCAATTTAGTGTAATTATGTTATAAAGAATTTTGTGGCAGTTCACCTTATTTTCACTGAAGTTGCAGCATGGATATAACATTCTTAACATTTGTACCACAGTCTGTCACAAAGGAAACAACTCTAGCGAAGTTTTACATTTGTGTGTTCTTCTTGTTCCCTGACATGACTACAAGGAAATGGAAATCTATGCTTCCATTTTATTTAACCACTCTGTAGCAACGAACTTTAAACTCTGCTCCCACGTTGAAGTTAATCCTAACTATAAATTGTTGAAAGAAGCTTACTTTGTGGATGCAGCTAAGATTAATAAGATAAGCAAAAGCTAATTAAAAATAGAGAAAAATCTTAATGCAGCAAGTGAGATTTTTCTACATTGATATTTTGCTACATAATCAGAGACTAAGACTTTTATTCCTTGTTTAGAAAACCTCCTAAAATATTAAATGTTATAGCCAGGCCTGCTTTTGCCAAATTGCAACTCAGAACATAACATTTATTTTTAATTGTGCCAATAATGAATGAAAAAGAATACGGTGGATATCCAAGAAAACAAAGAAATGGATTATTGAACAAATCAACCCACAGTTCTCACTCTAGGCACAAGCAACCTGGCTCATATTACCCTTGTTTAGACACATTGTTTGAAGCAATAGTTCTATGGAAAAGGTTCTAATGATGAAGGTAAAGAGAAGAAAAGAAAAACCAGCAGCAAAGTAATGATGGATGCACCATTGGAAAATCTGAGAAACCAAGTGAATTCTAAAACATTTGCCTATTCAGTGAGTGTTGTTTTTGTATATTTAAGATACAAATGTGCATTTAGTTAACAGTTTTAGGAGGAAATAAGTGATTTAAGCCCTTTTTCTTGGTGTGATCCCCTGCCATCATTTCATGATTACATTTATTGACGTATGAAGCAAAGAAAGTTGTTGGAAACTATTTTCCACAAGAGTCACTATTTTATATTCTGACATTAAAACTTGAATTAAAATCAATGCAGTTAGCCAATTGATGCAGCCCATGACAAAGAAGAACAACTGTTCGCAGGAGGAAATATTTTATAACAAACTACCAATTCCACTATGTGGTAATTCCAAAGCTAAAAATGAGCAAACTTATTATGATGGGGTAAGAAGAAGCTTTCTTGAAACAAGTTAAAGAACAGACTAGTGAAAATCAGCCAAAGTCTGATTCAGATTCGAGGTCAGGATCAAAAAAGTCATTATTCCATTTTAATTTTGATTCAAGATGTAAAGGCAACAATATTTTATTTGAAACCATTCTGCATTTGACATTTGGTTCAATAAGAGGTTTAACAATTTAAGATAAATAGGCTAAAATGAAGGAAGAAGAGTCCCATCTCTCTTACTCTGACTCTTGATAGAATGGAATGAAATTAGCAGAGATGGATTTTCAAAAGAACTTTGGTCATTAAGTTCCCCCCAGAAAGTTTCATGGATTTGTTGCAATTATATTTTTTTACTTATTATTTCTGCACCTAATTAAGGCAGTTAGGAAGAATGAAAAAACACAAGAATTGCAATCTTCCAGTTATGTGCATATAAAAAAGTTGTGCTGAGCCCAGTGCTGAAAATGAGCAATTTCAAATTAATCTATTGTTTGTTAAAGTTCCAAGAATCCTCCAGCTTTTCTGAGCTGGCAGGTTTCTGGCATGGTTCATTGGCAAGATTGGCTTCTTCTAGTAATAACATATTATGTGCTGCTTCTGAAACTTTTTTTTTAAAAGAGGAATGAAAAAATGTAACTATTGTTGTAAACGTAATACACAATGATATACAATTATATATGAAAATATTCTCTGAGCAGCATGGTGGCCTAGAGGTGAATATGCTCAACCCCCCTCCCCCTCAGAAGGTTGAGAGTTCAATCCTAGGTAGCAACAGATATTTCTCTATCAGGGAGCAAAGAAATAATATCTGCTGTGAAATTTGCATAGCCATCAGGAAGGGAATCTGGACAATAAATGCTTAGCTCCATTCAGTCACCCCAACTCCACCCCTATAAAAGGGATTACAGTGTCATAAAAAGAAAAAAAAATGCAAATACACTTTAAGCAATGAGCATACTATCTCAGAGGCATTCATATAATTAATAAACCTGCATCTCTCCTCATTCCCCACATGCAAACAAGCCTAAATAAATTTGTAACAGAAGACAAAGACATGAACAGCACAACAAGACTTTAATAAGCAGAGTTGGTAACTTTCATTTTGTAAGAGTTTACACTGCTGAGGTCCGAACCATATGTTCCAAGACTAAAAATGGCCATTATGTCATTAAATTTCATTGTCTTTTCTTTTAGGCCATAATGCACCATGTCAAGTATTGTTAATTTAAAAAACAAGAGGAAGAAGATTAGAGGTTATGTGTGAGAATATATAAAATTCCCTAAAATCTTCTCATCACTGTGGACAATCAACTATTGAATAGGAGGCTTTAATTTTGACTACACTTAAGATCCTAGTTTTGTCAGAGTCTTTTACTAAGTCAAGTTAAGACGTTGAGGCAAGAATGAGGAAAATGGGTGTTGAAGAACTATGGATGGAGGCTGGCAACATTGTACAAGAGGTAGCAACTAAAACCATCTCAAAGAAAAAGAAATGCAAGAAAGCAAAATGGCTGTCTGAGGAAGCTTTGCAAATAGCTGAGGAAAGAAGGGAAGCGAAAGGCAAGGAAGAAAGAGAAGGATACACCCAACTGAATGCAGAATTACAGAGAATAGTTAGAAGATATAAGAATGCCTTCTTAAATGAACAGTGCAAAGAAATAGAAGAAAACAGTAGAATAGGGAGGACCAGAGATCTCTTCAAGAAAATTGGAGATATGAAGGGAAAGTTTCATGCAAAGATGGGCATGATAAAGGACCAAAACGGCAGGGACCTAACAGAGGCAGACAAGATTAAGAAGAGGTGGCAAAATTACACAGAATTATTACAAGAACGAGCTTAACGTCCCTGATAACCACGATGGGGTGGTCACTGACCTCGAGCCAGACATCCTGGAATGTGAAGTCAAATGGGCCTTAGGAAGTCTGGGCAACAACAAAGCTAGTGCTGGTGACAGTATTCCAGCTGAACTATTCAAAATCTTAAAATACAATGCAGTAATACAATGCTACACTCAATTTGCCAGCAAATTTGGAAAACTCAACAGTGGCCACGGGATTGGAAAAGGTCAATTTACATTCCAATTTCAAAGAAGGGCAATGCCAAAGAATGTTCAAACTACCGCACCATTGCACTCATTTCACATGCTAGCAAAGTTATGCTCAAAATCTTACAAGCTAGGCTCCAGCAGTATGTGGATCAAGAACTACCAGAAGTACAGGCAGGATTTTAAAGAGGCAAAGGAACTAGAGATCAAATTGCCAACATATGCTGGATCATGGAGAAAGCTAGGGAGTTTCAGAAAAATATCTACTTCTGCTTCATTGACTACCCTAAAACCTTTGATTGTGTGGATTGCAATAAATTGTGGCAAATTCTTAAAGAGATGAGAGTCCCAGACCATCTTATTTGTCTCTAGAGAAACCTATATGCGGGTCAAGAAGCAACAGTGAGAACTGGACACGGAACCACTGATTGGTTCAAAATTGAGAAAGGAGTTCAGCAAGGCTGTATACTGTCGCCCTGCCTATTTAACTTATATGCAGAGCACATCATGAGAAAGGCAGCGCTAGATGAATCAAAAGTTAGAATTAAGATTGTCAGGAGAAATATCAACAACCTCAGATATGCAGATGATACCAGTCTACTGGCAGAAAGTGAAAAGGAACTAAAGAGCCTCTTGTTGCGGGTGAAGGAGGAGAGTACAAAAGTTGGCTTGAAACTTAACATTAAGAAAACTAAGATCATGGCATCTGGCCTTCTCAATTCCTGGCAAATAGATGGGGAAGAAATGGAGGTAGTGACAAATTTTATTTTCCTGGGCTCCAAGATCACCACAGATGGGAACTACAAGAAATTAAAAGATGCTTGCTCCTGGGGAGGAAAGCTATGGCAAATCTAGACAGCAAACTAAAAAGCGAACAAAAGTTCGTATAGTCAAGGCTATGATATTCCCAGGTGCAATGAATGGTTGTGAAAGTTGGACCATAAGGAAGGCTGAGCACTAAAGAATTGAGGCCTTTGAACTATGGTGCTGGACAAGACTCCTGTGTGTCCCTTGGACTGCAAGGCAACCAAACTGGTCAGTCCTAGAGGAGATCAACCCTGACTGCTCTTTGGAAGACCAGATCCTGAAGATGAAACTCAAATACTTTGGCAACCTAATAAGAAGGAAGGAGTCACTGGAGAAGAGCCTAAAGTTGGAAATGATTGAGGGGAAAAAAAAGAAGGGGACAACACAGAATGAGATGGCTGGATAGAGTCACTGAATCAGACAGTGTGAGCTTAAATGGACTCCGAGGATGGCAGAGGACAGGAAGGCCTGGAGGAATGTTGTCCATGGGATCACAATCGGTTGGACACAACTTTGCAACTAACAACAACAACAACATTGTCATTGAATTATATATTGTCCAGTCCAGATGTAAAGCCTGAAATATTGGACAACTATTTACTATATGTCAATATCATCATGTCATTCAGCCTTAGCCATCCACACAGTTTTGTCTGTTAAAGTAGTTAAGATGATAGAAAGACTGACTACCCAAATTGCCTTTGAATCTTTCTGTAGTGATTTGAAAGCCACTAATTTCATTCAGAGTCTCACACTGCTTGTTTATTTCAAATGCTTAATTTGAAGGGATGTTTCAGTCAACTCCTTTGATTCCAATAATTTGCTGTTTTGGCTAGCCTATTAAAGAATAAGAGGGAAAAATAGGAATAAATAGATTGTTAATGTTTCCTCTCACTATCTATTGAGACTGAAGCTTTCTTAACTTATCCATAAGTTATCTTAGGTTAATAGAGAGGTCTCTTGAGACAACACCTGAACTTCTGTAAGACAAAATATATAAGGACACAGAGCTCAGCCAAACTGGAGAGAGTGTCTGTGATTGAACAGAAAGTAACCTTTGTGAACAGATTCACTGATTGTATACTTCATGACTAATGATCAGCTTAATGAAAAAAGTCATCCCTTCATTTGTAAAGATGACTAATGAAGGGAGTCCTGCCAGAATGAACAGGAAAATATTCCATTCCAGACCAGTACTAATGCATTAAAGATCGCCATAGAATGGTTGGGAGGATATGAGAAATGAGACCCACTGATCAAAAACCAAAATGTTCATTCTGATGAATGAAGGTATTATGGAATATTATGACCAGAAAATAATGTTAGGAAGGAAGGGAGGGAGGGAGGGAAGGACGGGGGGAGGGAGGGAGGGAGGGAGGGAGGGAGGGAGGGAGGAAGGAAGGAAGGAAGGAAGGAAGGAAGGAAGGAAGGAAGGAAGGAAGGAAGGAAGGAAGGACAAAAGTCATAACATTTTCCTTCCAAACTAGGAGTAAAATTGTAATAATGTCCCAATTTTGACATTTCATTGGCCAAGTTCAGTACATTGTTCTGCTGAGTAGTCTAAGAGAACAAATGACTCATTAATTTAGCTCCTCATTTCACTTTGTACTCAGATTTCTTTAATGTACCCTAGCTTCTTATATTTTCCCATTGGCTTATATCTCAATAGGGTAGGGAGCTTGACTGGTCCCAAATTCTTTTCACACCTGAATCCAGGGCAATAGACACAGCTGTTGTAATAATTATTGAGTAGAAACAATTAGGCAGGAAATTCAGGATTATCACTCTGAAAGTAAATATTATAAATTAACCTTAACTCTAACTGCAGTCCACATAATAATGATTGGGCCAGAGATAGACCAAAACTTTGGAGTTTGGACATTAGGATTCAAATAGACACTGGGCATAATAAGCTGGTGGATTGGAGGAGACACGTTTCATACCTGAAAAAGCAGACTGCAACATTAGATATTGCATAAATGTCCACAAAATAATTAAGATGATAGCAACATTTGGAGCTTTTTAGCTTAGAAACTGACAAATGTAGGAAGGGATCTAATAAAGAAATATACATTATGCATTGCATGTTACTATGTAGATATGATTATGAATGGTGTGAGATCCAAAAGGTTTTTCAGCAGGAAAACTATGGAAGTTATATGTTGTAAACTGCAATGATGACTAATGTGAACTGCTTAAAAAAGGATTAGAATAAGGTTACCAATGGCAGATGGTTATTATTATGAATATCAGAAGTTACTGCAGAATAGAAAGCTACCATTACAATTACGTCTTGCTTATGGTTTTCCACAAAATCTAGTTGTCTACTTTGGGAGCACAGTGCTATAATCAATTGAACTTCTATCTGATCTAGCAGAACTGCTTCATCTGCTTTTGGTTGCTAATGAACAAGCAATGTTTGGTTAAAAAAAATAATTCTACTTTTTAAATAATGTGTCCTGTACACATACTTAATTTGTCCCATACACATAGTTAATGGGCTGGGAAGCATTTTGGATTCAGTCCTGAAAAAAGTGTTTTGGAACATGCAGAAGTTCAAATATAACACCTATCTGTAATACCTTAAAGCAATCACATACAGGATAATCCCCCAAAAGGCAAAAATCACAATTTTCTACCAAGATTACAATATTAATGGTTAGTGATGATTGTGGTAACAGCTGATAGCTTAACACAATCATGTTTTCTTAAAATGTTGGTATTTGTCACAATTAACTTCTTAATTTCTGATTCTCATTCCATTGGCAGAGAATGTTTTGGCAAAGTGATAGAAATGTTAAAGAAACATTATGGTCAATATTAGACAGTCCCAGAAAAACATCTAAGCATGATGATGTGACATTATCATTTAAACTCTCATAAGAGCCAAATTTATCATAAGATGTTTCTCTGTTCCAGCATTAGCATAAGTGCAATAGGTAGTGCTCCTATTTGAAATGCCTTCAGTGGCTAATAGCCAGGTCTAGATTTATCTAGCGTCTTCTACCATAGTCACGACCAAACATTAGTCCATTCCACAAGACATGAACTCATATAATTATATTTGCAAAATAGGGTCAGAGTGACAGGGTCATGTAGAGTGTTGTTTCTACTTCTATAAACATAACTTGATTTTGCACAGCCTGGTTTACTGAACATGCCACTCTGACCTTATTTTGCACATATAATCTATAGCTAAGATAAAAACAAGCACAATTTTGCTGAACAGGAATTGTGAACCTAGCCAGAATGAAATGATTATGTGCTATCAAGTCACTGTCAACTTGTTAGCAATTTATATCAGTAGATTTTCTCCAGGAAGCTCTAGTCCTTGAAATCTTCCAACTGAATGGTTAACATCATCATCTTCAGAGAATCAATTCCAATCACAGCAAAGGATTATCCTGTGCCCATAAGAAAAGCCAGATGTCTACTTTACTTTGAATACTAACTTAAAGTAAAATAAAGTTGTGCAAAATTTCACCATTGTGCTAGGAAAAAGTTGAGATTTGGCATACTAGAAAGCAAGCAGTGATATTATCAATTGATATATGGAGGGGGGGGGGGTTTAAATTCCTTCCTGTGTAGATTTGAAGCTGTGTCTGGTAATGCTAGCTGATGGTCTTCCCAACTGTACTGCAAAGTGTATGATCAGGCTGGTAAACTGATTTTTTTTAAAATTTGATTTATATGCCGCCCTTCTCCGGAGACTCAGGGCGGCTTACAATGCGCTAAGCAATAGCCTTCATACTTTTGTATATTTATACAAAGTCAGCTTATTGCCCCCACAAACTGGGTCCCCAATTTACCTACCTTAGAAAGGATGGAAGGCTGAGTCAACCTTGAGCCTTGGTGAGATTCGAACCTGCAATAATTGCAGGCAGCTGATATTAATAACAGGGTGCTTTAGACCACTGTACTATCCAAGGATCTTTGACATCTGATTGACAGATGTTGGTTATAGTGAAAGCCCAGAATGGTTTTTTTCACTCAAGGTGCTTCTAGGTTGAAAGAATTAATCAGTGACATCACCATTGCACTGGTGATGCCCAGTTGGAGGCTCCTTTCATGTCCCTGGCAGTAGCTGGAGTGAAGGACAAGAGCTCAACCCTGCTCCATGGCAGCTTTTGGGTCTCAAACGCAGGCTTGCTAATCTCTTGCCCAGCACTTGAGCCACCATGCTCTTTACCCAGGATGGTAGACAATACTAAGAATAAAGAATCCTATGCCCACAAAATGCAGAGGCATTTTTTTATACTTTAAACTGTATAAACCTCAGCAACTGAGTAAATAAATGTACACAAAATTTTATTAGATTAAGCTGCCAAGAATTTTAACTACATCATATAATCAAATGTGATTAATGAGACCCGCCTATATGATGATAACCAAGGCTGTGTGTTGTCTTTCATAAATAATACAGAAA
Organism: Ptyas mucosa; assembly: GCA_012654045.1. Taxonomy (NCBI): domain Eukaryota; kingdom Metazoa; phylum Chordata; class Lepidosauria; order Squamata; family Colubridae; genus Ptyas; species Ptyas mucosa. The sequence goes on along the minus strand of WNWU01000003.1, from coordinate 41,566,833 downwards.
TTATTGCTGTCTGCAATAAAGAAACATGCTGCCAGTAAAGAATTAGGAAAGTTCCTAAAGAATAGACACTAATTGATCCTTAAATTATTCATACCATTTCTCTAGGTACTTATTCTGTATTGGTGTTTTTTTCCCCTTTTTCTCTTTTTCTTCTTGTTTCAAACCTCAAATATAAAATGTTTTCTTTAAAAATAAATGTTTGATCTATGACGAAATCCTTTTGTTAGATTATTCATGAGTATTCTATATGTGGAGGAATGAAATCGTAGTCATTAAAATGTAAATTTAAAATTTGTATATGTATGGCATGTGTAATGTTCCATGCATTTCCATCAAATCAGCAAGCATTTCTCTGTTAAGATGGGGTATTTTTTGTCAATTAATGCAATCCTATACACAAAAAGCTTCATTGAATTCACTAGAGGTTGCTTCTAGATGTTTTCTAAAATCAGATTTCAAGAACAATTTGCTATAGTTTGTGCTTTATTTCCTAGTAGGTTGAAGGATTAGAAGTTAATCAGGTTTGCTTTCATCAAGTTGCATTTTTTTTAATATTCACACAGGCAAATATTTTACACCATATCAACAAACGATAACTGTTTGTTGATATGGTGTAAATGTCCTCCTTTCTGGAAGTGTGTTTTGCCTGTGTGACATTTCTTCAATCAAAAATCTGTGATTCTACTGCATTCCAGTAGTTTACTGGAATGTTTACATTCCACAATGTACATTTACATTTAATTCCACAATGTAAAACCATCTTACAGGACATCTTTGTCATCTCATGCCTTCAAAACTTTACATTTTTCAATGTTATGGGGAAATGTATGTAATAAAATGTATTAAATTATGATTACTCGGATCTTGCTTGAAATCTGAGTCTTCACCTAGGATTAAAATAAGAAGTTCTCTCCCCACCACCATCACCCCAGGTGGATCAAAATTAACTGTTCAAAGACAAAGTCATACACAGAAATTTGGCTCTGCACAAGGAGCCTTTATAAACCAGGCTCTAATACGTGAAGGAAGGGGAAAGATCAAGCATGGACTTCCCTGCTTGGTTTCCTACTAACAATACAAGGAAAACCGATTCTCCTGAATAACATGAAAATTGAATCTGGAGAGTGCACCAAACTAAGGAAATAAATTTAAAAAATCACTTCTTCATTTCATATCAGGGGTGTCAAACTTGATTTCATTGAGGGCTGCATCAGGGTTGTGTTCGACCTTGGCGGGCTGGTGTGGGCGTGACCAGGGTGGGTGTGGCCAGCTCGACTTCACTTGTGTTGGGGGTGCCTGTGATGGCCTGAGCGCTCTGCCAGTGAAAATGGATTCCCAAGCTCCATTTTCAGGTGCAATAGCCTCCTGCAACTCTCTACCAGCAAAAACAGAGGTTGGGAGTGCCACCTGTGGCCCTCATGAGCTCTGTTTTCAGCTGTGATGGCTTCCTGCAACCCTCTGCCAGCCTTCAAAACTGTGTATCTGTGTTTCAAATTGCTCATCTTTCCTTTAAATTATCGGTCGGTAACCAGACCTCTAGAATACGTACAACCCTGAAACTGATTTTTTTTTAAAAAAAAACAAAACTACTATTTCTGAATTTTATAAAAACGTCCTGCTCTCATTCTGGTGGTCAATTTCTTCAGGCATAAATAGAAGAAAAAGAAATGGGAGTGCCAGGAGAAGGAGAGAAAGAACTTGAAAATGAATAAGTGGTCTCACTCATGTTTGCTTCCGGCTCCACATAACATTTGCTGCAACTAGATCTTTCTATAGATGGTCTCTGGGAAGATGAATTCCACAATAGAAAAACAGTTGCTTATCTGAGTTTGAAACAAATGCACAGGTCTTTCTTTGAGAACATCGTTGCTGAAAAAGGCAACCTTGGCCGTCCTTTTCCCTGTTACTGTTAAAGTACTATATATTAATGTTAGCAAAAATGGGTCAGAGGTCCTTGTTTGATAGGTTACCGTAAATACTCAAATATAAGCCGAGTTTTTCAGCGCGTTTTTAGGCTGAAAAAAGCCCCACTCGGCTTATATTCGAGTCACAAAAAAAATGCCTTTTTTCCTGCAACTGTTTTGGCTCCCGGGGTTGCAGGGAGGCTTGCTAAAGCCAAAATGGGGTGAGGGGGGTGCGGCGCCCCTCCCCCGTGCCCCTTTTTGGCTTTAGGGGTTGCAGGGAGGCTTGCAGCTTTTTGCAGCTTCTCCCGCGGCTGGCTGGCTACTCGCTCGCAGGCAGATGGAGAGCAGCGTTTCTTCATCGCTCCTTTTGCAACGTCTGCCGAATCCCACCAAAGCCAGTATAAAACCAGCGCAGTCCAGGGATGCGCCCACCCCTCCACCCACTGCCCATTACACGTGTACACAATCTCCACCACCAGGCTGGGGACCCTCTTCCCATGCACGCTATTTTTTCTTTTTTTCGGGGTGCCTCCCCATTTCCTCGGGCACGGAGGCGCGCTTGCAGCTTGGCTAGCCGGCTGGCCTAGCTGGGAAAAGAGGAGGGGGCTTCCCCGGAGGCGCGCATGCTCCACCTCGGCTCCATGCCACCCCGCCAAAGGCTCACCCGGATCAGGGAGGCAGCGTGTAGAAGCAGCAGCAGCAACAGCAGCCATGCCACCATGGTGGGGCTGAACTGAAGCGACGGCGAGGGAGGAGGGAGAGTGCTCTGCATACCCTCCTCCAGCCCATCCCTGGTGGAGCTCGGCTGGGCAGGGCTGGCGCTGTCGTGGTGGGGCTCTTCCCAGCTGAGCCTGCACAATCACTCGGGCACCAGAGCCCGGCGCGCGAGGGTGCGGAGGCCAGGCACTTTTGTGCTTTTGTCCCTCGCTCACTCAGTTGCTCGCCCACCCACCCACCTCTCCCTTTCCCGTCCTTCCTCCGGGGTGGAAAGACGCCTGGCAGCGCTTTGGAGACAGATCAAAATGTGCAGGCGCTACCTGGAAGGTGGATCTGTCTCCAAAGCGCGCCAGGCTCCAAAGCGCTCTGGACTTCTCTGCCGTGCCAGAAGGACGGGGGTCTTTCTTCATGACCTGCACACACAAACATGCTGCCCCGGATGAAGGATGGGAAAGAGAGAGGCGAGCGGGCTTTTGCGAGTGAGAGAGGGGCAAAAGCACAAAAGTGCCCTCACCCCTGCGCACCGGACTCTGGTGCCCGAGTGATCGCACGGGCTCAGCTGGAAAGGAGCCCCGTGACACGCAGCGCCAGCCCTGCCCAGCTCAGCTCCACCAGGGATGGGCTGGAGGAGGGTATGCAGAATGCTCTCCCTCCTCCCTCGCCGCCGCTTCAGTTCAGCCCCGCTATGGTGGCGTGGCTGCTGTTGTGGCTGCTGCTTCTTCACACCGCCTTCCCAATCCGGGCGAGCCTTCGGCGGGGTGGCACGGAGGCAAGCTGGAGCACGTGCGCTTCTGGGGAAGCCCCTCCTCTTTTCCCGGCCCCTCGGCCAGCCGGCTAGCCAAGCTGCAAGCGCGCCTCCACGCCCGAGGAAATGGGGAGGCTTCCCCCCCAAAAAGAAAAAAATAGCGCACATGGGAAGAGGGTCCCTGGCCTGGCGGTGGAGGTCTGTATACACGTGTAATGGGCAGCAGGTGGACGGATGGGCGCATCCCTGGACCGCACTGATTTTACACCGGCTTCAGTGGGATTCGGCAGACGTTGCAAAAGGAGCAATGAAGAAACGCTGCTCTCCATCTGGTGTTTCTTCCCCAGGATTATGGGGTGGCTGCTGCATTTCCCACCCCGGCTTATACTCGAGTCAATAAGTTTTCCCAGTTTTGGGGGGGTAAAACTGGGGGGTCAGCTTATATTCGGGTTGGCCTATACTCGAGTATATATGGTATTTTTCTTTCATTGTTTTGCACACATCATGAAAAACAGTGGAATTTCTCTTTTTTGAATAATGTTGCTTTGGTAGTTTATATTGTCTTTGGACTTATTTTAGTAACCTGAAAAAGTACACCCAGTGTCATGGTTGCTGGCTCAATGTGTTGTTACTATCACAGCTACTATGATTGAAGAGGATCTGATAGAGTGTAGGGGGAAAAATAAGACCATACATGCCAGCCCTGCTTTCAGCAGCCCACCTTTCCCCTACTCACCATGATAAAATCTGCAGGGAAGTTTTACTCATATGTCATAATGCAGGGATCAAGATTGCATGGAGTTTTTTCGTTGTACTAAGGTAAATTGAATAGAGGTTTCCTATTAGGAAACCTTTCAGCAGGCCTTTTAACAACACAGGGAAATGTAAGTCTTATAGAATAGTCAGGCATTCCTAATTTTTATGCATGCTGCTGAATAATACCCTATGAGAGCTTCTCTGTGTATTGGACAATGCTCTGATTCAGTGTACTTCAGTACTCCAGGCCTGAATGCAGTGCGGATTGAAGCAATTATACCCTCACTGTGCCTAGCATTCCTTCAATTTTATCCTCTTTTCATATAAACATATGGTAGTATGACTATTCAGGGCCTGTATGGTTTTCTGGTTAGGTAATGGGGGCATGGAGCTCTTATCACACTTCAGAATGTGAATCAAGTCAAAATCAGACTGTTACAAGCTACAAATCTGGCTACTTTTAGAACTGGAAATCCAGCCACAATGTCACGTGAGTTTTACACAGTCTATTATATAACCCTTTTTTGATTTACATGATATTTTATTAATGGGATTATTTATTTATTTTATGTATCAAATGTAGTGCTATCCATCTCACTCTCAGAGTGACCCTGAGTGAATTACAGCTAACAACATAAAAACCAGAGATGGTATTCAGCCGGTCCTGACCTGTTCTGGAGAACCGGTAGTGGAAATTTTGAGTAGTTTGGAGAACCGGCAAATACCACCTCTGACTGGCCCCGCCCCCATCTATTCTCTGCCTCCCGAGTCCCAGATGATCAAGTCCCAGATGATTAGCTGGGTCTTCTTTTGTTGCCCTGAACATGGAGATGGAAAGCAGGTTAGTGGGTGGGGAGGGAATGGAGATTTTACAGTATCCTTCCCCTGGAGTGGGGTGGGAATGGAGATTTTGCAGTATCCTTCTCCTGCCATGCCCACCAGCCCACAGAACCTGTAGTAAATTTTTTTGAATCCCACCACTGATAAAAACCATATGAAAATACAGTACAACAATAAAACGAGAGCCAAGTTGAAACACAGATAGTATAAATTAAAAGTTAAAAGATGTAGGGAGTGCCTTCAAAGCTGCTACCCACCCCCAAGGTTGCATACCACACAGTAAGCCCCATGCAAGTTAGTAGAGCTGGATCTTCACACCCTTCTCTAAGGCAGGAGAATGGAGGCCTGCCTCCCTTCTGGGGAAAGAATATTTCAAAGGGTGGGAGAAACAGCAGGAAAGGCTTTCTCTCTGGACCCCAATGGTCAATTTTTTTAAACTGATGGGATCTGTAACAGTGGTGGGTTTCAAAAGTTTTTACTACCGGTTCTGTGGGTGTGGCTTGGTGGGCGTGGCATGGCTTGGTGGGCGTGGCATGGCTTGGTGGGCATGGCATGGGAAGGATACTGTAAAATCTCCATTCCCATCCCACTCCAGGGAAAGGATACTGCAAATACCCATTTCCTCCCTATCAGCTGGGACTTGGGAGGCAGAGAATAGATGGGGGTGGGACCAGTCAGAATTTTTACTACCAGTTCTCCAAACTACTCAAAATTTCCACTACCGGTTCTCCAGAACTGGTCAGAACCTGCTGAAACTCACCTCTGGTCTGTAACATACCTTCCCTGCCTGACCTGGTGGGATGAGCTGATATAATGGGGATAAGACATTTCCTTGTGTGCAAGTATAGATAAAGGTTTCTGCTTGAATTAAACTCTGCTTTTGATGATTTCATAAGGTAAAGGTTGAGGTTCCCTTCAAACATATGTGCTAGTTGTTCATGACTCTAGAGAGCGGGTGCTCATCTCCATTTCAAAGCCAAAGAGCCAGCGCGCCCAAAGATGTCTCTGTGGTCATGGGGCCGGCATGACTAAATGCCAAAGGTGCACAGAATGCTGTTACCTTCCCACCAAAGATGGCCCCTATTTTTCTATTTGCATTTTTTACGTGCTTTCGAACTGCTAGATTGGCAGAAGCTGGGACAAGTAATGGGAGCTCACCCTGGTACGCGGCACTAGGGATTTGAACTGCTGAACCGCCGACCTTTCAATTGACAAGCTCAGCATCATAACCACTGAGCCACCACATCCCTCTAAATGACTTCATAGACACATGCAAACTTTTACTAACAATACGTAAGTGATTTGCATTCTTCAGGAATTTATTTCTCAACTACCCAGTCCAGCCTAAGAATCTCTGTGGTCTCTCATCCAACTACTAACCAAGCTTTAAGTTGTTTAATTTTTGACAGCAATGTGCTGTTACTAACGAAAAAGGAAATGTGCATTGGCCACTATTGGAGAAGTTTATTGTGTTCGCATCAGGTTATAAACTAATGGGATCGGGCAAATGTGCAAATCTTCATCACTCCTCTAATTAAAATAATCTGGTTTGAAATCACATTGCTGAACCAACTCCAAATATGGGAATTTGATAATCGATATTTATCAAATTCCCAAATCCTAAATATTCAGATAAAATTAGAAATAGTCAGATTTAGAGTAGATCTTTGAACCCTTATAGATTTTCAGTTTTTTTTTATAAACTCATAATTTCTTTGTAGTTCAACGGCTGTCCTTTAAGTGTACAGTAAATAAAACTGTATGCATCTTTTTGGATTTTAACATTTGAAATCAGTGTTTGTTTTACACTGGCTGTTTTTTCTTGGGCAAATTATGCCAAAAACAAAATTAACACTACCAACATATCTGTGCTTATAAGGAAAGCACAAACCAACTGATTATCAACCCGTAATTCACACAAAATATTTGTAAACTGTGCTTGTGTTTCAGATTCAGACTCCAAACCTGCAACACTTAAATTATGTCTGAATTTGTGCCAGTCTGTATCATCCTCTGCCTTCCTTGATCTATTTTAACTAACCTTTGCAGCTGCCTCTCTGTTCTCTAATTCTTTGGGAGTGGGGAGTTTATTGAACATTAATCAGGTCCACCCCAACAGTGTACAGTCTCCTAAAAATGAACTGTTACTTGTTTGTGCTGATACTATGTAGTGTACTAATGATTTAGAAAGAGCATGTGTATATTGCAATCTGCCAAGACCGGATAAAGAGCAAATTCCCCCAAAAAATCTTTGATATAGCAAAGTAGTTTATAGGAGTAAGATCAATATAAATCTTATTCAGTTTCTTTGAAATATAGGCCAGGTCTGCTGAGCATGAGGCTGATTTTGAGCTGAATTGGTTATTTTTCTGCTCATACTATTTGTCCTGTTTATAAACCCTTCCTTATAACTTCAATATTTTTCAAAATAGAGTAACAGCAGGTGTGATATGAGAATGATACAATAAAACATCTCAATGAAAAATGTAGTATCATCAAATAGCAAGGAATGGAAGCCAATGACATAGTCCTAATCTAATGGTCAATGCCAAACATCTTTTTCTGTAAAAAAATAAATAAAAATCAATTGGTCCCCTGAATTATGAGTCCTTTTTGAATCCAACTTTCTATAGTCAGAGGGTGTGTCATATTCTAATGTTGAATTTAAGGGTTACTGTGATGCTGCAGCACTATACTCATTTCCTTTACTTTTCCTATCATATTTTCCCTTTATATTTGTAATTTTGTATGCTGATATGAAAAGGCTGGTCATAGACAGACAGGCAGAAAATTTCAAGGCTATTTCCATTTTTATGAATAGTTTATTGAAAAAAAAATAAAATAGTTCATTGAAAAACTATTTAAAGCCAGTGCTTTGAATTGGGTAAGACAATCTGTTGGTAACCTGGGCAGTATTTATTAAATGATCATTGTTCTGCAGAAACACTCTGATTGCCATATTTTCTACCAACTGCAGTTTCTGGATCACCTTCAAAGACAACTCCATGTGGAGCTCATTACAATAATCTAAGGTGATCAGGCGTAAATGACTGCTGCCAGAACTTCTCGGTCCAAAAAGGCATCAATGCCCCACTAACCTAATTGGATAAAACCTGCCCCTTCCATCCCAGGATCCGTCTGCTGTTCCACAGGAGCCATGATTCCAAGGGGAATCCAAGTTGTGAACCTATTGTTAAGGAAGAATACTTCCCTCTAGAGCAGGAGTCTCCAACTTTGGCAACTTTAAGACTTGTAGACTTCAAGAGCAAAGCTTTCTGAGGAATTCTGGGAGTTGAAGTCCACAAGTCTTAAAGTTGCCAAGGTTGGAGACCCCTGCTCTAGAGCACGGGTGTCAAACTGGCAAGCCCGCAGGCCGGATGCGTCATATGTAGGCCACGCCCACACTAGCTCCGCGAAGGGAGTAAAAGTCACAATACATCACTTGATGGCAACGGAGCACCATGAGTTTGACACCCGTGCTCTAGAACAGTGATGGGTTGCTCCCAGTTCTGTCTGGTTCTATAGAACCAGTAGTAAAATCAGTGGGAGGCTCCGCCCACCCACCTGGACGTCATAAATGACGATCTGTGTATGCACATGTGGCCCTATTGTGAACCGGTAGTAAAGGTAAGAAGAAACTACCCCTGCTTTAGAGCTATCAACAGAATTGATACACAGCCAAGATATTTCCAAGCAAACAACATATGGCTGGGTGTTCTGCCTCAGCTTCAGATTCCCAGAGAATGTGACACATACCAAACTTCGCAAACACAGTTTAATTCCAAACAAACCCCTTTCAAGAATGCAGGCTTCCCATGCAAAGGGTCCTTATGAAAGTTATTAAGAACAAAGTCTGACAAAGGTTGGCAATCAGCCCAGAAAACCAGATATGAGAAGTCGCTTGCTCTCCAAGATACTCTGTAGTAATGAGACGTTGTTTCTAGCAAGAAAGCACTAGCTGTGTGCGACTTAAATAGGCTAAGGGAATGGCCAATTATCCTCAAGCCCTACTCTTGAATAGACCTCCTCATCCTGAGTAGCCACTCCTGCCTTTTGGCAGCCCTACATGCCCATGCATTGAAGAGAGGCTCCTCCACTTCGCTCTCTCCACTGGAAGGAGCCTCTGGAGGTTCTGAAGGCCCTGGCTGAGTCTCTGCCTCTGGCATCATATCCTCTTAGGCCTCCTCGCTGTCCAACGCACGGGCCGGCTGCTGGCACGCCACCACACCAGCCTCCTCGTCGTCGGGATCAGCCATGATCCACGCAGACTGCTGGCAGGCCACAACACTGGGATTCAATTTAAGCTTGTTTCATTCCATTAAAACCTGGACCTGTCCTGGCAAGGCAATGTATAATAAGATATCACCAGTATCATAATCAAGAAATATTTTTCTAACTCCTTTCTTTAGCTGTTTCTCAGTCTTCTAATGCACTTTTCTACTGTCTCACATAGTGCAGGTAGTCCTCAACTTATGACCACAATTGAGCCCAAAATTTATGTTGCTAAGTGACAAATTTGTTAACTGAATCACCGCACTTGTTAAATTAGTAACCCGGTTGCTAAGTGAATCTGGTTTCCCTATTGACTCTGCTTGTCAGAAGGTTACAATAGGTGATCACTAGACCTCTGGGACACCGTAATCATCATAAATGTGAGTCAGTTGTCAAGCATCTAAATGTAAATCACGTGACCATGGGGATGCTACAATGGTCGTAAAGCTGAAAAATGGTCATAAGTCTCTTTTTTCAGTGCTGTTGTAATTTTGAATGGTTACTCCGTGAATTGTTGTAAGTTGAGAACTACCTGTATACCATAAGGAAGGTGTAAAAGTTTCTTTGCCAAGAGCCTAAACCAGAGATGGGTTTCAGCAGGTTCTCACCAGTTCTGGAGAACTGGTAGTGGAAATTTTGACTAGTTCAGAGAACCGGTAGTAAAAACTCTGACTGGCCCCGCCCCCATCTATTCTCTGCCTCCCAAGTCACAGCTGATTGGGAGGAAATGAGGATTTTGCAGTAACCTTCCCCTGGATTGGGGAGGGAATGGAGATTTTACAGTATCCTTCTCCTGCCATGCTCACCAAGCCACGCCCATCAAGCCATGCCACACCCACCAAGCCACACCCACAGAACCGGTAGTAAAAAAAATTTGAAACCCACCACTGGCCTAAACCAATTTCTTTCAGTTCCCTTTTGAAGTTACATTAAGTCTGTATGAAAACATGCAAGGGATGGTTAGATTTTAGAGCTGCTGGTTGCTTGCTTCTGCTGCAAAAGAGCCTAGCAATCAATTTTTCTTGAAACATTAAACGTTTACCACCCTTTCCATGTTCATTTTTAAATAGTTAAATTGGATGTAATCATGTAAACATCCTAAATATTTCTATTTACTAATTTTCATCTTTAGCATAGGTTTATGGCTGAGCAACCTGTAGTGTATTGACTATTTTGAAGTTTCAGCATTATTTTTTCTATGCTGCTCGCTGCTTGAGAAAGGGCTATAATGGTAAAATTGGGACACCAGTCAAAATAAGCTACACAGCTGTGATATAAATGATCAGTTTGATCATTGGACTTAATTATAGATCTTTTCTCAACAATTGACAAATTCTGTCTGAAAGGTCAACATGCAGTTCAATCGTTTATGACCCACAATCCTACTTGTTATGATCCAGCAATCCAGGTTTACATTAAAAAGGAGACTAAGGTCATGCCATCTCCTTCAGTTAGTCATTGTCTTTTATTTTCTCAGCACTTTCTCAGAGCATCTGTAAATTTTGTAGATGGCTCAAATGATGTTACCATTTGCTGGGAAACTCCAATTACAGTCCATTCCCTACAAACAGGTGTATATGTAAAAGTACATATTTTTCTAATTAGCAATCTTTTGGCAAGAAAACTAGAATTAGTACAGGCGAGGGGATTAAATTTTGCTTGTACTTTTTGAGATTAATTTCGAATTACAGACTAGGGGACTGCTGATAGAACATTAAAAAGAAATATTGAGTTTCTTCATTTGTACAGATTTTATAATAGATAGATAATCCATATTTGGATATAGCCATTTATTTTCATTCATTTAGTGGGCAAAGATTCTATTGTAAGATCTTATTTGCCAGTTTTCAGTTTAAAATATATTGCTCCTCCATGCCCAGGACCATGGGGAACTAGTCAAGGTAAAATTTGATAAATCAAGAGTAGTGCCAAGAAAAGAATATTGGGAAATATGGACATTGTTTAACTAAATTGAATCTGTTCACTCAAGACCAGAACTGTATTTTTGGAATGGGGAATGAACTCATCCCAAAGCAAATTATTTGTGGACTATTCCATATGTTCACTTTTAAAATAACACAAGCTGTTCATTTGTATCAAACTTTCATCTAAGAGGGAGTCTATCTTTTTTGCTGCACAATGTCCTCAGTAAGCATTTGAGTTTCAAGGCCAATGGAGTAGTCCAAGATAAATACAAATTTAAGAAAGCCTGTTGAGCAGTTCCAGGCTCATGTGGATGAAACTGGCTTCCTTGATCCTTACTGTGGTATTGCAAATGTCAAAGAATATGGGAAGATATTGTAACCTACTTGTCTCTGACATTGATGAGTTTAACCATGATTTCACTAACAAATGCTTCATGTATGCATCCCGAGTTCTTACATATTTATTGTGTACTTGTATTCTGTTTTTTTTTTAAGGAGCTTAAACTCTTTTACAATCAGGAGCCCTCTGAATTTAGCACCAAAATAGATATTACTTCCTTAACAAATCAAAACAAAAATAGGACTGGAGAATTGAAGGTTTTAGTTTTACTTTAAAAAATATCATCAATAACTTGGGGTGAAATTCTGGAGAACTTTTACCTTTATGAGGGGTCTTTGGTGCTCTCTGAGCTTGGTTGTTTCCTTGCAGATGTTTCATTACTCAACTAGGCAACACCATCAGTGTAGTTCAGGGCTATCAAATTCCTGGCTCGTGGGCCAGATGCTTCACGCACTGGCCATGCCTACGCCTGGTTTAGCGAAGGGAGAAAAAGTCCTGATACATCACGTGACACGGCTGCGGTGACGTGAGTTTGATACCCCTGGTGTAGTTCATTACCTAGTTTGGATAATGAAACATTTGCAAGATGCAAGCTCAGAGAGCACCAAGGACCCCTCATTTCAACCCTGACCTACAAGCATTCTCCTTTATTGTTATCTTTATCTTGTCAACTACAGTAGGAGGTTGTTAGGAATAATGTACCCTATGAAATAAAGCAGAAGGGCTATGTTGACTCATAGCAAAGGAATATTGAATCAAGTATTATTTTTCCCATAGGGATCAACCCAGTGGTGGGATTCAAGTAATTTAACAACCGGTTCTCTGCCCTAATGATTTCTTCCAACCACCAGTTTGCCAAACTGCTCAGAAAGTTAACAACCCAAAGTGATGCAAACTGGCTGAATCCCACCATTGGATCAACCGGATCCCTATAGGAAGTCCTTATGAATCATGACAGTTCTTTTGCATTCTGCTGCTGAAGATAGTATACTGTTTTATAAATACCGGCAGCTTTACAGTGAATGATAATCTATCTTCAGTTAATTGATTAAAAGCTAGATTCAGAACAATGGGAAATTATTTCAGGTATCAGATACCTCTATGATTTTTTCCAATAAATATGAGACATCAGGAATGTATCAACAAATCTCTCACAATAACAATAATGTAGACACATTATTGTTACAATATTTTTTTAATCCAATATCTGAATTTGTTGGCTCCAAGATCTAATGAAACAGAATATGCAATGTTATGCTGAGTTCTCTAACACAAAATATTGGATGCCTGTAAATGAGAGCCTTTCAAAAGCTTTGCTGCACATTGGAAAATCGGCCATTTTAAAAAAAGAAGCAAACAGCATTTCTTCATGTAGGCACATCTCGTCGTCTTTGGGTTTCTGCTCCTCCTCCTCATTCCAAAAATATCCTTCAAAGGAATTGTAGCTTTCAAACTGTGTATTTTCTTAAGAATGGAGAATAGGATGTACACTTTAATATAACACCCTACTTTGTATGAGTGTCCTTGGAATTTAGTTTCTTTTCAGAGATACCCATAATAATATGCATTGCTTAGTATGCATGAAATATTGCTGGTTTAGTTCAGTGGTGGGATTCAATTTTTTTTACTACCAGTTCTGTGGGCGTGGCTTGGTGGGCATGGCATGGCATGGCTTGGTAGGCGTGGCTTGGTGGCTGTGGCAGGGGAAGGATACTGTAAAATCTCCATTCCCTCCCAACTCCAGGGGAAGGTTACTGCAAAATCCCCATTTCCTCCCAATCAACTGGGACTCAGGAGGCAGGGAATAGATGGGGGCAGGGCCAGTCAGAGGTGGTATTTACCAGTTCCAAACCACTCAAAATTTCTGCTACCAGTTCTCCAGAACTGGTCAGAACCTGCTGAAACTCACCTTTGGTTTAGTTTTGAAAGACATAAGAAATATATTCTCTTTCTGTTGTTACCATTTCCTTACATTAAATCTGAGAGATTACGGCAATGTGCAATTTAAAGCATTTTATTTCACTTCAAGGAAAAGAATAAAAGCTCTATATTCATTGTGTTGTATTCCGTAAATATAATTAATCTTATTACAGGAATAAGTAGGAGAAAGGGACTGTCAAGATTAACAGCTCCAATGTTTTTTCCAAAATAGAATTAGTGAAGCTAAAGCAAAACTAAACTGAAAGTGTGAAAAACCTTTTAGATGTTGTATGTTATACGAAACTGAATTCTATTTAATTCAAACTAATGATTTGTATAAAAGCTTGCCTTGGTAAAAAGCTTTTTACATTAGTGTAATCAGAACTTAAACCATAGTACGTAAGTCTAAATTCATGGGCTTTACTTGCAGTCCTAACTATGGTAGTCAATCAGGAAATGAATTAGTAAGTCCTGCCATTCCTTTGCAATGATTATTCAAAAAAAATAATCTGTATTTGGAATTCTCATTCTTCTACTGTCTTACTCAAGTTCTAGACCATGGAAAGACTGCAGGTGATTGGCAAATCCAGCCAAGATTGATGAATTAATGGATGAATGGACCCTATTGTGAACAACTGGCAAATATTTCAGATAACAATTGTGCTAATGTGAGAATTTTGTAAAAAAAAAATCAACATGTTAAAAATAAAATTGAAGTCCAATGCAAAGCTGTATTTGTGTGTGTGTGTGTGTATGTGTGTGTCGTGAGAGAGAGAGAGGGAGAGAAAGAATACTTTTACAACGGAAGCACAACATTTTTTTGATTACAGTCCTTCCTATATTACCAACTACTAAATAATGGCTGAGCCAAAATGCCTATTCTAACTTCAGCATTTTATTTCCAGGCAGAGAAATATTAGAAACAAATATAGCATCATGTGGGGGCTATTTAAGAGGTAGGGTTAGTGACCTCTCAGAGACTGATAGCTAAGCTCTCATTTTGATTTCCCAGAAGTTCCCACAGAACTCAGAATTGGAAATAAAAGTTATGGCTGATAGAGAAATAGCCAATAAGACAAATGCTACGTTTGCAACCACAAACAGATAACAATAGATAAGCATTACGCTATACCAGAAAGCTGTGGGTTTGTTTGAAAAGCCAGTCCTTTGTTTAAATGAGTTGGTGTTGGACCACACTTTGGTAGCATGTACTGACATTGGAGCCTTCTGAGGAATCTCATTTTCTAGGATAAGGGAAATAAATGGGGTGTATATGTGAAGTTGGAGGGTGTTAAATTCCCCAGCCTCCCCTCTCTTGATATGAATGGAAAAGTATATGTTTAGCGTAGCTCAACAGTGGAGCCTCCTGACACTTTAGGACATCAGGAATTCTCAAGGTGGACATATTCTACTTCAAAGGTCGGTAGTGATTGATTGATTGACTGATTATGTGCCATAAAATCTTTCCTAGCAACTACATAGATCAATTTTAGTCCCTCAGTACCTTCACTGAAATATAAGGAATCCTGGAACCTCTGGGATGCTTTTCCGGTGTTAGGTGTCACATCAAGGTTAATAATTCACTATTCTCCAGGAACTTAGAACAATTTTCAATGGGTAGTTTGCAACAGATGCTTCACAGACTTATATGGTTTCAGGGAGTTGCTTTACTGAAAATATGAAAGAAGTAATATATGTGAAGGTCTGCCTACTGCAGAACACAGAAGTCAATCCATATCTATACATATCCTTATTAATGGCTAAATGAACAGATGAAGTCACACATTGCATCTGGTTTTTCATAGTAGTGCACTATTATTTGGGTTGAGGGCAGTGGTGGGTTCCTCCCGGTTCAGCCCGGTTCTCCTGAGCCGGTAGCCGTGATGATATGGTGTCACTGAACTGGTTCTTTTCCCTACCCATCACCCATGCCCCCCCACCCCCATGTTATTCTTACCTTTTATTTGGCCCCACCCCCAATCTATTGCTGCCTCCTGAATCCCAGCTGATGGCTAGAGGGAAAAAAACTGTTTAACTCTTGCCACGGGGCTTCAAAGGGCCGCCCTACAGCTGGGGTAAAAATATTAAAAGAAAACAAATGAGTAGATCTGTGCCTGCAAAAATACATGAGTAGACCAGTGCCTGCAAAAATAAATGGGTAGACCAGTGCCTGCAAAAAAATAAATGGGTAGATCCGTACAGCTCTGCAAGCAGTTAAAAGCCTGGTAGACCAGTACCTCTGCTAAATCCTAAGTAATTGTCACATGACCATCAAGCCACGCCCACAAAATAAGTCACGCCTACAGAACCGGTAGGTTCTAAAATTTTAGAACCCACCCCTGGTTGGGGAATATTAACATATGTCCTTTACAATAATAATACAATAGAAAATGTAGTAGTATGTATTAAGTTTAAGGCAGAAACTTTTTTGCATAACAAATAGGTACATTTTGCTGTTATTAATTAGTGTCATATTTAACTTGGAATGTAAATAGCTTTATGTTTATCGACATTGACATTTTAGAAATCACATTTAATATGTGATATGTCCTCTTTTATCTCTAAAGTTAGATTATCTAAATTTTAGAACATTAACATGAAACCACACAAGAAAAGCCTAGAGCACTGTTGATTTAAGACAACAGGAAAAATCAAATGAGCTTTTATTTGGACTTCTGTTAGCCGAGATATATACGGAAGGAGAAAAAAGTTGAATCATAGGTAGGTGTGGGTGGTGCAGTGTTAAAAAAACACAAGACTGAGAATGTGGCATTACAATGCACACACAAAAGGGGCAGAATGTGCATCGCAACAACACATTTGCCATCCATTTTGAAATACATATCCTGTGGAAGCTGCAAGGCATTCCAAAGGCTATATAAACCAGTCTTCGTTACTCATGTTTAAGAACTGCTAATGATTTCCGTAAGAAGGAAAAGCATTTGCTTAAGGTCACTGTCACTGATCGTTTTATTGAAAAGTTTGCCATAGCAATTCTTATGCAAAGCATTTTAACAAGACCCAGTGGCCTAGAGGTGGAGTTCTTGCCTCACAATCAGGAGGTTGTGAGTTCTATCCTAGGTAGAGGAGATGTAGGGAGGTTGGAGTAGATGACCTGCAAGGTCCCTTCCAACTCTGTTAATCTGTACAGGAGATTATCCTAGGGAATATAAAGTGAAATGTAACAAAATAAACAACAAAAGAGAACAAACAGAAAAAACACCAACTCTATCAGTTAGAATTCAGGAGACCCTGTTCTACCTCCTAAATTTTCTCCACTGTGAATTTATTTTAGCATCGGCTGCTAAAATAAAGATTTTCTTAAAATCATATTTCTTTATGAAGATTATCTGGACATCTTCATGCAGCTTTCTTGACCCAATATGGAAGTAATTTACCACTGCCTTTGGGATTTCTTCAACTTCCCAAAGTTACTTATAGCTTTAGGGTTTCCTGCTTCTTTCCATTCCAAGCAGTAACCAGATCTGACTTTGCTTAGTTTTTTCAACATCATCCAAGGTTAACTATATAATATGCTGGTTATTTTTAAAAGACCAAATAATTTCTCTCCAAATTTGGGATGCCTCCCTTGAATTTTAGGCTGACGGATAGACATTATAGTAATTGATTATATTTCATTATCATTTTCACATTTTTGAATTCAAGCAATAAACAGATTTTTTATTCAGAGATCTGGAAATTAAAAAAGAAACACACACACTTATTAAAGACCAAATTCCAGTGAATGACATATCTACATGACATATGCACACAACATACATATGTGCATCAATGAAGAAGGTGGTGCTTAAAGAAGTTGTGGTCTGTCCTCTATTTTTAGACCAGAAGGTGTTTACTTTTGAAGCTTCAGGGCTCCATACTTCTCTTCTCTTCTCTTCTCTTCTCTTCTCTTCTCTTCTCTTCTCT
>WNWU01000003.1:41499159-41549477 GCA_012654045.1 Ptyas mucosa | reverse complement strand
TCTCTTCTCTTCTCTTCTCTTCTCTTCTCTTCTCTTCTCTTCTCTTCCCTTCCCTTCCCTTCCCTTCCCTTCCCTTCCCTTCCCTTCCCCTCCCCTCCCCTCTCCTCTCCTCTCCTCTCCTCTCATCTCCTCTCCTCTCCTCTCCTCTTCTAGAAAAGTCTAGAAAAGTCTAGAAGTGTAGAGCTCATTCTGAGCTAACCTACTTTTTTCACTCTTGTTTACTGAATAAAAGAGAGATGGTGGTGATGGGGGAAATCTTCATATAGTTGCAAAAGTTTTGTTATCTGTGAAAGTCACAGACTTTCAGTTCCCACACCAAGGTCATGTGCCACCTGATCAATGTCAGAACTTATAGTCTCCTGACCACAGAAGCAGGGCCATGAAGTCACGGTGACAAATTTTAATTTAAAAAAAAACCCAGTGCTGGCCTTTAAGTTAGGAGCTTCTGTACAAAATCTAGCACTAGATAATATGGAAACTGATCATCCATGGGTTATCTCTGCTATCTTTTTTAAGGAGTTCTTGGATATAATTTTACTTAGTACCTGTGCTTTTTATGTAATGTTTAGCGACCTAATGACTGCCCTGACACTTGGCTAAATAGCACTTAAGATGAACCTTGTAAATAAGTTACAATAGTTGTCATGGATGAGAGAATAGAAGAGATTAAACTGACAGATGGAAAATTTGTAATGTTAGTTTAACATTATCCTAAAAAATAAGAATAGATTAGCTTTATTGGTTTTCACCAAAACAGGTGGCCTTAATATATTAAGAAAGCAGTGGTTCCATTTAACTGAAGAAGTGATAGTACTTCTCTTTTTTATTGTTTTTTGTTTTAAATTTTATCTTAAGAAATCTGTTACTCAGCTTCAAATCAGCATCCAATGGTTGGTCTCACTGCTTTGATATTGCATTTGATATTGTTAGAAATCATTGAGCTTATATGTTTAACTATGGGAAATATAAAATTTCTTTAAAAAAATAATTTTCTCATGACACAGAAATCCCACTGCTTTTTTGTTCACCTGAGCCTTGGTGGCGCAGCAGACTAAAGTGCTGTTAACTAGGACCAGCTGCCTGCAATTACTGCAAGTTTGAATCTCACCAGGCTCAAGGTCAGCCTTCCATCCTTCCGAGGTAGGTAAAATGAGGACCTGGATTGTGGGGGCAATAAGCTGACTTTGTATAAAAAAGAACACCGCTTGGGGGGGGGGGCAAAGCCCTACTAAGCAGGTATATACAAAAGTACGAAGGCTATTGCTTAATGCATTGTAAGCCACCCTGAGTCTCCGGAGAAGGGCGGCATATAAATTGAACCAATAAATAAAATAAATAAATAAAGGTGCATGTTCCCCTGTATCACAGAACTCTAACCAATGCCTGACATGAGACTGAAATTTCATATGAAAGGAACCAGAGTTATCACAAAAATACTTCATAGTACTTGAAGCCAACAATTAATGATACATTTTCATTTTCTCTGAATTGACAGATAATATATCATATACTAAGACAATAAGAACTCTTTTCAGCTCAGAGAAGAGCTTTGCCATGAAAGTAAGAAATTGAGGACCAGAATCACTTCGCTTGAAATGAAAAATGATCCTCCAAAGTCACACATGGACAGAGATAATCATGCTGTAGGAGTGAATATTAATGCCCCAGTTATATGAAGGAATCCTTATCTTTTAGAAAACATCTTGAATCATAAGAAATTGAATAGGGATAAAAAAGCAATAGGTGTACATGCTAATTTTTTTGAAGTCACCAGGTTAAGAACATTCTTCTAAAGAGTGGTCAGAGACTCAGTGTAGAAGACAATTACAGACAATAGGTTAGAAAAGTATTTATTTTGTCTGTATGTGTATTGCATGCTGCCTATACACATATATACATACATAGCATAAAATTCTGTCATAAAAATACTCCCCTGACGGATTGCTTCATTACTTCAGAAAGTCTGGAGACATTTTGAGTTGAAGTTTAATGAAGCATGTACTAATTAATGTCATATTCTGCTGTATCTATCCTCCTTCTCCTTCAAACTTTGCAACTAATAGACTTCTATGGCCATTGAGTATGTTCTATCCGCCCCACTACATAGACCAGACCAGGAAATAAATACCACAGGAAGATTCAAACTACTTAAAATGATTATAATAAAGATATTATGTTGATTATGCAGAGCCTGATTATATTGTGCCTTTCCATCATTCCCAGGTCCCCACTGCCTGATTCACTTTTGAATGTTATCTTGTTTCTCAGGGTTTAAAACCCTTTTGCCTGTTCTTGCATTATTTGAGAGTACAATATAAATGTAAAGGTTTCCCTCTCAGTCATATCTGACTCTAGGGCAGGATGCTTATCTGTTTCTGGGCCGTTGTCCAAACACAATTTCTGTGGTCATGTGGCCAGCATCTTAATATACCAAAGGCCAAAGTGCTACCTATTAATCTACTTTCATTTGCATGCTTTTGAACTGCTAGGTGAGCAGGAGCTGGGGCAAGTAGCCGGAGCTCACCCCATTGCACAGAGCTCAGATCTCAAACCTGGCCTGTCAGCTTTCTAGCTGACAAATTCGATGTCTTCAAGTACTGAGTCATCGCGCCCCTGAATACAGTATATCCAATTGCAATCCCAATCTTGGCGCAAGGCTCACCTAGCCATTTCATTAGAGAAATAAACAAAGGCAAAATCCAGGAAGAGAAATAAAACATAAGGCAGTCTATTGAAGAAGTGAGAGCAGCCCTTTTGGGCATTCAAAATATGCATCAGTTTTGATGAATAAAATAGTGTGACAATCTGCCTTCATAAATGCTTTATCTGTAATCCTTTCTGGATAGCTTTCATACATACAATCCCTCATACCCACTGATGAACTCCTCAACTTTAAACATATTTGGAGCTTCCTTTATTTATATTTTCTTTTTCCTCCTTTCTCCTTGCATATGTACTAGTGAAGCAGATGGTATAAAGCTCACTTCAATTGTCTCATGCTGTTTTTCTGGAAGGATCACTGGCCTGGCTTTCTTTTCCTAAACCTATTATCTTGATACCCTTGTTATAGACAACATTACTTACCCAGAGCACTAATCTGTGTACTGTTGCATGGTAGGGGTGTAGATAGCCTTTGTTGTGAGTTTTCTAAACTAAGTATTCCTTTTACAACTTTTTTGTTTTTGTTATCTCAAGGCCACTAATTTGCCTGGTTGAGAATTCTGACATGTTTAAGCTGAGACTCTTGCATTTTCCAACAAAGGAAGAGCTGATGTGAAACCCCCAAGGTGATATTTTTAGCGTATACTCCAATTTCTCATTACACGTTATCTCTGGTGGGCAAGAAAAGTGATTATTTTAAACTGTTTCTTGCCCCATGCTGGCAGCTTTTATAGCATTGTTGTGCTACAGTTACGCCAATGGAAGCTATTATAAATAAGATTCTTCCATAAATCTGAAGATTGGTATTCTAATGACCATAATGGGAAGAAAGCAAAGAGGAATTATTGGAGAATAGGAAAAGCTATGCAACATCCTGCTCATTTCTAACATCTACAATTCAAGAGCAGGCACATAAGGAGTAAAATGAATAGACACATGTAAAAAAGATATGGGGCTTCAATCCTGCAGTCATACCTGCTATCACAACATTTTTTATCTGTCCCTCCAATTGTTGGTATTATTAACATTATTGACATTATTAATATCAATATTAAAGGTAAAAGTAAAGATTCCCTTTGCACATATGTGCTAGTCATTCCCGACTCTAGGGGGCGGTGCTCATCTCCGTTTCAAAGCCAAAGAGCCAGTGCTGTCCGAAGACGTCTCCGTGGTCATGTGGCCAGCATGACTCAAAGCCAAAGGCGCATGGAACGCTGTTACCTTCCCACCAAAGGTGGTCCCTATTTTTCTACTTGCATTTTTTACGTGCTTTCAAAATGCTAGGTTGGCAGAAGCTGGGACAAGTAACGGGAGCTCACCCCGTTACGCGGCACTAGGGAATCAAACCGCTGAACTGCTGACTTTTCGATCAACAAGTTCACCATCTTAGCCACTGAGCCACCACGTCTCCTATATATCATACAATATCAATATTATACTTGGTCAAACAGTCAGCTAGATGTTTAGACTGACTTTTTATCAATCTGTTGAGTCCTTCCCAATGACCTGGGAGAGGAAGATGTTATTTGATGGTGTTTAAGGTTTCACTGCAAGGTATAAGCTGTTTCCAAGTAAAGCTGCCTTTTGCAATTTTTTTATGGTGATTTTGTCAAGATGTCAATGGCGTTCAAGTGGTTCTCCAGTTGTTTTTGTGTTGTACCTAAAACACTTTTCACTATTGTTACTAACTTTGCTTTCTTTTGCCATAGTCATTCTGCTTCTATTTGCAGGTCTTTGTATTTTGCAATATTCTCCAATACTCTGTTTTCTATTTTGCTGTCTGCAAGTATTGCTACATCCACTATCCAGACTTTTTTTTTTAATTTGGTCTTTCTTATTGATAATTGTTAAGTCTGGTATGTTATGTGGCATGCCGTTATCTGTTTGAATATCAGAGTCCCAGAGCACCTTAGCATCTTCATTTTCTATTACTTTATCTGTTTTTGTAGTCCCAACAGTTCTTGCTTGGAGACAAATGGCATTTCTTGCAGATATTCCAATGCATCATTATTGCTGCTTTGTCACGCCACTGTTTGAAATCAGTCTGTTCAGGGGTGAAATCCAGCAGGTTCTCATAGGTTCTGGAAAACTGATAGCGGAAATTTTGAGTAGTTCGGAGAACCGGTAGCAGAAATTTTGAGCAATTCAGAGAACCGGCAAACATCACCTCTGGCTGGCCCCAGAGTGGGATGGGAATGGAGATTTTGCAGTATCCTTGCCCTGCCACACCCACTAAGCCACACCACGCCCACCAAGCCACGCCCACGGAACTGGTAGTAAAAACATTTGGATTTCACATATGGAGTCTGTGCATTCTTCTTGCAGCAGTAACTAAGTAGTCCACTGTTTCTTCAGCTTCTTTGCAGAAGCACCATTTGCTTTCTGTTGTTGTCTTCTCAATTATTATCATAATCAACATTATGACACTGTCCTAGGTGGGAGAAAAGTAGCTCAAGTTGCTTAAATCAATGCAAAAACATGAACTCACATGTCTTATAAACACACATACACAGGACAGGATTCCAATTACTACAATAGCTAACAAAAGCACATCACTGATCTATATAAAATAAATTGAAAGACTAAATTGTCTTAAAAAATTTAGTTCATGTTTCAATTGTGTTTGAATGGCCAATCTTCCAAAGATTAATTTCAGGTGTTTTTTGGCCTTTGCTACCAAGTTTTGACAAGATATAGAATTTGTTTTCCATATGTGGAGCACAGATAGTCCCCCATTTGTCTCAGAAAGTGCCCTCAGAAATACATGCAGTAATGGAAACTTTTTAAAAAAAAAAATCCTTATTTGCCATGTACCTTTATTGGCTTCCCTAAAAAGAGCTGAAATTCCACAAATTAGACATTGCTTCACAGCTTGAGATCCCAGGCAATAGAGCCATATAGGAAAGATATAAAAATGTCTATAAAGGCACTTTTAGGAGCTTCACTGAAGCTGAACAAATAGCAATTAGTATTTCAGTAATATATGGGTTTAAGTCATTTTCCCCCCTAAACTTCTTCAGTTTTAATTTGCTCAGTTCATAAAGTAATGTTTGGAATCAATATATTTATTGCTTTGTTTTTGTTCATCTCAGTGCAATTGTGTTAATACATACACACAAACAGTCATGTAAGCATGTATCTTTAGGGAGAGTTATAGTTTATCTTAGGGATGGTTTATGGCCATTAGTAAAAGTCACATTAGAGAAGTTGCTTCAGCATTACAGTGAAGAAAATCTTTGGGCTGGGGATTTTAAAAGTTCTAATTTTTTAAAAGTACAAATAGAATTTGAACAAGTCCAATAATATTGATATTATATGATATATAGAGGATGCGGTGGCTCAGTGAGTAAGACGCTGAGTTGATCGAATTGCAGTTCAGCAATTCGAATCCCTAGTGCCACGTAATGGGGTGAGCTCCCGTTACTTGTCCCAGCTTCTGCCAACCTAGCAGTTTGAAAGCACATAAAAAATGCAAGTAGAAAAATACTTCCTTTGGTGGGAAGGTAACAGTGTTCCGTGCGCCTTTGGGTTTAGTCATGTCAGCCACATGACCACGGAGACATCTTCCGACAGTGCTGGCTCTTCGGCTTTGAAACGGAGATGAGCACCGCCCCCTAGAGTTGGGACAACTAGCACATATGTCTGAGGGGAACCTTTACCTTACCTTTAATAGTTTATCTTAACAAATGTGGGCTGGCCACACAAATGTATATGTAACACATATACTGTAAATGTACATACGTTAAATATAACACATACAAATATTGAGGATTACAATGTTTACTTTATGTCTTTATATTACTACAATGACTTGGAGACTGTATAGCATATGTGCATAATGCTGTCAGGAGATGAGATAACAACAGGAGGAGAGAAATTTCAGTGGAATGTAAGGTGGCTGAGTCAGGAACTGCTCTACCAGTAGACCAGATGAAACTAAACAAGGAACATGAATGGCCATCTTCTCCTAAACTTAATTAACCTGCCTGGAACCCTCATTGTATTTCAGACATCAATACATTAGAGAGGGTCCAGAGATATTTTACTAGGAGAGTACTCAAATCTTCTGCTCGAAATATCCCTATCCCTATCTCACCAGGCTTGACATTTTAGATCTGAATAGCCTCGAACTACGCCGTCTACATTCTGACCTATGCCTAGTTCATAAGATTATTTACCAAAACATTCTACCTGTAAATGAATACTTTAATTTCAACCATAATAACACAAAGGCTATCAATAGATTCAAACTCAATGTAAATCGCTCTAATCTTGATTGTAGAAAATATAACTTCTGCAATAGAGTAGTAAATATCTGGAACACTCTACCTGATCCTGTGGTTAGTCTCGCTAATCCCATATCTTTTACCTTAAACTGTCTCCCGTGGACCTTTCATGTTTCTTAAGAGGTCCCTAAGGGGGCGTGCATAAGTGCACCAGTGTGCCTTCCATCCCTGTCCTACTGTCCCCATTTATACGTAATCATTCTATGTGTTTATGGCTATGTTTTGCCTATTTATATCCTTTTATTTGTGCAAATTTTTTTTTACATGTGTCCATGTCCATGTCTATACTATTACTTGTTTCCTTACTTGTTGACAAATAAATAAATAATTCAGAAATGTCTTACTCTATCATGCCTCATCAATGGTACACTGAACTCCAAAGAGAGTAAATACAAAATTGACAAGAAAAGTTGACCTTGTGCAAGAAGATTGGTTCTTTAAAAGCGTCATACTCTTCAGAGAAAAAGGTAGAATTTGGAGAAGCATATTTAAGTTCTGTAAATTCAATTGTGCTGGAAAGGTTTCCTTTATTCGTTTTTAGAATTTTATGGTGCAGCAACCATAATCAGCTAGTCTCATGGTTACCTACTAGGAGCAGATCATTTCCTCCCAGCATGTTTAACTAGGTCAATAAGAAAGTTACAACAACAAAAAACCACTCTTATGATACAGCAAACTCACCTCTAATGGATTAAAATTAATCCCCAATAAATTTAGTCTCATATAGAATTAAACTTGCTCCATCAAGTGAGAATAGTTATAAACATAACCTGTCAATTAACCATTTTTTTCTGTCTATCTTGTCCAGGAAAAAATTGGAGAAAAAAGTCAAATGAAAGCAAAAATCTCTGTCAAAAAATTTACCACTGAAAGCTGGCGCACAGAACATATCTCCACAAAACTCTCTCTGTCTCACTGTCTGTCTGTCTGTTTCTCTCGATGTACTAATATTATTTTCCTCTTTTTTTGACAATAATAACTTTGACTTTCAATGTATCTGCAGTTACTTTAGTAAAAGTAAATATCCAGGAGACTATAATATTATTATTAGCCACACTGTCAGCCAGATGTTTAAACTGGGTCTGCCATTTTTATCCACCTAATTGAGTCCTTCCCAAGGACCTGGGAGTCCAAGTATTCCAAGTAAAGCTGCCTTTTGCAATTGACTGGTGATGGTGCTAATATTATTATTATAAATAATAAATCTGCAGATTAAAATAGTTGTTATTGCAAGATATCAATTTTAGCATGATACATTAATAATACTGAAATATTTAAATGTGTTTCTCTATTCATTTTTGGTATACTTTTTCTCAGGAAGTACAACACATAACCTTTTGATAAAAGAGTCCTGAAAATAGGGATAAAGTATGAAGAATGCACAGTTCCATTTGCCTTTTGTTTTAACTGCTCTGGGAATGTCAAGAAAATTAAAGATGATTCTGTCCTGCTATGGAAATCCATGCTATTTCCCTTTACAGCTCTGCTTCTCTGTTTATCCCACTGGTATTCCTCCTTGGAGAAGAAGAAGGTGGAGATAAGAGTAAGCACCAGCTTAAATCTTCAGCACATAAATTTAAAGTGAATCTTCCTAGCATGGTTGCTGAACATGCTTTTCGAAAGGAAGTGGAATGACAGAAATAGTACAGAATTGTATGATAGCTGAATTCTAGATTGGGCTAGTCAAAGTTCACTCTTTGATTTCTGAATGTTAGCATTCATTTTTACATTTTGTGAAAAATAGTTGCTACTTTTTGTATAGCAAGCTTATGTCCAACCAGGTAAATAATTACAATATTTAGTCAATGCTCAGGAATCTGGAAAAGGGCAATAAATTAAGTATACTATATCACAGCTGTAATAATCTGGATGATCACTAGATGTCAGAAAAGTGCTGGAGTTTTCTGTAACTTTTTGTTGCTACCAAATGATCAGCTGAATTTCAGCAGTTTAGCTATGATAGCCCTATGCAAACCACAGAGGTGTCCTCAGAATCCAGCGATTTCATCAAACGATAAAATGTGTCCCAATGGCATGACACAAACTGTCCCTTTTATACATGCACATGCTGTCATGATGTACTTATGTCATCATTTGGCCACTCCTCTTATTTGCAAACTTATTTCTCTAATGTTTTAATATTTTTATGTTTACAATTTTAATCCAGAATCTCTTTGCAGAGTAAGATGAGCAGCATATAAATAAAATAAATGAATGTATTTGTTAGAATATATCTCATTATATGGCTAACTTCTGGCAAATGTGCATCAGTCTATTTTGTACATATAGTTTTCCCAATACCCTGCACAGTTGATTAGAAATAGCAGTAAATCCTAACTATGTCCATTTTTCATATAAAGTTTTCTTACAATTTTCTGACCAAAACTGCATCTACCATAAATAGCAATAAAATTGATGTATTAATAAACTGGCATATTTTTTTCTTTCCCCACAATTTGGGTGAAAACATCATTGCAGAAGAAAAAATGCAAGAGATGCAATGAATGATGGGCACTATTTGGAAAATATTTGGCAAAATAAATTTTGGCCAAGAGGAGGAGGAGTAGGAGAAGAAGAACATGAACAAGAACAAGAGCCGAGGTGGCACAGTGGTAAGAGTGCAGTACTGCAGCTACTTCAGCTGACTGCTAGTTCAGCAGATCAGCGGATCAAATCTCACCGGCTCAAGGTTGACTCAGCCTTCCCTCCTTTCGAGATGGGTAAAATGTTGGGGGCAATATGCTATTTAGTATACTGTCTTTGGTATAAGCCGCCCAGAGTCCTCGGAGAGTGGGCGGCATAGAAATATGATTAATAATAGTAATAATAAAATGATAACAACAAGAAGAACAACAACAAGATAACAAGAGAGAGAGAGAGAGAGAGAGAGAGAGAGAGAGAAGAATGATATGAATTATTCACATCCTGCCATTCCGATTCCATCTCAGTGAACAAAGTTTCATAAATTGTTTTAAATGGGGCACATGGATATATTTTGATTGTGTATTTCAAACAGTCTTTTCCAATTTTTTGCAATCTTGTACAACTAGATAACATTTAGAAACTGCTGGGGACTACCTAATAAAATAAATACCATCCTTATCTTTTCACTGTTAAGAACACCAGATTGCTAAATATAAGGTTACATTTGCATGTGTCTTCTCATTCCGTGCATTTTAAAAGCTTAAATTTTGTACCGAAATTCTAACCCCAAAATAAGCATTTATTTCTTAAATTACTGTGTGTATTTTATCAGCATAAACATAAAGGTCAAGAATCTTTATAAAAGCCTCTGGGTATTTAGATGCTACAGGCTGGTGGATTTCCTGCCCATTGCAACCCTATTTTTAGATATTCAGCATCATATTTCCAACTGCATTTTTGTTTTTAACTTACATGTGGATGATTACAGATCTATTTAGGAAAGCACACATAGACTCACTATTGGTAACTGCATGGAGATCAGTTCACTTTTTGGTTTCTGAATGTTAGCATTCATGTTCTTACCTATATTCTCTCTTGTATGCTTCAGTGAATCAGTTTATGACACTGATCAATTTTTGTGAATCATTTGAATGGTTACTGCTGTGGGAAAATAGAGAGTGGGGTCTCACCAGCTGTCTGTCAAAGCTTGAAGCAGGGCTGAGGAGGTGAATGGACTTATTTATTTTATTTATTTATTTTATTAGGCTTATATGCCGCCCTCTCTCCAATGGACTCAGGGCAGCTCACAACAATAAAAACCACAATAATCCATTATACAAAGTTAAAATGCCTAATTAAATCAGATACAGTTAAAAACCCGTATAAAACCCCATCAGGCCGGGGGACTCGAATAACCAAGTTTTTAATTCGTGGTGAAAGGTGTGAAGGTCAGGGGCCAACCGAAGCCCCAAGGGGAGTTGATTCCAGAGGGTGGGCATGCCCACAGAGAAGGCTCTACCCCTGGGGGCCGCCAGTTGACATTGTCTCGCCGACGGCACCCTGAGCAGGGCCTTCCTATGGGTGCGAACCGGGCGATGGGATGTTGTTGCTTGCTGCAGGTGGTCTGCCAAATATCCTGGACCTAAGCCATGTAGGGCTTTATAGATCATCACCAGCACCTTGAATCTCACCCGGAGGGCAACCGGCAACCAATGCATGTCACGCAGGAGGGGTGTTACATGGGAGTATCGGGATTCTCCCATCACAACCATGCGGCTGCATTTTGCACCAGCTGAAGCCTCTGAGTGGTCCTCACTTAGTCTGTGAATGTCCAAAAATGTCTGGTGGTCCATAATCCAAACACTGAATACTGGCTGGGGAATTCTGGGAGTTGAAGCCCACACATTTTAAAGTTACTGATTTTGAGAATCAATGATTTAAAGTGTCAGTGAGATAAATATTGTTCATGTATATGTTCATTGTGAGCTACTTGGTGCTTTCTGACCTTGGTTGTTTAGTTAACTAGGTAACATCAGTAGTGCTTTTTCTTGTGCTTTTCATTCATTCTTGACTGCTAGCAATTGCCTAAGTTAGTTGTTGTAATTTTCTTAGCAAGATATTTGGAAATGGTTTGCCATTGCCTTCTTCCTAGGACTAGATTGACTGGCTGACTGTCACCCAGCTGGTTTCCTGCCATAGGAAAAAGGAGAACTTATGGTCTCCCATTTTCTTGTATGGTACCTTAACTACTCTACCCAAATTTGTCTCATATATGTCATACTGACATGAAACTGTAATGGACTGCATTTATTTATTTTTTGGACCTGAACTGTGAAAAGTAGTTTTTCTTTCTGTAATACCTGAGATGGCTCATGTTTATGAACTTATAACATTTCATGAGTTTCTGTATTTTAGGTGACTGTCTTTATAGTCTTCATCCAGCATTGCTTTGATATGCTTTCAGAGCATCATGTTAAATTCTGCTAAACAGATATCATCAGGAATCAAGTGTTTTGTCTGCTTAAAAAATGCTGCAGTTAAACTAAATTTTACCTGATCTTTTCCTCTATATAATAATTGCCACTTTTATTTTTTTTGATTACTTGGATGCATAATGAATATGGAAGATGTAGCTAAAAATCAAATACTTTTGTATATTCAGCCTTTGAACAAGGAATCATAGAAAGAAGTAGGTCCTTTGAAATTATAAACAAAACTGAAGTTGGCAAGCCGGAACAAAATACAAAAATGTTATTGACTTCAGTTCATCGCTATCCATTTGTTAACTTCACTTGGGCGATTTTAATCTCTAGGGAACCAAATGATTGAGGTGAAATGTGAATTCAGAGTTATAATATGAATCTAAAGTTGGAATAGCTATATAGTATTTTTCCCTTGTAGTTCTTTTCTACAGTAGAATGTATAATTCCACTTCAATACTCTTAATAAGGATTATGAGTATGATAAAGTGTTTTTAAATTATTATTTTTGATCATTCTGGATCAGTAGTTCTTAAGCTGAAACAATTACCCCTTTCCCTGGGCTTGAATAAAGTCATTAACATTAAAAAATAGTTTATGTTGTTTTCATGGTGACAACAGTTCCAAATTGGATCCTCGACTTACAAACAAGCAATTATAAATAGCTCCATTATTCCCAAGATATGCCCATATTGGGAAAAATTACCCCCAGTTTAAGAACCATAGTTCTAGAAGTATAGTACATACTTCAAATTAATTTTTCTGAAGATAAAAAATTATGTTCAGGGTGATAACCTAAAGAAAAGGAATTTAAAAAGGTTAAAAATCCAATAAATGTTTAATTATATTTGGGTCTTATTTGTAAATAGTCTCTATTACAGGACAGAAAAAAAAGAAGAAAACTGCATTCCTGATCCTTGGTGGTTTTGCAGGTGGAATCTGAGGCTGTAGATTGCTTCCCTCTAGCCTAGTCCAAATCCCAAGATGGCTGTCACTGGACATCTTGTTTGCATCACTTCAAAGCAAATGTAACTCATGATCATAAAGAACACCAACTATTTGAAAAGCAACACAAATTACAACACAAATTTCTAGGAAAGATATGGCTAGTTTTCCATACTTTCCAAAACAATGATTGTCTCATTTGCAGTTATATGGGAAACTGCCAATCACAATGATAAAACAGACAGGTAAGAACATGAATGTTAACATTCAGAAATCAAAAAGTGACATGCTCTCCATGCAGTTACCAATTTTTGCATTTCAAAAAAAATTGCTATCACACATAGTAGGTAATTCACAACAAGTCAGTTTGTATCAAAATTATAGTCTGGGCCACTCTTCCTTTACTTCACCGTATCTTTTCTGTTCTACCCCATATTAATATTTTCCATATTACAACCATACAATTCATGCAATACTTTGTTTGTTATGTCACTATACAACAGCACATTAAAAGGCACAGACCTGAGCTTTGCATTCCTAGCTAGTTATCTGAGAAAAATCTGTTGATAGCTCAATCATATTTCAGCTATGACCACCAAATTTAGTTTGGCTAAAAGTGTTTTCTGTCAGTTGTGTGTATTGAAGTTTATTGTATTCTAAAATAATTTAGTGATGACAGAACTAAAATGATGATACAAAATTTTATTTTGAGAGAGTATGAAATAGCTGTACTATTCTCAAAAGTCTTTGCCTCTGGCTTAATGATTTTGGATTTAAATTTAGCTTGACATGAGCTTTCTGGGCTTTTCTATCACTTCCTCTTGTTTTCAGCCAAAAGTCTTCTATCTGAAGAATAGTGGCCTTGGATAGTACAGTGGTCTAAAGCCCTGTTATTAACATCAGCTGCCTGCAATTATTGCAGGTTCGAATCTCACCAAGGCTCAAGGTTGACTCAGCTTTCCATCCTTTCTAAGGTAGGTAAATTGAGGACCCAGTTTGTGGGGGCAATAAGCTGACTTTGTATAAATATACAAAAGTATGAAGGCTATTGCTTAGCGCATTGTAAGCCGCCCTGAGTCTCCGGAGAAGGGCGGCATATAAATCAAATTTTTTAAAAAAAGAGTGACCATGAGCTTTTCCTTAGTTTTCCAGGTCCCTGTTATGAAAAAAAATATTCTCTAAAATATTCCTGGAAGCATTCATTCTTGCCAGCGTCAAGTACTTGTAGTTTTTCTCTCTCAGTGAATTGAAAACAGGCTTATGCTATTTTCTAAATGGCAAGAAATATTCAGAAGCAATACAGTTTTTCCATCCGAAGCTAAGATATTTTCCTACCTGAGGCAAAAACCATGTTAGCATTTTCTTCTAGTGTCTTCTGAAACTAATTGGATTAGCTGTTCAGTTCATCAAAATTTAGGGGCTAACAGCTTCCTCCATTAGCAGTCTCCTAAAATGTGTCACCTGAGATGACTTATGTTTTCCTCTGCCTAAAGATACAACTGTCCCAGTTTTCATGACATCTGACCTTTTCTCAAAGAAAATGTTGTCCTTTTTATTGAAATCATTGAGAGTTTGTTGTTCGTTCATGTGTTTGTTTTCCACTGAGAAGGGTTGGTTATGCATTGTTTATGGACACACATGTCTGAATTTGGTAGACAGCTTTAAGCATTGCCCATGTGGGTAAATGGTACCACAATATTATACAAATATTCCCCTTACTCTCTGCTGGAATTCCTTCTATGGCATTAGAAGGCTGATATTGCAGAGGAATATATAAAAACGCCCTTACTGTGGTAGAAAGAATTACCTGATAGACTTGCAAAGCAGCTGAATAACTCAACAGATACTTTGACCTGTTCCTATTTGTCTCAACGAAACTTGAACAGAAGGTTTTCCATGAATAATTTCCTATTCTTAGAAGAGATCGTCTTAGCAATCAATGAGTTTTAAGACTGTATTGTCAGTTACAAAAAAAAAGACTAAATATCTATCTTATACATTATTTCTATGTAGGGCAGAATCTACAGCTACCCAGATAAATTTGCATTCTTGCTGTAGGCATTTATGAGTGCTTTTATGTGAGAGATTGGAAGCTTGAATACACAATTACTGAAACATTTAAAGGTCTTGTTTTTATTTTAACTGCACTCTAATTGAAAGCATAGCATTTGACTATATGAATACTCAGCACCATGATTAAAATTGGATGGAAAGAATTGTAATGGGATACAGACACTTTCAATCCAAGGTCATCACTTGCACATGTCTCAAGTTCTAATTGGCTGACAACATTACCATTACGTTTGGTTATTGGGTCAGTGTAAAATGAATCAATGGGCCAGACATATGCTTGACTTGACAGTTTCTGATTGCAGAGCCAGAGTTCAGCTATCATGAGATGCGTATTGATACTGATTCAGAAGCAAATACTATAGACCATGATTTAGTTCCAGCAGACAAGGATGCTTTCAGAATTCATATTCATATTCATTGAAAGAGGTTTTCCAAATTCAGTGACCTAAATGCATTATTAAATCCAGTTGGACCTCCAGACTAAGATATAGCATGAGATTGATATGAATGATGTTTTTAATTGATTACATGCCATCAAATTGGTATTGATGTTTTGCAATAATATAGATAGATGTTCTCCAGGATGAGCAGTCTCCAAAATGGTCTTCGGTTCTTAAAGTAATGTATCTATTAGTATGGTAATGGTGGTGGTGGTTTGGTATTTGTGGGTTAATTATGGAGCTGTGAATCCAGGAGGACTCACAAATTGTGCACTGGATCTATCTGAGGCAGTGCCACCTTATCCATGACTATTAAAGAAAAGTTTCCAACACCAGAAATTCCAAACACCCAAACCATTTAGTCTTGCTTGGGTCCTGCTGAAACCTGTTGAGTTGCATCCCATTTAGATCCTCACAAAACACTGGGATAAGATGTCACAGCATCACTCAAAAGCCTGGAATGGAAATATAAAACTAGGTATTAGCATATCTCACCTCAAACTGTTGGATGAACTCACCCAGCAGCCTCATGTATATGTTAAAAGGGACCCTACATAGTGAGATCATGGATTGGACTTTGGAAGCAGGAGGAGATCCAATAAAACACCGTGTTGCTCACTCCCAACTCCTGGAGCCACTCTAGAAGGATAGTACTGAGAGTTGTTTAGATGTCAAGAAGAGTTAGTGTAAAGATATGTGGTAATGGTCAGATAAAAGTGTGTGTGTGTGTGTGTGTGTGTGTGTGTGTGTGTGAGAGAGAGAGAGAGAGAGAGAGAGAGAGAGAGAGAGAGAGAAAGCGAGTGAGAGAGCACAGCTGCAGTTAATTTACATACATACAGTTTTAATATCACTAAAATTATTTTTTAAATTTAGGAACAACACCGCAAAAGAATTGTACAGACATAAAAATATAAACATTTAGGGGCGGTGTGAAGGCCTAGAGGTGGAGCTCTTTTCTCACAATCAGGAGGCTGTGAGTTCAATCCTAGGTAGCGCCAGATATTTCTCTGGGTACAAAGAGAAAATATCTGCTGGGAGCTCCGTGTAGGCATCAGGAAGGGCATATAGCCAGTAAATACTTAGCTCCATTGAGTCACCTTGACTCCACCCTGATGCAAGAGATTACAGGGTCATTAAAAGAAAAAAAATATAAACATTTGGACAACACAAATGAGTTTGCTATTTGGACTTCAAACTTTCTTTTCCACTGTCTCTGTGCATGTAGGTTTGTGTATCTGTGTGTATGTGCACACTCTATTGTAAAAGCTAACTTAGCAACCATGCTAGCATTTGGTTTCTTATTTGTTACCCATGAACAAGCTCCATTGAACAACTTGGATTACTTCTAACTAACATGTAAAATGTTGTGAGTGGATGAGAATACTATAAAACTATATAGTTTTGACATGTTATTTATTATACTTATGAATCTTAAAACCTAAGGCAAATTCTTCTTTATATGAGCAGAATTTTAATGTTACCTTGCTTGCAATGAGCTTGAACAAGCCTATGAGAGTTTCATTCCTAAACTCATTGCTTTTTTTGCCTGCTGGTTTCACAAATGACAATCTGCAAATTCTTTTTTTAGATATTTATTTCAGCTGTCTTTTTCCTGTTACATTGGTAAGTGATACTGCTACAAATGCAGCCTCTTCCTGTCCAGCTGTTTTGTTTGTTATGAGATGACGGTCATGATATGATTTGAGCACAATCCAAATTAGAACCTCATTTAGCTTCTCGTCTTTCCAGTTCCTGATGTAAATCCTCAGAAATGCTGACATTGACCTTATCCTGACGCTCATTGTCCTGTTTGTTTAAATCATGAAGGGATATATATCAGATCAAAGCACAAAGTTTTTTGGTTCTGGTCAAAGTAAAGTGTCTGCATTTTACTTTCTTACTTAAGATTTCATGGGTTTCTCTTTTTTTTTCTCAATAAAGGAAGATCATTATTTGATTTATGATTCCAAAGAACTTTGGAATTTTTTTTTATTCTCCTTCTCTTTCTTTTTTCTTTTGAACAAAACCCATTTCATTATTTATTGGAAAAATAAAAACAACTTTTTCATACTGGCACAGAATCCTTTCAGATCTTTAAATATTGATCATATCTTTAGAACCACACATTCTGATAATGTGAATAACATGGAGCTTTCATGTAAATGGCATAGACTGTACTTATCCCTTTAAGAATTCCTAACAATTTCCTCAGCTATCTATAGCAAGTTCCATTTATAGCCTGCTAGTACAAAAGTATCGTTTACTTATTATTTTTTAAGAGAGCCACTGTTTTATCTGGTTTGGTAAATTAGGTTCACTGTATTTCAGAACTGTGTTAGAGTTTCTACTATATAAACTAATGAGTTGCTGAATTAACATTCCAGGAAAATATCTATTGTAACTGGATATGAGAAGCATTTATTAAATATACTGGACAGATATGTGACAACAAAACAATACATTCCATATTCAGTTTGAATGGAATAATTTTATTGTCCTGCCTACTTTTATATTCGTGCTAAATGTTTGTTCTTTGTAATTGACAAAGAACTTTGTCATTTATAAATCTTCATAATCATCAATCATTATCTCCTTCCTTCCTTCCTTCCTTCCTTCCTTCCTTCCTTCCTTCCTCCCTCCCTCCCTCCCTCCCTCCCTCCCTCCCTCCCTCCCTCCTTCCCTGTCTGCCTCTTCTCATTCTGCCCCTCTCTCTTGCACCTTCCCATTCTGTCTTCCTCCTTCCCTATTTTATTGCATTTTTCCTGCTTTTTTTTCTATCGTTAGTGTAGATGTGCAAAAATTATATTTGTACTTCTGGCAAATATTTTCTTATTCTGTGTAATTCTTCAATTTGTTCTTTAAAAAAAAAAATCCTTTGCAAGTGTTTCCTTTCCCTTTTTTACCGTAAGTACTTTTCTAATAAAGCCAAATAAAATATGTGAGCAGGAGTTCCAAAATTCTAAGTTGCTTAATTTTGATTATTAATCCATATTGTTTAATGGTAAATGCTGCAGGCCACTGCTCATAAATCTTGAAAAGAAAACTAACTTGATGATGGAGAAACAGCCTGCTTTCTTTGCACTTAAACAGCAAAACAACGGAGTAGAAATGTCTATCTGTTTAGCAATGAGATTGCCCTCTAGTGGGTTGCTTTACATGCAGTTGATTGTTATCCTGAAATGAAAAAAATGATTTGATTCTCCAAAACACACCTTTCAATACTTTGACGCTCCATGCATTTTAGTGGATTGTATCTGTGATCATAACGTAACATATTTAAGGACAGATATATATATATATTATTGCATTTGACCACAATTATATACAAAGTTTCAGAATCAAGCCGGTAGTGACAAAGCAGCTGAGAGGCCTAATGAGATTTTTCAAATCTGAAACTATGCAATTAAACTGAGTGTGTGATTGTCACTTGAATGCTGCTGCGTATGGATTAAATCAAACTCAATACTCCCCAGCCATTATTCACATTACGCTGAGTTTGAAATGCTTGGTTAAGTTTTCCAAATTAGTCTGTATGTCAAAGTTGCCAGCCTTGCTTGGTGTTAGGGAATGAAACTTGTGCTCACAGCACAATTTGGAAATGAAAAAAGTAATTTGGAATAATCAATGAGTGACAGAAATGAAGCACCCCATCTAGTAGTGCTTTCCCATGCATGGAAGGCTACTTCTGGAGAATAATTGTTCCACATCAATTATTATAAAAGATCACAAGACAGTTTAACAACAAGGACAGATCCATTGCTATTCTTCTTACATGCACAAACTCTCAGGCATACACTGATCATGAAAAGTATTTGTATAGGTTGAAATGGTTTGGATTGGTTCTTTTTACTTGTATATAATATGGAACATGAAAACCAGAAAACAATAACAATATTTGCTCCCAAAACAACACGTTTCCTGATCCAAATTATTGCTCTGCAGGATGCTTGAGTATAGTTTGATAGATTATGGATGTAGCTTTGCACTTGGGTATTGTACAGTACTAGGTTTTGTTTTGATTTGCATAAGGATCAAGTCTAAGCAGATATTTTTCAGTAGAATATTGATTCCCCCCCCCCCGTCTCTTACTCTTTCCTCCTTTCTTCTATACGTTTTCTGAGATTCTTACTTATAATAAACAATTCATACAAATGATGTAAGAAAGAGATATTGGAGGAGATTAGAAGTGGATTGCCATTGCCTTCTTCCAATATGCCCTCCAAATATGAAATGAAGGTGAGGGGAGAATGAAAAGCCTGGCTAGCATGGAATCTGTTGATG
Organism: Ptyas mucosa; assembly: GCA_012654045.1. Classification (NCBI taxonomy): domain Eukaryota; kingdom Metazoa; phylum Chordata; class Lepidosauria; order Squamata; family Colubridae; genus Ptyas; species Ptyas mucosa. The sequence goes on along the minus strand of WNWU01000003.1, from coordinate 41,529,887 downwards.
GGGACGAAGCAGTAGAAAGCAGATCTTCCCTAGACCTTGCATTGCTTATCTAATAGTGTCTGTAGTGAGTGCATTAGTCTGGCAAGATTCTGTCAATAGGCAAGCAGCAATACACATGCCATTCTGATCTACTAAAGAGTGCAGAGAAAAGCAACAAAGATGATAAAGGGTTTGGAAGTTAAATCATATGATGAATAATTGAGGAAACTACTGTAAGTATCTCTAGCCTAATGAAGAGAAAGGATTAGGGATGACATGGTAGCTGTCTTCTAGTACTTAATGGGCTGTCACAGAGAAGAGGGCATTGACTTATTCTCGGAAGCACCAGAGGGCAGGACAAAACACAATGGGTGGAAGCTTGTTAAAGAGAGATCCAGCCTGGAATTAAGAAGGGATTTTTTGACAGTGGAGAGAATTAATCATGGAACAGTTTGCCTCCCAGAGTTGTAGGTGATCCATTGCTGAAGGTTTTCAAGAAAAGATTGGGATGTAATAAGGTTGAGGTTGGGGGATGCTGTGGCTCAGTGACTAAGATGCTGAGCTTGTCGATCAGAAAGGTTGACAGTTTGGCAGTTTGAATCCTTAGTGCCGCGTAATGGAGTGAGCTCCCGTTACTTGTCCCAGCTTCTGCCAACCTAGCAGTTCGAAAGCATGTAAAAATGCAAGTAGAAAAATAGGGACCACCTTTGGTGGAAGGTAACAGTGTTCTGTGCGCCTTTGGCGTTTAGTCTTGCCGGCCATATGACCACAGAATCATCATCAAACAGTGTTGGCTCTTCAGTTTAGAAATGGAGATGACCACCTCCCCCTTAGAGTCAGGAACAACTAGCACATATGTGCAAGGGGAACTTTTACCTTTACCTTAAGGTTGAGGTTGAGTTGGACTAGAAAACCTCCAAGGTCCCTTCCAGTTCTATGATTCTATACTTGTGTCCTTCTGGTTCCTTGTACTTTACAAAATGCTACCTAGACCCAAACTCAACAAGGTCATCTGCTGAGATCAGCTGGATCTCAGTGTATTTTCTTTTCCCAATAATTACTAATTATATCTTACTTGGTAGGAACATCTAGGCCCTTTGAAAATACTATCTTCGGGCATAGGTAGGCATAGATAGGAGAAGGTGACACAAAGTTAATATGATGCTAGGTGACACATATTGATACCCACATAATCTTCTCAGGAGGCAAAAATAAAACTCCCAAACTCCTTTATTTCCTCTCTCTAATAAATTTTTAATCAGTGTCATGTTTTTGCTCTTGGTTCAGGGAAAGAATTATAGCAATCACTCTAAGCTTATAAAGATGTACATCAAGATAAACAAGAGTACGACCACATATAATAGAGCATTATTTATTAAAACATACAATTCCCAGATAAAATTATTCAAATGTATAATCAGTAAAGACGAGCATACCCTGGATAATGCTTCAACATTTCCTTTTGATGTACCTATGATAGTGTAATAGCACTTGTTTAAAATTACAAATTGGCTAATCTGAGGACAGAATGTTTTTATTATATAGAAAGGCATAATGAATTATTTTCATTTAAATGTTAATATAATTTTAAATTCAATTCATATTTCTTGGAATTCTAGAAAAGCTGGAACATACCTCCATCTCTAAATATGTATTCTGCTGAATTTTGTAGTGTGAGAGTTTTCATTCAAAATATACAGTATGTACAGTACAGTGCAAAATTGTGTACACTAAGTCAAAGTACATATATTATATTGGGAAAAATTGTTTGCAGACTGTATGCATTCTAGAAGTATGCAAATATTTGTATATTAGGAGAACTTTGACATTTTGGTCAGATTTTTTTTTTCTTTTTTGAACTCTTACATGCTTGCAGAACAGGGACTAAAGCGCATTAAAAGCAAAATAAATGGACAATTTGGTCTCTCTCTGATTAAGAATCCTCTTTTGTTGAATGGTCTTTGATAATGTGTTTACTATTCCTTGAAGTTCTGCATGTCATTTCCGCCTAACCGATCATCTTCATCAGTCATATGCAAATAAGTGATAACATCTGTAATTCAAAGTAACATTTATTTTCTTTATTATTTCAGTTTGTACCTTACCTTCCTATCTCTAGTGCACTTATAACACAATTGAAACCCCATAAAAACAGCACTAAAAGCACCATTAATCTATCTCAAAATACCTAGAAAAAGAACATAGTCTTTAATTCTTCCTAAAGATGGGAGTGACTGGGGCTCTTGAGTGATAATATTCCATCATTTGGGAGCAAGGCAGTAATTTATTTGAGAAAGTGGCTGGTGGTTCACAAAAAATCAAGTCAATATATATTTGTCAGCCTTAAGTTGTCACAAAGCTCTGTTGCTCTTATTTATTGTCAGATTCAGAAAATACAAAGCAATTTCTGTTCTCAGAAATGAAGTTTATTGAATGATTTTGGGCATGTTTCTGAACATTACTTATATCACATAAATATTTTGATGGTAAAACATTATCTATGTATGTTCCCCTAAGAAGTGTAAGATGCATACCTAATACAGATAATCCTCAGTTAATAACTGCCTTGTTCAGCAACTATTCAAACTCACAACAGCACTGAAAAAATAGATTTGTGACCAATCCTCAGACTTACAGCTCTTGCAGTGTTCCTGCCATCATGTGAACATGATTTGGGCACTTAGCAACCAGTGTACATTTACAACGGTCATAGTGTCCTGTGGTCATGTGATCATCATTTGCAACTTTCACAGTCAAGCTTCCAGCAAGCAAAGTTGGCAGAAGATGCAAGTTGCAGTCACATGACATTGCACGTAATGACTGATTTGCTTAATGACTGCAGGAGGACTGAGATTGTAAGTCTGGTGGCATGATGTTTCACTGACTGTCACTTAGCCATGGAGTTGTGATGGCAGGTGGGAATGATTTGGGGAGACAAGGGGGAAGAGATGCTACCCAGGGAATGATCAAATGCAGGTGGGGTAGCCTGCCACTGCATGATGGATGGAGAAAGAAACTCAGAAAGGAACCTCTCTAGGCTACAAAGGAAATGTGGGAGATTTGTTCTTTCAGGCTTGCAAGATTCTGTTAATGGAGTCTTGCAACAAAGTAGAATTAGCTCATCTGGTCAGGTTTTCTGGCTTGTTTACTTGAGAAAGCTGACAGGAATTGATGGTCCCAATTGCAGTAGTTAAATGAAGACTAACTGTAAATGGATAAATATAATTGGGTGAACATGCACTTTGTAGCACTGGGCATTCGCTGGTAAAGGAATATAACTCACTTGTTCCTCTTCACTTGTTACCTTTCAAATATATCCTTTCAAAATTCCATTGGCGATCCATTTTGGCAAAGAACTTGGATATTCCTACATTAAGCTAAATAGATGATGAAGAAATGACTATAGCCATATTGCTAATCAAAATTATAGAAAACATGACATAGGTCACTATTCTGGTCACCACTCTCTTTCCTCAATTATTGATTCCAATTTGCATTAACAGATTCCTGAAATGTTATTTTGTATACTAGAACATGAGAGTATTTTTTCCCCTGAAGGTGTCATGAGTCATCATCTGGCTCTGAAACTGCATTATGCTGATTTGCTAAAACTCGAGACCATCTTCCCTGTTTTGTTTTGTTATCTGTCCCATCTTTTTCGGAATAGCATCACCTTTCCTTTCTTCTCATGGAATTGCTATCCTGTCATTTGACCTATGCCACTATTACTACCATTTCCAATGTTCAAGGTCATATGACCTCGCCTCTCTCTGATTCACTAACATTCCATTAGCACTTTTCCTTTGCATTGTGTGCTGTAAATCCTACCTTAATCCCTTGGTAACAACCTTGGACCAGATTGATCTTTGCCTTTCATTGAGATGTCTCTATAAAACCCCTAGGCAGTTATATGGTAAAAAATGTCCAGCAATGCAAATTTTAATGTACTTTGTGTAGCCTTATTTCCTACAATCAAATTCTTTGCCAAATAGCTTGGAAGAATTCTTCTAAGAAATAATATCTTAATCACAACTGAAAGAAACAAAAAACTTCAGACCCAAAGGGAAACAGATGCTGATTTGAAAGTTACTAATGAAGATGAATAATGGTGTTATATTTTTCCACACATTGTGTGCCTTTAATAGGTTAATGTTAACTATATCCAATTCTAATCAACTATTATATTTTTGACTAGAGTGTCTTTCTCAGGCTTCTGACAGGTCAACATAGCAAATGCAGGAAACATAAGGTTGGATAAAGACTATGTTAAAAGAGATATAAAAAAAGAGCTAGTGTATGGATCAGAAGTGGTATTCAGCAGGTTCTGACCAGTTCTGGAGAACTGGTAACGGAAACTTTGAGTAGTTCGGATAACCGGTAAATACCACCTAACTGGCCCCACCCCCATCTATTCTCTGCCTCCCGAGTCCCAACTGGAGGAAATGGGGATTTTGCAGTAACCTTCCCCTAGAGTGGGGAGGGAATGGAGATTTTACAGTATCCTTCCCGTCACACCCACCAAGCCATGCCACGCCTACCAAGCCATGCCCACAGTAGTAAAAAATTTTTGAATCCCACCACTGGTATGGATCTATTTGTTTAGTAACACATAAGTTTCTTCACAATGCCTTACATGCATCTAGTGAGGATCAACTTGATTTTAATATCTGATGTTCCTATACTGCCTTTAAAATTAACATGTTGTCTTGGAGATGCTTATAGTATCATTATAGATCTAGCTTTGATCACTGGAGCAGTAACTACTGGTAGAATCAATTTTTGCACACAGTTGCATGAGTTTGTGGCATCTATATATTTATTTTGGATGTTTTTATTGTTTCTTATTGTTTTAAAATGTTTTTAGTATCACAATTGTCATATATTTTTTGATTTGTAAGATGCCCAGAGTCATTGAATGAGATGGGCAGCTACAGAAATTGATAAATTGAATAAATATATACATATGTAATTATATTTCTAAATATTGTTCTTTTTATAGCTATATTTCCTCAGACTTTCTCTTCTATTTGATTTCCTGAACACTGGCATAATTATAATAGAAGCAGGCAGTATTTTGGCCTTGTCCAGCTATTGACTGGATCTGCCTGCATGAGATCTTTTACAGCCAATTCTGGACATAGGTAGCATTTTTCAATTAATGCTTGTGTATATCTGTGGTATTCTAAATCAATTTATGAAACTAAATACTTAATTTCATTTTCAATCAAATAGTGTATTAACTAGCATAGTGTACATAAGTGAGGGAGAGGAAATATTAACTCATTCTCCATATTGCTATTTAACATTAGTCTTTTTAGTTCAAAATAATATAAATTCAGTCTAACAATGAAGGAATAAGAACTTAATAAACATATATCCCCCTCTAGTGTGGAAGAAACTAATAATTCTGTAGCTTAGGTCATTGATCACAGTGCATAGCAGTGACATCACTAGAGGCTTCAGCTATTTAAACAAGACCGGGTAATGTACCAAGCTTAGGTGCATTTTTCCTTCCTTCCTTCCTTCCTTCCTTCCTTCTTTCCTTCCTTCCTTCCTTCCCCAAATTCCAGATCACCAACTTCTATTTTATCACTTTTAAAATAAGTGCAAGTGACTAGTTAGTGAATTGCATGGAATGGAAATAGTTTTTGATTGCCATAGTAACAAAATATATCAGTGAGGAAAAGGGAACTTGACTATAAAAATGTAAAGCCTTTAGGCCTTAAGCAACAGATCCTATAGATACAAAACACCAAGAAGCAATTATTTTCCAAACACGAGGGTCAATAAAATAAGTACTTTTGTTTCTAATGTACTATTTTGTGTTTATTGTCATAAAATGAGGAGCATCAAGTAAATCACTTCACTTTTTTAGAGAGAAATGCTGTTGTGTTGTGCAATTTTCATTTTCTCTGGCTGTTTCTAAATGAAATGTGAAAATTCACTTTTATCAACTTAAGATTGGGACTCCTAAATGCATCTTATGTTTGACTGCTGATCTGGTAATGCTTTATGTGGTTTACTGTTAGTTATTTATTCAATTTATGTCACTGTTTATTAATCAGTGATTTTATGCTTAATACTGTGCTTATACACTGCATGGCTGGTGTGCCAGATGTGTCCTGGCAGAAATGTGGCAATAAGTAAACAAACAAACAAACAAACAAACAAATGTTTCACATTTTACTTCAATTAAGCGTATGGGATACAAAAATCTAGATGGCAGTAAATAGATAAAAAAATCTTCAAAACTTTCTGCTATCCAGATTTTGGCTACCCAGATTTGATTCAAAATCAACTCCAGTCAATGTATGATTTGCAATTTATAGACGTGTCTCATTTGTCTTGTAAAACTGAGATAAGAAGGAAAGATGAAGGGATTACGTTAAGTATCTTCAAAAGAGCTTACAAAAATCCCTTAAATATATAACTGTTACAGACATGCATTCTTGGATAAGCATACTAGATTCCAGAAACATATTTTATAAATCTGTTTGGTGGGTGATATACAGATGCAAATAATAGAAATGGAGGATGCGACAATAATTGGCAATCATTCTGAGATAGTGCCATATTGTGCTATATTTAGTACTCTTGAAATAATTGTCAATTGAACTTTACACTTTAGAATTCACTGTTCAGAAAAAAAATGATTAACAATTTACCTGGTAGCAGAAACTGATTTTTGGATCTTTCCTGAATGATACATTGGAATTTTGGAAACCACAAAATGGCAACCACAGAATTATGTGACTATTACAAATTAATGGGTTAAATGCATTTTTTTTCAATTCCCTGCATTATCTCTTTTTCTCAAGACTGAACTTCATGGATACAGAAATTCAGATCTGTACACACTCTTTTTGTATGCTCTCAAAGTACAGTATGTGGGTTGAAGCATAACACATGGAACTATAACAGATGCCAGGGACTACATATATCAAAGTATCCCCTTATTTAATTTTAAAAGCCACCCAAACCTAGCATGACAGGGAGAAGGCTAGATGAGAAATCTCTTTGTCAGGCTAGATTTAACATCTAGGAAAACTTCATTGGTAGAGTGAATATAATGGCTGAGCGCACTAAACTGTGATTTGTTTACTGTTGGCTGGACATGCTGTTTGAGTGCGTACTGAACAATTCATAGTTAAATAAATCATGGTTTAATGCACTGTGTGAATCTAGCTAACATGTATTTATACATTTTAAATCACTTTATGATAGGTAGTACCATCAGGATACCAGGCCTGTCTTAAAAAGAACAAACAAGCTGCCTTACCACTTTCGAAGAAAAAGAAATAAAACTAAGGAAAGGGAATTAAGAGAATCCAGAGTTTAAAATTACTATGCATGTCATTGTTTTTGAGAGAGTATCATATAAGCCACCATAATTAGGGACTCCTGTTTTCAGCCAACATGCATGTAAGGATGGAAACAGTTAACCATACCAATACTTTTAAGTCTAGTGAAAGTCATAGTAAGTGCTCTTACATGCATTCCCATTAATGTATCAACATGGAAGGAATAGAAGAAACATGATCAGAAAAAAGGAAGCACTTTAAAAATAATATCGATTTAAAATTGAGAAAGGATGTCTGCATCCTTTCTCATTCTGATGTACCTTTGTTTCTCTGTTCCTGAAACAAAACGAGAAATCCTCATTTTGGAAAACAAAACAAAACAAGACACTTTAGAATTGATTTGGGCAAATCATCATGATAAAAGAAAGGAACCCCTCCTGCCAGCCCACATTTGTCAAGTTAAAGAAATAAAATCATGCATTCATAAAGCGTCCTCTTCAGAGGAGCTGAAAGAAATTATTTTCCAAACTCTTAACACCCTGGCCACAGGGGGATATTTTTCTTTCATTTTAACCCTTTGCTTTATTGTTTGTCCTAATCCCGGAGGATGGCTTGAGTCATTGTTTCCTTTGCTATGTTCTCTTCAAATTAATGTTGTTCTAAAATGTGCTTGCGGATTCCCTCCCCCCCTCCCCTTTTGTTCTACCTCTCTTATTTTTGGATTCTTTTACAATTTCTTTGATATTTTTTCTGGTGATGGTACTGAGCTTTATAGTTGAAGGATAGTATTGCTCTTGATGCTTTCTCAAATACATCTTTCCTTTCCTCTGAAGTCTGGGTGGGGCACATTTCCCAATCTTGGGGGGAGGGGGAAATAATTCATTGGGAAGATAATGGCTTCTTTTAATGGAAACCTGGTCAGTCTTGAGTATAGCTGGAGAGACTATTTGAAACACAAAGACTTCTTGGCCATCTCAAAGGCAGATTTGACTTCATCAGACTTGAAGGAAAAGTGGTAGAAAAATATACAGACTTTGGACTCCTTGAAAGCTCCTGTGAAGGGAACGCTTTTTTTTCACCTGGCAGCTGACCCTGCCGGTTTAACCCCCAAAATAAGTTTGCTGACTTCGAAGGTGGCTTCCTCCCCCCCCCTTCTGATTCTGTGGGACTCGAGAACTCGACCTCGAATATCTTTTATTCGGACCCAACCCCGCCCCACCCCATCCCACCGGTTTCTGTCAGAGCTCTTTTGTGCAAAACGATTGGAAAGAAATGCGTGTGGCAACCCCAGACAAGGCAGCGGTGGAAACGAAGCTCTGATGTTTGTTTATTCCTGGGAGGCAGATAGTTCAGGCGTGCGCAAACCTTGGGGACCCCCCTTCTTTCGCCCTGGCTCCGAATCGGGACAGTAAGTGGGTGTTTTTAGGAAACGCGGACCGGCAGCTCGCTCCCTCCCAGCGCGCTCAAGCTTCCGCGCCAGCCACCTCTCTTCCCCCTCCTCCCTCTGGTCAGGGCCGGGCCGGGCCGGGCCGGGCTGGGTTGGAAAGGAGACTATGCCATCCCCACGCCGGCGACCCCTCCTCTCCTTCCTGTTGGGATCCAGGAGGAGCTTTTAAGGGCAGTCTCCTTTAAGATTTCTCCGAGGAGGCTGACTCGAGAGGAGGAGTTACGGAGATCTGCAGATGTACATTCTCGAGTGGAGGAGAGAAGGAAAAAGCACCAGAAGCGGAGAGGCTGGAGCGCAGGGAAGTGGCGGCCCAGCATCCAAGGCCTCGGCGGCAGCAGAAAAAGGAGGAGCAACAGCAGCAGCAGCAGCAGGAGGAGGGAAAAAAAAAAAAGACAACACAACACACAGGCACACACGAACACACACCGGGAGCAGAGGCAGCGGCGGCTGCTTGCCGCTGGGCGAACCAGGCGTCTCGCAGGAGTCGCACCTCGGCTTGCGCGCCCTGACGGGACAAGCGAGGAAGATGAAGGAGAGCTGACCCTATTAAAAGGCTGCCGCCACTCCGCCACTTGGAAGCGAAGGGTCGAGTCCCCTTTCTCCTCTTCCCTTCCCCCCGCACCACATTCCCACCTCCGTGGGTGAACCTGCATCCAAGCGTTCCTCGCCAGCTTTTGGGCTCCGATTCTCATTATTCTTTTTTAGCACAACAAAACGTCGCGTGTGCGCGTTCTGTTTTTGTTTGGGTCTCGGAAAGAGGGGGAAGGAGGAGGAGGAGGAGGAGGCGGAGGGAGGGAGAAAGCGGCGGCCGGAGCGAAGGAGCTTTCTCTCTTCCTTCTCCATTGAAGCACATAGTCCACTATGATCTTACTCGCCTTCAGCACTGCAAGTCGGGGGGATATCGTGCATCAGTCCGGGGTCCTCTTCTTGCAAGCCTTGCTTTGGATTTTATGTGCCACCGGATGCCGAGCAGAGCAGTATTTTAATGTAGAGGTAAGGATGTGCCTGCTTGTGTTTCCTTTCTTCCGGCGTTGCTGCGTGCGTAGCTTCGGTGCAAACATGCTAAGCCAAGCCCTGGCTTCCCAGAGACTGAGCAGCTTTCCTGCACCCTGAGAGTTTCCCACTCTCCGAGCTCCTTACTCAAGCTAGGCGAGCCCGTTATCCCCGGCGGCAGAGAGCCGGGATGCCGGGCGCGCTCTAAGCGCACCATTGTGCCCAGAGAGGTGGGAGTGGGAAACGGCGCGCTCACTCGGGCGCAGCCGACTTGACTGGTGGCGGTGGCGTAAAAGGGACCGGTGGACGTCCGTCACTGGGCTCGTCGCGATCGGAGTACATAAAGGAATCCGGGATTTCATATTGCTGATTCTCCCTCGGACTGGCCTCTTTTTTGGAAAAAAAAGGGGGGAAAAAAGGACAAACGGTCGGGTGCGAACAAGCTGGATAGGAAATTGCCATTGTTTCAGTAGAGACAGGCTTCTTTTGTCACTGCCTCGGGGTGGCTAAACTTGGGCTGAAACGATCCTTTTTCTTTCCCGCAACTGCAAACTTGGAAATAGAAGAGGTGGAGTTAGCTAAAACGTGGAAAGGTGAAGCAGATGCAGAATAGATTTGTTGTGGGGTTTTGTTTCCACTTCCATTATTATTATTTTTCCCAGCGGCGTTTTGGCTTCTCAGCCCCTAGTCTTAAAAGATTTCTTGATTTGGTTGTGGTTTCTATTGGGCCAGGATTTTATATTGCAAGTCTTTTCAAAAGAGAAGCCCCACTTAGCTTTGTAGAATGATTTCTCACCCTTCGTTTGCTTTAGATTTTCATCCCCCATTAACTCAATATGATCTATCCTTATTTTGTTATTTAGTCTGCACAATAAAGTATAAAATATTTTCGCCTTATCTCCCCTGAAGTTGGATCCATTTCCAGTGGCAACTAGCTAATTATAGGTGATGGTTCTGTGTTGACTCAATTCCTGTAGTTCCTACCATCTTAACTACATCTTTCATCTTTTCCAGCAAACAGTTCTTGGCAGAGAAGTTGAAGGAGGTTTCACATCCTTCGTAGCCTCTATTTCTGTCTGAGACTCACTGTGTTTCACATTTCATACCCACAATTACTTATATTTTGACCCCAAAGCACTTTAAAACCTAAGATTATTCTTTTGCATCTCTGATGTCTGTTCCCACCCTTATTGCTTTAGCTTTCACAATCTCATACTTTTTAGAGAAAAAAAGGACAATTTAGTTACATATGATGAACTTTTTTTTTACCATTTATTATCAACCCTATTTTGTAAAGTACCTATTTTGTGAAGTAAGGTATATGTTTTTTTCTCCAGTTCCTGATCTTGGTTATGATATTTAACAATATGTCTTGATTAGATTTTCTGATAAACTTACTGGCTTTTTTTTTTGTTGGTATTGATTGTTTTCCCCTTTCTTCCCCATCCACTCTAATATGATCTCATAAGGTTAAGCAGTAAATCATTTGGAACAGAAAATGCATCTTTCTAAATGTCTTACCACTCTTGGCCTAACTGTGCTCACCATTATCAGGATTGACAACTAGTTAGCCAAACTTCCCCTTGATGCTTTTCTTTACTCTTATTCTTCCAATAAGGAGCACAGGAGAGTTGGGGGGTGGGGGAGGGACACCCAATAAGGACTTGCTGTTAGGAGCACTATCATGTAGGAAAGCTCTTCTAGGTCTAGACGTTTTCTCTCTTACTATTGGAGTTGCTGGCCAACAGCCTGCTCTGCAGGAAATAGGCCAGCAGCAGATGGTGCTAGGACATGAGGAGTGAGAGTAGTTTAATCTGTTTGGAACATAGGAAGAAGTCAGCATAATCAATGAGAAGGAAAGGGGGGAAAGTCAACCTAGGGCTAGAGGGCAAAAAGAAGTAAAGTTGGAGAAGTTTCCTGTCTGTGTTTTGCTTAATAGTGGCATACTCATCAAAATTGTGTGTAAAATGAAATTCAGAATCCATAAACTTCCAAACAGTAAGACTAACTAACATATGTGGACTTTTGCATAATAATATCAGTTGAATGAGCCTGAGTGTGTAGCAGGCTAATGCCTCCTACTAAGGCAGCATTTAACATCCAGCTGCCTGCAATTACTTCGAGTTCTAATCTCACCAGGCTCAAGGTTGACTCAGCCTTCCATCCTTTCTAAGGTGGGTAAAATGAGGACCCAGTTTGTGGGGGCAATAAGCTGACTTTGTATAAAATATACAAAAGTATGAAGGCTATTGCTTAACACATTGTAAGCCGCCCTGAGTCTCCGGAGAAGGGCGGCATATAAATAAAATTAAAAAAATGTCTATGGAGATTCTCAGTCATCCAGGGTGGTGCTTTTTCCCCCCTTTTTCTAGAGGCAACTGGATTTCTGGTTTTTGTTCAGAGCTGAAGAAGCTTCTTGGATGAGAAGCAAAACATCTTCAAAGAAAAACCAGAAAGTCCAGTTGCCTCTGGAAAAAAAATCAACTTTGGGACAATAATATCAGTAATACAGTAAAGCAATGCAGATATGGAAAACATTTCCAATTTCTAGATGTCAGTACAGATAGTCAGCATTTTGCTTAATGACCGTTCAAAGTTACAACGGCACTGAAAAAAGTGACTTATGACCGTTTTTTACACTTATGGCCTTTGTAGCATCCCCAGGACCATGTGATCAAAATTCAGATGCTTGGCAACTGACTCACATTTATGACGGTTGCAGTGTCCCGGGGTCACGTGCTTACGTGCTCATCTTTTGTGACCTTCTTGACTAGCAAAGTCAATGAGGAAATCAGATTCACTTAACAACCGTGTTACTAATTCAACAACTACAGAGATTCACTTAACAAGTATGGCAAGAAAAGTTGTAAAATGGGGCAAAACCCACTTAACAAATGTCTCACTTAGCAACATAACTTTTGGGCTCAATTGTAGTCATATGTTGAGGACTACCTATACTATGAGAGCCTCCTAGGGACCAGTTAGTTGGGATTTACTCAGATTTTAATCTCCCTCTTGTTCTGTTTGAGCAGGGAGTGATGTTTTACCCATCTTCTGCCTGGTTCCTGTTACTGTGCTGCAAGAACATTAATTTTCATTTATGCTTCAGTAAGACCGAGAGTTTTTCAGTTGCAATTTGTCATAAACTGGAGCTGCTATGTCACAATGGCAAAGGGAATGTGAGGCTAAGAACTTGGCAGTGTTATGGTGACACTGTGCCATGTATTTCTCTGTGTCAGCACCAGACCCATAAAACACTTACCAAGGACAGTAAATTACTTAAAAACCATCCATACTTGAGCACAGCAAGTTTTGTTCCAGAAGCAATTTAAGTTAATACAAAAATGAGAGGATTGCTATCCACTGAAATCCTTTGGGGTTGGCATTATGGCTGCTGAAGGCATAGTATAGATAAATGCATTTTAATCTCATTGTGGCCAGTCTCTGGCATATAAGTCTATTTATACCGATGCTTGAACTTTTTTTGCAGTACTTAAAAAGACTGAAACTGCACGTGCATGGCAGTCGTTTGACATTTTGTAAGCTACACAGCTTTAATACAACGTTAAGAAAATACATCAGAAATTGTATGTAACACGTATTATTTGAATTTCTATGTCACGGGAAGCAAACATAGTATTGGCAGATGAGGCTGGAAGAGGGTTAGATATCATTGTTTCCTTTACAGTCCTCCCTCACCCCCACCCCATTGCTACCCAGAGATTTCTGAATTGGATGACATTTGATGAACTGATTCCTGAAGATTCAGAGAAGGAATCTTCTGTGACTGGACCTTACTGATCTATAAGCCTATTCTTTTACTCTTACAAACCAAACCTTGCTCATTTTGCTAGCACAGGCAACCCTCGGCTTAACAGTTCATTAAGTGACCATTCAAATTTACAGCAGCACTGAAAAAAGTGACTTATGGCCATTTTTCACACTTATGACCATTGCAGCCTCCCCATGGTCATGTGATTTACATTCGGATGTTCGACAACTGATTCATATTTATGATGGTTGCAGTGTCCAGGGGTCATATAATTACGTTTGCGACTTTCTGACAAGCAAAGCCAGATTCACTTAACTCATTTACTTATGTGACTCATTTAACAGCTGCAGTGATTCACTTAATAAATGTGGCAAGAATTTCTAATTTCTAATTTCAATTTCTTAGAATTAGAAATTGGGGCAAAATTCATTTAACAAATTTCTCACTTAGCTCCATAAATCAATTGTGGTCGTAAGTCGAGAATTGTGCAGGGGTTAGAGTGCAATTTGGCAGTTCAAATCTCACCAGGTTCAAGGTTGACCCATCCTTCCATCTTTCCGAGGTGGGTAAAATGAGGACCCAAAATTGGTGGGGGCAATATGCTGGTTCTGTAAACCACTTAGAGAGCTCTGTAAAGCAGTATATAAGTGTTTTTGCTATTGCTATTGAATTTTAATCTACTTAGAAATCTGCTTTACAGGATAAATCAACATGAAACATTCAGTATGTTTCTTTTTGAATCTTATCTGAATAAATAAACATTTATTTATTTATTCATTAATTCTTTCTTTCTTTCTTTCATTTATTTAATTAATTTATATGCCTCCAATCCCAGTCTGAAAAGCAAGTATAACTAAATAAGACCCCAAAGAATATAAATATTTATGGGAGCCAGGCAATCACTGAGATATTTAAAGGGACAGATGTCTACAAATTGCCAGATAAACTACAGATAAAATTTAGTTTCCACAAACGGAGTGACATTGAACTGGAAGTAATTTAAATAAACTCCTCAATAGATCCCACAAACACTGTGAAAGTTTTGTAAATCAATATAGCTGCCTTGATATTGGTTATCATCTAATATTGTAAGTATTGAACTGTTAGTTTTCTTGTCCACAAATGTATCTCCATTTATTTGGAAGCATTTCATCTATATGCCATGAGTCAAAGTCTGATCTATTGGAGTTCAGCAGCAAATCTGTTTTGTGCACATACTGTAGCAGCCACATGGTGTATCAAAGAGGCAACGAAGTTCTGCTTACTTTAGACCAGAATTGAAGTCTGGGAGCTGAAGTCCGCCAGGCTTAAAGTTGCCAAGGTTGGAGACCCCTGCTTTAGACTCATGGTATTGTTTTCCCATTTTGCATTAACTCTGCTCTCAGCTGGCTGATTAAGACACTGATACGTATATTTGGATGTTTATTTCTGTTGGTTTTGTTCACCTCCTTGGCTGAATATAACTGCAATAGCATGAGACCTAACATCACACAGTAGATTTCTAACTGTATTACTCCATTAGAGCAAAGAAGCCCAAGAGTTCCATGTAAGTTTAAGAAGTAATTAATGGTTTTAACAATTGTTCCAAATGTTCAGGAACATACGTGTGTTCATTGTTATAGATCACTATATCTTGTTCTTTTAAAAAATATATACTTTACCTCTGCTGTTCATGAATAATTCAGCAGAAGTGAGTATGCTTAGAATGCAGAAGGTTTTAGATTCAATAGTTGGCATCTCTAGGTACAGCTGGAAAAACTTCTTCCAGCAGTTCCAGAAGCTTCAGATATTCAGTGTTGAAAATGCTGGGACGAGTGGATTTTATTTATTTATTTATTTATTTGAACTTTTATACCGCCCTTCTCCTTTCGGACTCAGGGCGGTGAACAGCCAGAATAAAAACATTTATACACAAAAGTTAAAATAATTTTAAAATAAATTAAATAGAATTTGACCCACTAATTTAAAATATTTTGATTTAAAATCAATATCAAATTTTAAAACCAAGATAAAATCAGGCCAGCCCGGCTAACTGAAAAAGGTGAGTTTTTAGGGCCCGACGAAAAGTCCGGAGGTCTGGGATCACCCATATCTCTGGGGGTAGATCGTTCCAGAGGGTGGGCGCCACCACAGAGAAGGCTCTCTCCCTGGGGGTCGCTAGCCGGCATTGTCTGGCTGATGGCACCCTGAGGAGGCCTTCTCTATGGGAGCGAACTGGCCAGTGGGAGGCAATTGGTGGCAGAAGGCGGTTCTGTAGATACCCTGGCCCTAAGCCACGGAGCGCTTTAAAGGTGATCACCAACACCTTGAAATGCACCCGGAAGTCCACCGGGAGCCAATGCAGCTCGCACAGGAGAGGAGTCACATGGGAGTGCCCCGTCGCTCCCATAATCCCCCGCGCGGCCGCATTCTGCACCAGTTGGAGCCTCCGGGTGCACCCCAAGGGGAGCCCCATGTAGAGAGTGTTACAGTAGTCCAGACAGGAAGTGACAAGTGCTTGAGTGACCGTGCGTAAGGAATCCCGATCTAGAAAGGGACGCAACTGGCGTATCAGGCGAACCTGATAGAAAGCCCCCCTGGACACGGCTGTTGTATGCTCTTCTAAAGACAGCCGTGAGTCCAGGAGGACGCCCAAGTTGCGAGCTCTTTCCGTGGGGGCCAATGATTCGCCCCCAATAACCAGCGATGGCACAGCTGTCTATACCGGGACGCCGGCAGCCACAGCCACTCGGTCTTGGAAGGGTTGAGTCGAAGCCTGTTTCTCCCCATCCAGACCCGCACGGCCTCTAGTGGAGTAATGGTGGAATAATGGGGATTAGTGGAGTAATTGTCTGAACTAGTATTGACAGTTTCCTTCAGTTCTCTGTTCTTGTTAATGCTAAAATAATATATTGAAGTTGCTGGTTTATTTTACAAGATTGCAAATAAATCCACAATGGTTACTAGCTTGATAACAATTCATGACTTTAAAGAAATCAATTTTAATACAATATTCTTGTGTAGAGATGGTGCCTATGGAATACAAGGGATCATATGATCAGTTACTTGCAAGACTTTTGCTTTTACCAGAATATTATAAGTACAAGAAACCAGGGGTGAAATGTTACCAGTTCGTACCAGTTCGGGCAAACTGATAGTAATAAAAGCTACTGGTTCAGGCGAACTGGTAGTAAAAAAATGCTACTGGTTCATCTGAACTGATATTTCCGATGATCAGCTGTGCCACACAATTTATATTCGCTAGAAAGCAAGATTTCCTGCTTTCTTGTGAATCTAAATCGCGCAGCACAGCTGTTCCTCCCCCTCGCTGTTCTACTTACCTTCTTAAGCCTCCTTTTTCCACACGAAGTGTGCGTTTGGCATGCATGCGCATGCACGCGCATAGCAAACCAGAGGCAAACCTCAAAGGATTTCACCACTGCAAGAAACCATGTCTATGAAATACAAGTTCTAAAAAATCAGAATAATGTGAATGAAGCTATTACGGCTGTGCAAAACATCTGAAAGATGTGATTCTCAAAGTGTTAATGCAAATGAAACACCTCTTCTTGAAGCGTGTAAGCAACTTCAAGGCTCGAATAGCCGCTTTGGAAATGTCCTTTTGCTGCATGATGCATGGCATAAAATGTTGTACATTGCCCAGGTTCTGTCTTTGAGGGAGATGGGCAGTCCAGAAGTGAAAAATTAATAAAATAAAATCAATAAATGCACGTGCAGACAGTTGGGAACAGCTTTTGAAATATTTGCAAAGGATGGGCTGCTTTACAGGTATTCCTTGATATACAACAGTTTGTTTAGTGACCGGTTCGAACTTGAAAAAAGTGACTTGTGACCGTTTTTCACCCTTATCATTGTTGCAGCATTCCCATGGTTACAGGATCAAAATTCCGATGCTTGGCAACTGGCTTGTATTTATGACAGTTGCCATATCCCAGGGTCATGTGATCACCTTTTGCGACTTTCCCGAACAAGCAATGGGGAAGACAGTTTCACTTAACAACCGTGTTACTTACTTAAGAGCGGCAGTGTTTCACTGAACAACTGTGGCAAGAAAGATCATAAAAAGGGGCAATTGTCTCACTTGGCAACAGAAATTTGGAGCTCAATTGTGGTCGTAAGTCGAGGACTACCTGTAGTGCGAGTTTTGAACCAAGAAAGGACTTCTTTCAAATGTTTTGCACAGCTCCAGAATCCTCATCAGTCTTTTGTGATTTCTAGCCTTCAAAAAGTTTTGGGAGATAATGCCCATTCCTAACACATCTGGAAGTTGTGAGATAGAGGACAGATGGCGTGATCTGTGGAATGCAGAAATAATTGAGAAGTTTGGCTATGTTAAGCCTGTAAAATCTCGGGCCCTAGAAGGTAATTTTTGGGGTGACCAACATTTTCCAATTTGAAATGAGTGTAGTTGAAACCTTGTTTATATTTTATTTTCTAATGCCAATTTGCTTCATTCAGTTTTGTCTATACATCCTTGACTAATGCATGGTAGAAAGGATTTAGGAAGGTTTTTATTAGTACATGTAGTCCTTGACTTACAATAGTTCATTTAGTGACTGTTCAAAGTTACTATGGCACTGAAAAAAGTGACTTACGACCGCTTTCCCCACTTATAAACCTTGCAGCATCCCCATGGTCACATCATCAAAATTCAAATGCTTGGCAACTGACTCATATTTATGATAATTGCAGGGTTTAGGAATCATATGATCACCTTTTGTAACCTGACAAGCAAAGTCAATGGGGAAGCCAGATTTACTTAGCAACTGTGTTACTAACTTAACAACTGCAGTGTTTCAGTCAACAACTGTGGCAAGAAAGGTTGTAAAATGGGGCAAAACTCACTTAACAAATGTCTTGCTTAGTTACAGAAATTTTGGGCTCAATTGTGGTTGTAAGTCAAGGTAGTCTTGTATTAAATTACTAATTACCGGTAAATTAGTATTAGTATTAGTATTAAAAGGAGCACATAAACATAAACATAAATATAATCTTTAACAGCATTGCTAAACAAGCATTAAGAGTTGTTAACCTAATCTTGCATAGCTTCTTCTCCGGTAATATTGAACTGCAAATTAGGGCATACAAAACTTTTGCCAGACCAATTCTCGAATACAGCTCATCTGTCTGGAACCTGCACTGCGTATCGGACATTAATACAATCGAATGAGTCCAGAGATATTTCACAAGAAGAGTCCTCTACTCCTCTGCTTGCAACAAAATACCTTATGCCACCAGACTTGAAATTTGGGATTAGACAATTTAGAACTTCACCGTCTTTGGTCTGACCTAAGCATAGTACATAAAATCATCTGCTATAGTGTCCTATCAGTCAATGAATACTTCAGCTTCAACCAAAACAGTGCAAGAGCACACAATAGATAAAAACTCACGGTAAACCGATCCAAACTAGACTGCAGAAAATACGACTTCAGTAACAGAGTTGATGTTAAGGAATATGCGCAGAGTAACCCTTGAGTAGCAAGGTTGTGCACATGAGAAACGGCTGAGAGTGATTGTGACTAAGCCCTGTCAATACAGACACACTGAGTTGTGATATTCTTTTACTTTTAGGAAAAAGTAAAGCAAAGTCCAATAAACAATCCAGGTCATACACAGATAAAGATAGTTAAATTGTCAATCCAGGGATATTCCAAGAACAAAGTCTTCTTACCAGTTGTTGTAGTCATATGCAATAAAACAGTTCTTTTTGAAGTTGCAAACAGGAACAAGTACAGCAGTAAAACAATCAGTAAAACAGTAGAAAACAACAAGTAGCAATGATCAATCAGTGATCATGCAGAGAGAAAAGGCAGAGAGGAGCAGAGGTAGCAATAATAATGTAATAAGAAAAAAATAAGCCATGATTCAAGTTTCCTCTTAAATACGTTGGCTACAGAGCTAGCCAATCAGAATACAGTATGATGCAATACAGCATTACAGTCTTAAAGCTATACATTACATTTTGACTGCAAACATGCATTGATGGTTTATATATATATTGCCAACCCAACCAGTTAGGCAATAGCCAGTCCCTAACAGTTGTCAATGCCTGGAATGCGCTACCTGACTCTGTGGTTTCTTCCCCAAACCCCCAAAACTTTAACCTTAGACTGTCTACTGTTGACCTCACCCCATTCCTAAGAGGTCTTTAAGAGACGTGCTTAAGCGCAGCAGTGTTCCTACCGTCCCTGTCCTAATGTTCCCTTTTATTCGTATCCATTTCATGAATTCATAATTATGTTTACACTTGTATCTATTATCAAATACATGCTTGATGAAATACATAAATAAAAATAAAAATACATTTAAAAAAACATTGCCTATTATGAAATAAATCACAGTAAAATCTAAACCTGAGAAATACAGAATGTAGAATGCCCTTTTCAACAATAGCTGCAGATCTCTTCATTTTTCTACTGTTAACAAACCTCAGAATTAGTGGTCTGCTGTCACTGAATTGTTATATATGACCTTTCTGTTTCTCTCTACTTGATGTCTAGTTCTTTTTCATAGTTCTCTGAAAATAATGTACTTTTCAAAGACTTTATGTGGAAAAGTATTTCACCTGGAAAAAAGTTGGAGCAGTTTGTTAGAACTAAATCTTATTCAACTAAGGGCAATTTAATTATGAGTACATGAGTACATGTGGACAGAATTGAGTTCTTTATGTTGTTCAAATTGCCATTTCTAGAATAGCAAGTGTTTTTTTAAAAAAAAAACCTTGTAATTTTTTAGTTTTATTTTTGATTGGATGTATTGAACTATCATAAACAGACTTCATTAAAACAAATTAGAAAAGCACCCTAGTAATAAATAGATGGAAAATATGAACAAACTGTAGTTTATATAATTTATGGAAGAGGATTGGACATAGATAGAGATTTCTTAGAATATTTTTGTGTGATTTAAATGAATTACCAAGGTTTATGGTACCAGGAGTCATCATAACAATAAATTAAATAATGAAAGATTTTATATATTTCAGGCTATTAGATTGGGGAAAAACAAGAAGCAGATGTATGTGTAAAAAGGACTGCAAGATTAGTACAAGGCTAATTTTTTGGTGCAGTTTTTCCATATAAAAAACAAAGTCAATATTTATTGGGGACCTGTGGGGGTAGTTTTCTGGAATAGAATTCTAAGAGATTTGTAGACAGTGCCAATTCAAGGTTACATTGACTGATGATATCATCTCCCATCAATATGCAGGTTAGACTTAGAATGATTTGGAAGAAGAGGTGGTATTGACAAATTCTACATTTTGGCACTATAGGCCAAGGCCAGTCAGCTTTAGATTAAAGCTGGCCCTGTGGGTTGGTATACAATAGTTTTCTTAAGTGACTTTTTTTAAGTGGAAGCAGGTTGGTAGCAGAATAAAGGCTTTTGTGGAATATTCATGAAATACTTCATTATTTATAAAACAAGGGCAAACAAGCAACTGGGAAACCATGCTAATTTAAACTAAAAATTATTATTTCTGACACAGAAGAAATTCTTTTGAGAATTATTCAAAATTTCACAGCATCCTGGCCTTGTCAGCCTGGATCTTTAAAAGCCCGTTTACAATTTGATACATGCTTGTTTATTTGTTAAACACATTCATAACTTGCTGAATCAACCTGGACTCCCATGTGGTAGGCTTATTTATTTCTAAATCAGTGCCCTCAGTGAGGATTAATTCCAGGGCAACATTTTTTTTTAAAGTTACAAGGTTGGAAAACAGATTCAGACTCAAAAGAAAGATACAAAATGAATTGCTGTTTGATCCTTTTTATAATCAAAGATTGCTTGTTGGACCTCATTTTGCAGTGAACAATAATTGTTCAAAACAACTCATATGAGATTCTGGTTTGCAAGGACACAAGGGGGACAATATAATAAAGTAGTTTACAAAAACTGATGGCCATTGCAGATGATAGATTTTGCAGAGTTGTTCTAAGACTATATACATGAATATAACTATATTATAATATAGTTATAATATATAAAAAGAGTGAAGATAATTGAAATGAGATTTCTTAACAAAATTAGCATAACTAATTAAACTACAAAAATATTATTCTTGGCATCATTACTCTTCCTGTCAATTACTTGCATCAATACAGATTAATTTTGTTGTCATGTTTTATTCCAGCTGCTATTTAAAGCCATTATTTTTAGAAAACATGAAAAGTTTTCCTTTAAATGTTATCACATGCTACTTTTCATAAACCTGGCTGTTTATTTATTTATTTTTTAAAAAAGCACAATCATAATATCTGCAAGACTAAAAGTACCTTGAAAAAATGTCATACTACTGCCATACTGCCACTATGTGAGAGATACAAACTTAACCCTCTACCTTCAAACCATAGCCAGCAGGGATGAGAATGTACAAGAGACAGGAGTTTGCTGAGATGGCTGGTTCTTGATTGATGGGAACTATTCAATATTTATTGAAGACAGAGAAAATCCCTTTCTAGAAGAGCAACGTTGCTACATAAAGAATCTTGGGTGGCTGTATGAAGGTTGATTGTAGGAAGGATATTTTGGCCATTTGCCATTTTTTCAAGTTGGGCTGATCCAAACAGCCCAAATGTAGACACATATTGGAATAGCTAGTAGCAGTGTCTATGGAGATTCTCAGTCATCCAGGTGTTGGTTGCCCCAAAGGTGCTTTTTCAAGAGACAACTTGACTTTCTGGGTTTTCTTTCAAGACATTTTGCTTCTCATCCAAGAAGCTTCTTCAACTCTCCATCCAGCTGTTAAGCAAGACAGTTGTTAAGTGAGTTTTGTCCCCTTTTATGGCCTTTCTTGCCACAGTGTTAAGTAAATCATGGCAGAGCCTGGTGGCGCAGTGGACTAAGTGCTGTTAAAGTAGCACTTAAGTTGCTAGCTGCCTGCAATTACTGCAAGTTCAAATTTCACCAGGCTCAAGGTTGACTCAGCCTTCCATCCTTTCTAAGGTAGGTAAAATAAGGACCCAGATTGTGGGGGCAATAAGCTGACTTTGTATAAATGTACAAAAGTATGAAGGCTATTGCTTAACGCATTGTAAGCCGCCCTGAGTCTCCGGAGAAGGGCGGCATATAAATCAAATTTTAAAAAAAGCTGTTAAATTAGTAATATGATTGTTAAGTAAATCTGCTTTTTCATTGACCTTGCTTGTCAGAAGGTCACAAAAGGTGATCACATGAGCCCAGAACACTGCAACCATCATAAATATGAGTCAGTTGCCAAGCATTTGAATTTTGACCTGTAACTTCATGCAGTCAGAATTAAGTTTTTATATATTAAAATGGCATAAAAACTTACCAGCTCATTTAATATTGCAAGATTTGGGTGAACTCTTAGAAAATTCTAAGCATGTTATGACATTTTTTCAAATGAGATTATAATGTGACATCACATTTCCTTTCCCTAATCAATCAAGTTCGGTAACATTATAGGTTACCAATTGTCCATGGGTCACCACTCACGAGCCACCACTTTATTTCAAGTGCGCTAAACATCTATAGGACAATGTCCAATGTAGTTTACCAAAAACAAAGCAAAACACAAGCCAAACCCAGTTTTAGTTACGATTCTTAATTAAATCAAAGAATACATGTCTGTTCATTGGGTTCTTCAATCAAATGGATGATGTCAATTAGAATGCTAAAAACAAATGGTTGAAAAATGCTTTTATGTTGCTTGTCTAGCAACCCCTAGTTGCATTTTTTTACTCTGACATGGCTAGTTTAGAAAAGATGCAGCAGCAACTGCCATTCTAAGCATCTAGCAATTAAAACATGCAAATGATCACTGACTTCATTTCCCCTTGGGGAAGGTGACAACCTACGTGCAGGTTTCTATAATGCTTTGGTTGGATTTTCTTCCAGAGTCCAGAGTGTTTTCTTAAAGAGTTTAGAGTGTTTTCAAGAATGTGTAAAAAAAAATGCAGACAACGGTATGGCTCAGCATCTTAGAAATATTTCCTAAAGTTTTGTGACAAAATATTTATTAAATACCTTGTGAGGCTGTGAATTTCCTCAGTGTGTTTTTGCTATTTCAGCTCTGCTGTTCTACAGAAAGTTTGGCAGGACTGGTTCATTTACTTGACAAGACTGTCTTGAAAACTTGTGCCAGAGGAATTCCCTTTGCGTGTTTTTATACCACCCCCTTTGCAAAACAGTATTGACACTAATGTACAACATCTTACAAATGGTTTATTAGAAGAATAGGGACTTTCTCATTGGCAATAGTAACCCAACCGTGCCCTTTCTTCTGTTCTTCTTAAAAGCCCTTGTATTGCTAACATGGGTATAGTAATGCAGCTACAGTTTATGTGCCATATGTTCATGGCCCAGGGAAGGAAGGTGGTACTGTTTGCATGTCTCCATAGTGACCTTAGTCTTGGCCTGGTGCCTGTAATCTGGCCTGTTCACAAAGCATCAAACCCAGTTGAATTATTTAGTGCCACTGGAGAAAAATATAGCAACAGGCTCCTGCTGAAAAGCTATGGAGAGGAGCAAGGTGACATCAGTAGTTATTCTGAGACTGAAAGAGGTCTTAACAGCAAGCAAGGTGGCAGATTGGTTTATTAAGTATTTAATTTTTCTTTTTTCCCCACCCTTTCTTTTTGTAAATTGCTGGATGCTCCTTCTTTCCTCTGCAAGGATTAGCCGAGTCAGTTTCATTAAACAACTTTGCAAATACTTCTTCTTGGCACAGCTTGAGTTGCTTTTTCGGTTTTTATCTTTTTAATGTAATTCCTTTGATAGTCATGATCACAAGAATGGTGCATATAGGCCAAGCAAATCCTGCAGAGGACTACACATTGGTAACTTTTCCTGAGTGTTGGCGCTTGATACTTTGAGGCAAATAGGAATTCTGCTGGACAAGAAATGGATAATAACTGTAGGAACCTGGGAGAAATATTTTTACTACTAATTCTAAATGAAGAGCTATTTGGACAGCTGCTCTTGGAATAACAGATACAGTTTTCGTATTAAAAATGTATGGCCCATGCCCTCAAGACTTGGCTCAGCTGTACCTCCATGTTAAGATTCTTCAGCTTCATGGGAAGCCACCGCACACCACAGCCTATTATGTGTAATAGCAACCAGATGGTTCAGTGTTAATCTGCTATCCTGACAACTATCCCAGTGTAAGACACAAGTCAGACCTTGAATAACATGTATGATGTTTGCATCTGCAAACATTTTGGAACTGTGAGGCTGATTTGGATATGCATTTCTATAAACAGACGTTAGGATCAGACTACACAAATAATTAAACAATGAATGACTACTTGTTTATTTACTTCCCGCTCCTTTTCTCCTGCAGTGGCGTTGAGAGGCAGAGGTCAGAAATTTCCACATTTGTTGTTGGTTAACCGACGGATAACCACAATTTATGATATAGATATGATGGCTTGATTAAAGTGACAGGGTAAGTGATGTGTTTGGTGTGAACTAGCATATTATACAACCCCAGCCATCCTGTGGTGTTATTTATTTATTTATTCAGTTTATGTAGTTGCTCATCTCACATGCATAGCTTTGGGTGACTCATACAATTAGAAACAAAAAACAAAAGCAGTAAATAGTTACTAATAGCCAACTGAAATGTAAACCACTAAACACAATGAAAAATAATTTAACCCTTAATTTGCAGGAGAGTACAATCTATGGAAGGTGTGATGGCTCCGTGGTTAAAGACACTGAGTTTGTCAGCTGGAAAGTTGACAGCTCAGGTTCGAGATCTGAATCCTATGCAAGGGGGTGAACTCCCGTTAATTGCCCCAGCTCCTGTCCATCTAGCAGTTTGAAAGCATGCAAATACGAATAGAAAAATAGGTACCACTTCAGTGGAAATGTAATAGCATTCCATAGCTTCTTGCCATATAGTCATGCTGGCCACAAAACCATGAAAATGTCTTCTAACTATGCTGGCTTCCTCTGCTAGGAAACAGATATGAGCCCCTGGAGTCAGAAACTACTGGACAGGGGAAACCTTTGCAATCTATACAACAGTAATGCAACCAACTAGTAGGTTCCATACTACCACTGGGTTCCCAAGAATGATGACAAAGCCATGTCTTGAAAGCAAATAATTGCAATTCAACCTTAGAAAATAAATTGAATTAAGCTTTTAATCTGATTTTGGCTGAAGTCTTAAGTAGGGGATTTAGGGCTTAGTTGGATTAATTACTTTATTTTGATAAATCATATTTCACCTTTAGCAGTTTCTCTTTAATGGCTTCGCATATTTGCGAGGTAGATGAAGAGCTGTTTAAAGAAACTTATCTGAAAACGTAAGAACAGCATGAACAGTTGGTTTAGTATAAGACTTTCAGTGAGGACAAGATGGATCAAAGTTGTTTCTGAAGAAGTAACGATGTTACAGCTGAAATTGCCAACTGGATGTGGGGACTGAACAGTGAAATCTCTGGGAGAAGAACAGATTGTGATATTGCCTATAAGTACTTTGGGACAGCAGCTCCTCATGAGTAGATGGCAGGATCTGATGTTTTTGTGATCTGCTTGTGAGTTGAGTGACTAGTAGTTGGGAATTTTCTCAAAGGTGTATCATAGGTTGTAATGTATTCTTTAAGGGCATAAGGTTTGGCTGATCCTCATTTCTTAATCACTTTGGATTTAAATTTTTATTGTTTTTTAAGTATTGCAAATCTCTGGAATGGCAACTCTTATGGCACTGGGTAAGGTTTTTTTAATCGTTTACAAAAGAAGTTTTACATATGAGGATTAATGCAATTTCTTTGGAATTAACAGCAAAAAAAATGATTAGAGAATTGATTTTTAGAAAGTTATAAATGGACTTAGGCTCTGCATGGATTTAACAATATTTGGAAATTAATTCTTCCTTTGTTCATGTTCTCAACTTTTCCCAATTATTCCTATTTTTGTATCTGCAAGAAAGCATGATTAGATGGAACTTTGAAGGTTGGACACCAAAAGGAAATAAATACTATAGTTAAAGAAGAATTAGTTAAAGAAGTTAAAGAAGTTAAAGAAGAATGATATAGAAAAAAGATGTTCCATCTTAAAGAAGAATACTTAAACATGACTTGATCATGCAGACTGCAGCAAAGTCTGTTAACAAATGATGCATTGAGCGATAATTGTGAACAATGGACTTGGAAGTTACCTTCAAAGATCTCAGCTGTTATTGATAGATGATGTTATGGAAAAGGTACAAGTTTTACTGGGCAAGACTGAAATTGATTTAAATATGGACTTAAAAATAATAGGATTCAATAAGGTTCTGGAAAAAAAAAAGGAACATCTTTTTTCTATATCATTCTTCTAATCTGTCATTTTTAGATTCACATTTGAATCTTCCCCTGTCTCTATCTTATCCAGTAAAACCAGTTCCTCTTCTATAACCTACTTTCATTGGGGCCTTCAGTTTGCCATTACTTCCTTGGAAGTCATTCAGCATAGTCTCCACATGCAAAAACATATGAATATATTTTTTGGGAGTTAACCTGAGTTTGGAGAAAGAAAAAAAATCTTTTAAAAAATGATTCAGAAGTACTTAGCAGCATTGATTTTTTCTGAACTGAATGTACTACTCTGAATGAAATGTCAGAAAGTTAACACAAGTGGAGCTAGAATACCCAATGAATGACCTTTCAATATTCTAGAATTGCAGTAGCGCTTTGATCTCCTGTTGTTCAAAATGCACACGGATTGGAACAAGAACAGAAAATAATAATGAGTTGAAATATACAATGTTTTGATTTTTCACTTCAAGTTTAATGAACAGCTATATTAAGAGATACATTCTTTCTTAAGAGATGAATGGCAGTCTTTTGATACAACCTCTTAAGTAGGGCTGCACTTATTTAAAACATATTAAAACATTTATTTCATAAAAAGCACTTCCATTATCAATTATTCCTTGGTTTCATATTTCCTCAGAATATGATCCATATTCCACCTAGAAAATATGGTCTTTTAAAAGATTTGATTCCTTTTGTATTACTAAAATTATAGCAGAAAAGTCTGGCGGGGGGGGGGAGTGAAAATTGGGCCTGCTGAAATCAGATGGGAGATTATTTGATATGAAATATGCACATGGACTTAAGTCAGAGGTCAGCTATGCTGGCTGGAGAATTCTGGGAGTTGAAGTCCACAAGTCTTAAAGCTGACAAGTTTGAAGACCTCTGACTTAAGTGGTCCAATTCTTTTTCTAAGACATGGTTTCTTAAGATGGGTGGATTTCCACTCCCTGAATTCCAACTCCTTGTTGGTTTGGGAATTCTGAGAGTTGAAGTCCATCCATCTTAAAGCTGCCAAGGTTGAGAAACACCATTCTAAGAAATTATGGTTGTATGAAGCAGTTGGACAGGGGGATTGTGTTGATAGCCAACCCTAAACTTCTTCAAGGAAATAACAAATAAATAATACACGCTAGATTGGGATGTTACAATATATTGTTCATTCTACTTTCATATATAGATTTGAAATGTGATGACTGCACTACATTAGTACAGCATCATTCCAGTTTGGCTGCCAGTTTGCTACCAAAAAAATACAAAGTACTGACAATTACTCATGAGTCACCTAAATGACCCCTTTACTCTGAAGACTCTTAGCTATCCATTATGGTCACTTTGGCAAAGGTTTTGCTGCAGCTGCCTGGGCATGTCTGGTAGTCATTTAAATGGTGTGTGTGTGTGTGTGTGTGTGTGTGTGTGTATAGCTACCACTTGTGCTCTGGATCGTGCTTCCTACTCAGATAAGAAGATAAGCATCTTTGGTGGCCTCCAAGAATTCAAAACTTTTAAAGGATGATTCAATTGTTGTTGATTTTTTTGTTTTTGGGTGTTATTTGAAAGCAACGTACATAAATAGGTAATAGACAGTGCACCAGAATCATCAGAACTCAAGTCCAAGAAAGGACACATTTGTCTATTCATTTCAATAACATGTATCCATTTTTATATTAATTTGCACAGTATATGTATCTTTTTAGTCATTTATTCCCAACTACCTCAACCTATACCTTTGATTGAGGTGATATTGCAGATACTTCATTAGCAAAGCTATCCTGTGGAAAATCCCAGATTCTCTCAATTCCACTTCTTTTCTAATTCTTCCATCATTCATTAGCCCCATAATAACCTCAAGGAAAATTGATCAACACTACTTTCCTCCTCTTTCATGGCATATGTCATCACTGCAACTCCAAAGCCTATTACTCATTTTTTTTCTTTGCCCAATCTATTTCACTATAGAGAAAAATGGAGTGTTACCACAGTGCCTATGCTTGAAGTAGTGCCCTTGAGGAATATCTCACCACATATACTAGCCATTAAGTGTGCCAATATAATGAGCTGTGAGAATAGTCTCGAGAGACAGAAGGAAGAGCTGCAGCCAGAATAATTGTCAGGCAAGAGACATTTCAGTCCACAGAAGAATAGGGGGGTGGGAAACATCTCAGAGGGACCTTCTCTAGCTTTCTGGAAAGTAAGGCAAGGAAGAGAGAAGTGCTTTTAGACCTGCAAGCATATGCTACTGAAACCTTACAATAAAGGTTGTGTTAATATTTATAATTTACACTTCTTGTATGGACTATCTTGAAGGGCTGAGAGCTGGGGTGGGCTGCTGGGGGTTTGCAGGGATTCGGGAGAACCTCTAGCTAAGATTCTGTGCATTTGGGAGAACCCCAAATCCCACACCTGGCTGGCCCTGCCCACCCCTCCCCTGAGACCCCATGTGGCCTGTTTTGGATGCAGGTAAGTTCAGGGTGCGCATGGAGACACAGGGAGGGCAAAAAATGGGCCTACCAAAAGTTCGGGAAGGCTGGAAACGGGCCCGTTTCCACCTCCAGAGGACCTCCGGAGCCTGGGGAGGCCATTTTCACCCTCCTGGAAAGCTCGAGGAAAGCCTCTGGAGCCTGGGGAGGGCAAAAATGTCCCCCCCCCGCCATGGTGCAGGAGGCTGACTAGGCCACACCCACCCAGCAACTGAGGTGAGAACCACTTGCTAAAATTTTTGAAGCCCACTCCTGGCTGAGACTGTGCACAGAAATACACAAAAGCACTTTCTCTAACTCTCCTTCTTAGGCAGCCCTAAGTAACGTGATACTATCCGCTTAAATCATTGGCTTTGGGTCAACCTATTGATCTCAACTAATACCTCGTAGATACCCCTTTGCTGCATAAAACTCCCACTATTTTTTAGCCAAGAACCAAACAATAAACTCACTTCTACTTTTTTTTAAATATCATATTAGCAGACAAAATCCAGCTCTGCTGAATCTCAAAACTTTCATTACTTTAAGTAGATTGTGTAAGCTAGATTAGCTTTTTTTGGTACATGGAGCAAAAATGTCTTGCAATTAAGTTCTGCGCATATAATTTCCTGTTCCCTCTTCTTGGCTGCCAATTACGGTAAAGTGGACCACTAATTACATGGCTATCTGTGAGTGGAAGCAGGATGGGGAAAAGCAAAACAATCTGTCTGGTTTTTAAGTCCTTTCTCTTCCGTGGATATTGGGTTTGCTGAAATGGAACAAATAATGAAATATACAATCAGTAGATGCTGTGTTGTCTGACATTTTGCTGCAATATTCCATTCAGGTAGCTGCGAGAGTGAAAGGAGGAGGGGGTTGCAAGTTAAAGCCAAACAAATACGTTACAAATTATATTTATACCTATGACTTTTTTAAAGCAAGATAATGAAAGCTTGAAGAACATGACTTCTGGAATTATTTCCAGAACCTGTACCAGCCGTGGAAGTGTCTTAATTTTCTTCTGTGTAACTTTTTAATATTTATTTATTTAAGAAATTTACACGGCCACTCAAGTCACTCTCAGTGACTCCAGGTGGCTTACAAAGATAAAACCCCAAAGAAAAATGTACAAATGTACAAAGGAAAATATTCTATGTCCTAACACTGTGATGGCAAACCTGTGGCACGCGTAGCCATATCAGTGGGCATGTGAGCTCAGCTCCAGTGCACATGCGTGCACCGGTCAGCTGATTTTTGGGCCTTCTGGGCCCACCAGAATCAGGGAAACAGGCTGTTTCCTGCCTCCAGAGAGTCTGGTGGGGGGGAGGCCCGTTTTTCTTTCTCACCTGCCTCCAGATCCTCTCTATGAGTCTAGGGAGGGCGAAAACAGCCTTCCCCACCCCCCCCCCGGAGGCCAGAAACAGCCCATTTCCCAACTTCCAGTTGGATAGGAAGTGACTTTTTTGCTGTCCCCAGCCTCCAGAGCCTCTCTAGGAGTCTCTGGAG
>WNWU01000003.1:41488941-41499149 GCA_012654045.1 Ptyas mucosa | reverse complement strand
TTTGCTGTCCCCAGCCTCCAGAGCCTCTCTAGGAGTCTCTGGAGGCTGGGGACAGCAAAAAAGTCACTTCCTGTTCTACCGGGAGTTGGGAAATGGGGCCTTTGGAGGGCCTCCAAGGGAGTGGGAAAGGCTTCCCAGATAAATAGAGATGATCTGGAGCCAGGTAAGAAAGAAAAACGGGCCTTCCCCACCCCAACCCACCGAGGCCCTCCAGAGGCAGGAAACTGTTCCCCTACTTCTGGTGGGTCCAGAAGGCCCGAAAATCAGCTGGCCGGCACGCGCATGCACCCCAGAGCTGAGATGGCGTGCCCACTAATATGGCTCTGCGTGTCACCTGTGGCTCGTGTGCCATAGGTTCGCCATCACGGCCCTAGTGCTTTATCTTTTCCTGATGATTAACATGCATATCTATAACTCCTCTGCACCAACCCAGTATTTGTTCTGCTGTGGCAATTCTAATTAAGTTCCTTTATTGTAGGAGAAACTCTGTTACTTTAAACTTGTTATTATATGTCATATACCTGGTGCTTTATATAATTATTTGAAGGAAAAGTGACAGAAATGACACGTGTTTCATTTTTAAGGGTAAAATTTTGTAGCTCTGCTGAATGACTCAACCGCTACAGATAGTCCTCAACTTATGAATCCCAACTGAAACCAGAACTATTGCTAAGCAAGGTGGTTCTTAAGGGAGTTATTTCTGATTTTATGAACTTTTTTTGTACGGTTGTTAAAAAAAATCACTGCAGTTGTTAAATGAATGATGTAGGTCTAAAGCAAATCTGAATTTTCCATTGATTTTGCTTATTGAAAGCCAGCTGGGAAGGTCGCAAATGTGATCCTGTGATCCCAGAGTACTACGACTATCATAAAAACATGCCAGTTGCCAAGCACCCAAATGTTGATTGTGTAAATGTGGGGATTCTGAAATGACCATAAGTGGGAGGATCAGTCACAAGTCACTCTTTTTCAATGCCGTTGTAACTTTGAACATTTGGCAAATGAATGGTTGTAAGTTAAGGACTACTTCTAACTGATCTGCTAGTATCAGTTGAGATTTTAACTTGCAGGATTTCTTTCTTACATATAGCTATGACCAAATCTAGATGGTTGTTTGTTAAGCTTTCTATACCCTTAACTTATCAGGCTTACTGTATTATTAATGTTTAATTTAGTGGGCCAACCAAATGCTGTTAATATAATTTACTTGGACTTCAGTAAGGGATTTGATAAAGTAGATCATGGTCTACTACTTGATAAGATGGAAAAACATGGGTTAGACAGCATCATCTCAGATGTATTTATAACTGGCTGACCAGCCACACTCAACATGTAATCCTTAATGGAGCTACATCTACATAGAGAGCAGTATGCAGTGGCATATCTCAAGGCTCTGCCTTAGGCCAGTGATGAAATACTACTGGTTTGCACCGGTAGTACAAAAAGCTACTGGTTTCTCCGAACCGGTATTTCTGACGATCAGCTATGCCACGCGATTTCCTGCTTTCTAGCAAATCCAAATCACACGGCACAGCTGTTTCCCCTCCTCACTGTTCTACTTACCTTCCCAAGTCTCCTTTTTCTGTGTGAAGCATGTGTTTGGCATGTACTGTGTATGTACACAGCATGCATTTGGTGCACACTGCACATGCATGCGCATGCAGTGCGCATTTGGTGTGCACCGCACATGCACGGCCAGTGAACCAGTGGCAAACCGGTTCAGATTTTACCACTGCCTTAAGTCCGGTATTCTTCAATATCTTCATCAATAATTAGATGAGGGGACAATCAAATTTGCAGATGGCACCAAGCTTGCAGGAATAGTCAACAGTCCAGAAGATAGGCTCAAGATATAGAAGGATCTTGACAGACTCTTTCTAACACAATTAAATTTAGTGGTGAGAAAAGTAAGGTTCTACATTTAGGTAAGAAAAATCAAATGCACAGGTATAGAATAGGTGGTACCTAGCTCAATAGTAGTAATTGTGACAAGGATCTTGGAGTACTAGAGGACAATCACTTAAATATGAGGCAGCAGCATGGTGCAGCTGCCAAAAAAGCCAACACAGTCCTAGGCTACCTTAACAGAGGGATAGAACCAAGATCACATGAAGTGTTAGTACCAGTTTATAATGTCTTGTTAAGATCACCCTTGGAATATTGCATCCAGTTTTGATTGCCACAATATAAAAAAGTTGTTGAAACTCTAGAAAGAGTGCAGAGAAGAGCAACAAAGATGATTAGGGGACTGGAGACTAAAATATATGAACAGTTTCATGAATTAGGCATATCTAGTTTAATAAAAATAAGAACTATGGTTGACATGAGAGCAGTTTTCCAACACCTAAGAGGCTGCAATAAAGAAGAGGAGTTCAGTCTGTTCTCCAAAGCACCTGAAGGCAAAACAAGAAGCAATGGATGGAAACTAATAAAGGAGCGAACCAGCCTAGAATTAAGCAGAAATTTCTTGATATATTAGAACAACTAATTAGTGGACCGGTTTGCCTCTGAAAGTTGTGGGTGTTCCAACACTAGAAGTTTTTAAGAAGCGATTGGACAAACATTTGTCTGAAATGGTATTGGGTGTCTCCTGCTTGAGTCGAGGGTTGAACTAGAAGATCTCCAAAGTCCCTTCCAACTCTTATTCTATATTCCTAAGAGCAATGGCTTCCGTAACAAAGTTAATATTTATGAAGTAATAAATGAAAAGAGACGTTGGGCTATTCAATTTCTGATTATCACAATTAATAACCCTTTTCTTTAGCCAAGAACTTGAAAAATTCACAAAGTTATGTTCAGAGCTCAGAATGCAAAACCATTTATGCAAAAAGCTGTTGCTTCCATTTCATACTGAAATAAGGAAGACAGAAGAAAAATACCTTATGATTAGTTTTTGGAGAATTATTTAATGTATGTAGTAGAATTAAATAAATAACGCTGCACCATTTTATCCTACTTTTTAAAATATTTTACAAAAAATCAATAAGAAATAAATGTAAATCTGGTATCTCACAAAGCAAAGCATTAAGCTGGCATTGTTTTTTATTTATAATAATAACTTTGGACTCCACACGACCTTACAACATTCTCATAAGAAATAAATGATGGGTAGGTGTTCACTGCTCTATTCAGAGGCATGTATACCCCATCTAGTGGAGAGAGAAAAAGCAAAGATTAACTAGAGAAGTAGACTTACATCCTGGGCAATTATAGAAAATTAACATCACACACCTGCTTTCCAACAAATCAGTGTATTTCTTAAATAAACATTGCTGTCATATAAAGATCCTACAACATACTCTTAAAATTTCACAATTGATCATCTGGTCAATATGTTGCCTACACTTAAGAATAGAAAATAAATGATGTGTACTAACTACCCAAGAGCCAGTTTGGTGCAGTGATTAAGACATCAGTCTAGAACCTGAGAGACTATACGTTCTGGTCCTGCCAGCTGAGCCAGTCACTTCCTCTCAGCCCTAGGAGGAAACCACTTCTGAAAACCTTGCCAAGGAAACTGCAGGGACCTATCCAAGCTGTCTCCAAAAATTGAATGGAAGAAAAAAAAATAGCTACCTTATTACAAAGGGATCTTATCAATTTTCTCCCATCAGTATGTCATGACTTTAAAATTCCAAACTTCCAGCTTTTTTCCATATTGGCTGGGATTTTAAGGAGTATTCCTCTGAACTCATCTGAAGAGCATTTGCTTGATGAAAGTGTCATTAGACAACTGTAATTTGAATCAAAATGTTTCTGTTCCATACCTGTACCCCCCAAACCAAATTGGACAGAGAGAGGGGAGATGCTACCTAGGGAATGATAGCCTGCAGCTGCATAATGAGCAGATAAAGAAATTCTGAAAGGAACCTCCCTAACTTTTCAGGTGGTAAAGAGATGGTGGAAGATTTCTACTTACAGATCTGCAAAATTTTGTTAATATAGCCTTACAATAAAATAAACTTACCGTATTTTTCGGAATATAAGACGCAACTTTTTCTCCCCAAAAAGAGGGTGAAATCTGGGTGCGTCTTATATCCGAATATAGCCCCACCCAGCTTCTCAAACAGAGGTTTCAGAGGCTGAAAAAAGCATCAAAAACGAAGCTTCAGAAAAGAAGCCCCCAAACAGAGCTTCAGAGGCTTTTTTTCTGAAGCTGTTTCAGAAGTTTCTGAGGCAGAAAAAAAAGGAAAAAAAAAAAAAAAGCAAGGCACAGAGCTCACAACCAAGACACCTGTTGCTAAAATTCACCTCTGGGAACAGGACCTATTCCAGGATGCTGATCCACCTGCCAATCAGCTTTTTTCTTATTTTCCTCCCCAAAAACTAAAGTGCGTCTTATACTCCGGTGTGTCTTATACACTGAAAAATACAGTAGTTCATCTGGTCATGTTTTCTGACTGGTCTATCAGGGATGTATGACAGACTCGTCAACATTGTGAAGTGTGTTTAGTTTGCTTTCAGAGGAGGGAAGTGAAGACCATGGATTTCTCAAACCTCCAGTAACACAAAATTTATTGCAGCTTTGACTCAGTAGTCTTATTCACGCAATATATTTAGTGATTTAGGGGAGGAGAAAGGGGTTACTTTGACTCTGCTTGTAAAGGTGTTGATCCCAATTATGATTTTTTTTGTTGGGGGGAGGACAAACTTCATAGTTTTTGTGGAAGCTGGGAAGATGAATGATCCTGGATTGGACTGTGTCATTAGTCAGAGATGCTGCCATCACATAGTAAATAAACTCACTAGGGGAGTAGCTGTCTTGCTCAACCATCTCGTGCAAATATGACAAGAAGCTCACAATTTGCATTGACTTCTTTTGTAGTTTTAAGTCGGCCACAAACAACTTGAAATACTTTAGAGTAGAAAAAATTAAATAGAATACAATGAAGACATTTGTCCCTTATTAGTGTAGAATTCAAGACAATCAGTTTTCCATTAAAAAAAGGGTGGGGGACTAGGTTTCAGATAGATATTTATTCCATGTCAGTCTTTTACAAGTAGTCCTCAACTTATGACTATTTGTTTAACAATGGGCGAATGTTACGACAGCCTTAGCAATTTATGATCTGTAGAGATACTTATCATACCAACCCCATAGTCATGTCATCACCATTTGGATGCTTGGTAACTGGGTTGCCTTTACAATTGGTTGAAGGATGATGTAATTGTGATTTGGGAACTTTTTTTGCTGATGTCCGCAAAAAAGGGTCCATGGATAAACCGGATTTGCTTAATACCACGTGATTTGCTTAGCAACTTCAGTGATTTGCTTAATAATCACCATAAAATTATTGTAAAATTGGGTCCAGCTCAATTCATGATCACTATGAGTTACGATGGAAACTCTGTTCTTAATTGTGGTTGTAAGTCAAGGATTACCTGTATAAAAATTACAAGCATGGCAACATGATAGTCTGCATCAAATCCATAGGTAAAGGTAAAGGTTCCCCTCGCACATATGTGCTAGTCGTTCCTGACTCTAGGGGGACTCTAAGCCAAAGAACCAGCGCTGTCCGAAGATGTCTCCATGGTCATATGGCTGGCATAACTAAATGTCAAAGGCGCACGGAACGCTGTTACCTTCCCAGCAAAGGTGGTTCCTATTTTTTATACTTGCATTTTTTACGTGCTTTCGAACTGCTAGGTTGGCAGAAGCTAGGACAAGTAATGGGAGCTCATTCCATTACGTGGCACTAGGGATTTGAATCGCTGAACTGCCGACCTTTCGATTGACAAGCTCGGCGTCTTAGCCACTGAGCCACCATGTCCTTGATTGTTACAGTCTAAATAATTAATTAATAATTAATTACTAATAATTAATAAATAAATAATACCTTGGTTATTACAGTCTAAATATGTACTGTGATTAACCAGAGCCTAGACCAGTGGTTCCCAACCTTTTTTTGGCCATGCCCCACATCAGCATCTCTAAAATCCTGATGCCCCCACCCTCCCCAGGACATATAATTATTACTATTCAAAAAGTGAACTCCTACTCATGCAGAGGAACCTAAAAGGCCGTTAACTTGGTGTAAACAAGGTTCCAATTGCCCCCATTAAAAATCAAATTGTCCCCCTGTTGGGTGTGGGCTCCACATTGGGAACCACTGGACTAGACAGTATAACTTGTTATTAAATCACCTAACATTTTAATCATTCCCTAAATGTTATTAAAGTAGAGGTTCTGTGTTATTTAATTGTTATTGTTTGCAAGTCACTCCTATTGTGTCAACTATATAATATCCTTCAGCACTGTAAATGGATCACAGATGTAGGCATATTTTCCGTTAAAAATGATTTGCAAATAGCATTAAATAGCATGTAAATCTTTTCCTTAAGAAAAAGGGCAAGTTTGGAAAGGACTGAATTCTGATGCATTCTCCCTATCAGTAGTGAAGTAATTCAATCTCTTATGTCCTTTTGGGACATTAATTAGATGCATTCCTTTACTAAAGATTGGAGGAAAGAAATATTCATGTGTAATGCCCTATGTCAGTGATGGCTAACCTTTTTGCCATCGAGTGCAAAAAGCGGTGGGAGCGCGGGAGGGTTACACATGTGTGTGTCCACACCCATAATTCTATGAGCCCCACCCCCTGCACATGCGTGCACACCCCCTGCGCTCCCCCCGCTTTTGGTTACAATGGCACAGTGGACCAGGTAGACCCGTTTTTCGCCCTCCCCAGGCTCCAGAGGATTTCTAGGAGCCTGGGGAGGGCAAAAACGGCCTTCCCCACCCCCCCGGAGGCCCTCCAGAGGCCAGAAATGGCCCATCCCCAACTTCCAGTGGGCCCGGAAGGCCCGAAAATCAGCTGGCTGGCACATGCATGTGTGCTGGAACTGAGCTAGGGCAACACTCGTGTGCCCACAGATATGGCTTCGCGTGCCACCTGTGGCACGCGTGCCATAGGTTCACCATCACAGCCCTATGTAGTCAAGTCAGTATCCTACTAGGGGTAGTCCTTGAGTTACAATCATTCATTTAGTGCCTGTTTGTTACAATAGCACTGAAAAAAGTGACTTATGACTATTTTTCACATTTACGATCATTGCAGCATCCCCATGGTTGATCAAAATTCAGAAGCTTAGTAATTGGCTCATATTTATGGTTGTTGCAGTGTTCCGGGATCCTGTGATCACCTTTTTTTAACCTTCTGACAAGCAAAAAAAGTCAGATTCACTTTAAGAACCTGCTACTAGATTAACAACTGTAGTGATTCACTTGTTCTGTCCCCTCCCTGCTTCAGAAGCCCAGACAAGCACACACACTCGAACAGGAGTATTCAGAAGTTGTTTATTTACCATCCATAAACAACAAGCTGGCAGCGAGCCCGGGAGAGATAACGACAGCTGTTGTTTTGAGTTGCCACGGCCAGTCCCTGATAAGGCTCCAAGTATTTATGTCCAATACACGTTTAAAAGAAAACACTTAGCTGTTGCAGTATTTCAGGACACAAGCAGTCAGGGTAAAACTTTGTTCGTCACAAAACCCAACAAGGTAAAGTCAGCTCCTTTTATACCTTGTGGGGCGTTGGCTTTGTGACTCATCACCTCGTGCTTGGCCCCACCCACTCCTTTGCTGAGCCCGTCTCTCTGATCGTCGCCACCTGGGATTAATCCACTCCCTCTCCTCATTAACGTCTGACTCAGAGGAGCTTTCTTCCACAGGGCTTTCAGCTGGGGCCTGGGGTGGTGCCAAACCAGACGGGCCAGGGGAGGAGGCCCTTGCCTCCTCCTCCTCTTTACTTTCGGAGGATTCTTCCTCCGGAGGTCCGGGCTCGGGAGCCGAAGACACAACATCACTTTAACAACTGTGGAAGAAACGTCATAAAATGTGTAAAAACTCACTTAAAAACTGTCTCACTCAGCAATATAAATTTTGGGCTCAATTATGGTAGTACGTTGAGGACCTCTTGTATAATATTTTGCGATTCTAGATTAGCTTTTATCTGATGATTTAATTTTCATTTTAATAATGAATTAATAGTTAATACTTCATTATTAAATTAAATTAATAGGGACGCGGTGGCTCAGTGGCTAAGACGCTGAGCTTGTCAATTGGAAGGTCGGCAGTTCAGTGGTTCGAATCCCTAGTGCCGCGTAACAGGATGAGCTCCTGTTAC
Organism: Ptyas mucosa; assembly: GCA_012654045.1. Classification (NCBI taxonomy): domain Eukaryota; kingdom Metazoa; phylum Chordata; class Lepidosauria; order Squamata; family Colubridae; genus Ptyas; species Ptyas mucosa. Next base: position 41,491,023 of record WNWU01000003.1, on the reverse strand, counting down.
TTGTTCCAACTTCTGCCAACCTAGCAGTTCGAAAACACATAAAAATGCAAGTAAAAAAATAGGGACCACCTTTGGTGGGAAGGTAACAGCGTTCCGTGTGCCTTTGGTATTTAATCATGCTGGCCACATGACCACGGAGATGTCTTTGGACAGTGCTGGCTCTTCAGCTTTGAAATGGAGATAAGCACCGTCCCATAGAGTCGGGAATGACTAGCACATATGTACGAGGGGAACCTTCACCTTCACCTTAATTAATAATTATGCTAAACAAGTGTCCAATCTTCTTCTGGCATAAACCAGTCTGGTGTAGTGATTAAGATGTTGAAGGGGCCCAAGAGACCTGGGTTCAAGTTCAACCTCAGTCATACTCTAGCTGAAACCCAGTTTTACTGGGTTAGTTTGTGAAAAGTGGGATAGAACACTATATATAACACCCAAGTTCCTGGAGTTGAAGTCGGATATCTGCAATTCTGAAATAGTTTCGATTTGCTGAAGTGGGGTAGGATTTCCTGCCTAGGCAGGGGGTTGGACTAGAAGACATCCAAGGTCCCTTCCAACTCTATTATTCTGTTATTCTGCTGTGTAGATTCCTATTAAGAGACATGGAAACACAAGAATCTAAATTAGTTTAAGGCACATGGTTATTGCAGTTCTGCAAGATAATTGCAAAAGAAAGTCAAATGGATTGTTTTGGTCTATAGCAATATTTTTCAACATTGTCAACTTTAAGAGGTTGCTAGGGAATTCTAAGAGTTGAAGTTGATGTATCTTAAAAGGTGCTTAAAGGAGATTCAGAAATACTGGCCCATTGAATATATCTCATTATCCTGTATATCCACACAGTTGATCGTTGCATCATGGATCTCAGCTTATGAGCTTTCACCCATTTTGAGTTTTGGAAGGACACAGACATTTGCTTTCCTTATGGATATGAAGCAGCTTGAATGCTATCCAGAGTAGTTGGCAGTTATAAATGTGTCCAGGTGCCTGAAAACATTAGAGACAAAATTGACAAGATTGATGGGACTCCTTGTCACATCTATTGCTGAGGTGCCAGGTTTAAACCAATAGAAGAAGGTCCTTCATATGTTCTAGTTTGAAAGAAAAACACAAATTTTTATTTCTCACCCAGTGTACTATTTTTCAGATAGAATGGCTTAAAATTTAATATTTAGGAAAAACAATATGCATCTTCTCTGAAAAATAAAAACTGGTAAATTATATTTTATCATTTACATTGCATTTATTCTCAGATTTGCAAAATATATACATTAAAGAAGAATGAATGAACTGAGACAAAAAGGAAGACTGAGATTTACTGAAGTGTAGGTCTGTAAAAATAAATTTAATTTTCTTTTATCTTCTCCAGATTCCATTCTTTTCCTCTTGCCTCTTGTTCACTGTTTGTATTTATCGGTTTCTCTATAATGCTCTCTACATGGGCTCCCCTTGAAGAGCACTCGGAGGCTCCAACTGGTCCAGAATGCAGCTGCGCGGGTGTTTATGGGTGCAACCCATTGTGCCCACGTGACACCCCTCCTGCGCGAGCTGCACTGGCTCCCAGTGGTCTTCTGGGTGCGATTCAAGGTGTTGGTTACCACCTTTAAAGCGCTCCATGGCATAGGACCCGGATACCTTCGAGACCGACTTCTGCCACCAATAGCCTCCCACCGGCCAGTTCGTTCACACAGAGAGGGTCTCCTCAGGGTGCCATCGGCCAAGTTATGCCAGCTGGCGACACCCAGGGGGAGGACCTTCTCTGTGGGAGCCCCAGCCCTGTGGAATGAACTGCCCCCCGAAATGCATAAGATCTCCGAACTCCGGGTATTTCGCTGTGCCCTTAAGACCCTGTTGTTCCGCCAGGCTGGGCAATCAATGTAATAATTTTAAATCGGGTGCTTTAAATTTTTGGGGGTCTTAAACTGAGCCAAAATTATTTAATAATTTTAATAATTTTAATTGATGTTTGTCTTGTGCTTTTAATAGGCTGTACACCGCCCTGAGTCCTTCGGAAGAAGGACAGTATAGAAATAAAATTATTATTATTATTATTATTATTATTATTATTATTATTATTATTAT
>WNWU01000003.1:41453537-41488931 GCA_012654045.1 Ptyas mucosa | reverse complement strand
ATTATTATTATTATTATTATTATTATTATTATTATTATTATTATTATTATTATTATTGTTGCTCTCTCTCTCTCTGTGCGTGAGTCTGTCTGTCTGTCTGTGTAAAAAAACAAATATGTCTGTGATTGTGTGATTGAAGCTGTACCCCTTTTAGGGGAATGCACATAATTATTTGACACTCATCCCACCCAGATATCCCTTCCGTCTATCTCAAAAAGAATAATGAGATAGACACATATGTATGTCTAGACACATAGACACATATGTATGTTATTGTGGGGGCAATAAGCTGACTTTGTATAAATATACAAAAGTATGAAGGCTATTGCTTAACGCATTGTAAGCCGCCCTGAGTCTCTGGAGAAGGGCGGCATATAAATCATTTGTTTTAAAAAAATGTCTAGGTGTCTTTTTTCTTGCTTTAAGAGAATTAAGCACAGTAGCAATTGACCTCCCCCAGTTACTGTCTATAAGTGATTTTAGCATGAACGACTGTTTGAACAATGAATTGCTTTCTTACAGATAAATAAATCCAGGGAATTAATTGAAGATTTAGTTCTATTTCCTATGTGTGTTTCATATTATCAAAAGAAATCACACTTTGATGCACCCATAACTGCTTACCCAGCTGTAGGTAAATTATGGCATTAATTTTCTGAATGTATTTCTGAACATTTTTAATAATTTCCATGAGGCAGCTTGCAATTAAAAAAATCCTAGGTGAATAATGAAAGTAATTGAAATAGTACTTGTACTCTGACAGCAGAAAAGCTATTATAATCTCAATAATACCTGATTTGTCATAATGTTCTTCTTTCCTTTTCTAAAATAAATTTCAATGTTATATTTACTTAATAGGCTACCAGTACCTGGCTTGATATATACAAATAGCATGTAACAAATCAACCTCCTACTGACAAACCATTGTTTAATGTTCCATACTTAAGGCAAATCTAAGACAAAAAAATAATCATAGACATAGATTTCACAGTATGATTTGTAAAGTAATTTTGAACTTTCCTTTAAGAAATAGGAATGAAAGAAAAAAGAAGTCTGCAGTGATTTATTAGTGCATGACAAAATTATAGCATTCAAAATTATTATGATTGGTTTTGGGATGTTTGCTATGAAATATTGATGAATTAGTTGATAATCATTCCTTTTAGACTTCATGCTTTTATTTGTCATGAATTATTACTGGCACCAGAATTTTAGTAAGACTTTTTGGTGGTGGAAAAAACACTTTTGATTTAAAAGTATCTATAGGATGGGTTATGACTGTGAAAGTTGGACCATAAGAAAGGCTGAGCGCCAAATAATTGAGGCCTTTGAACTATGGTGCTGGAGAAGATTCCTGCGAGTTCCTTGGACTGCAAGGCAATCAAACCGGTCAATGCTAGAGGAGATCAACCCTGACTGCTCTTTAGAAGGCCAGATCCTGAAGATGAAACTCAAATACTTTGGCCACCTAATGAGAAGGACGGACTCACTGGAGAAGAGCCTAATGCTGGGAAAGATTGAGGGCAAAAGAAGAAGGGAACGGCAGAGAATGAGGTGGCTGGATGGAATCACTGAAGCAGTAGGCATGAACTTAAATTGACTCCAGAGGATGGTAGAGGACAGGAAGGCCTGGAGGAATGTTGTCCATGGGGTCACGATGGGTCGGACATGACTTCACAACTAACAACAACAACAATGGGATGGGTTAGACAGCTGATAATGTTTTTCTTCACAACTTGTTTTAAACCGAGGTGGCGCAGTGGTTAGAGTGCAGTACTGCAGCTACTTCAGCTGACTACTAGTTCAGCAGATCAGTGGATCAAATCTCACCGGCTCAAGGTTGATTTAGTCTTCCATACTTCTGAGGTGGGTAAAATGAGGACCCAGATTGTTGGGGGCAATATGCTATTTAGTATACTGTCTTTGGTGTAAGCCACCCAGAGTCCTCGGAGAGTGGGCAGCATAGAAATATGACTAATAAAAAAATATGGTGGGGATAAACTACTGGCTTCTTTCTTTCCACTGAATTTTATCTCTTTGTAATCATTACCTTATTTATTAAATTTATATACTACCCATCTCCTTGCACAAAGTCATTAGATCCTGCAAGAAACAATTTCATGTATTAAATATTTGGAAACCCAAGACACCACTTATATTGTAGGATATTTGGAGCACAATTTTATCCTATGATAAAGCAGTGAGATAAATTATTGTTAGGAGGCTACATATGAAGAGAATGCTGACAAAAAGTATGTAAAGTAAAGAAAAAAACTGTTGGGAGTCTCCCACTACTGGGATATTAAATGTCTGAGGTGAGAAAGAAACCCTTTTCCATAATGGTTCCAGTATGGGGGGGGGGATTAAGGTCCCCTGACTGTTGTCTTTCTGGAAGTAAATTAAAACTTTTAACTAGATAATCTTAAGTAGTTAAAATTGCAAACAATTTAAGAGCCATGGTGGCACAGTGACTTGAATGTAGTATTGCAGGCTGATTCTGCTGACTGCCAGGAGTTCGATTGTCACCACTCAAGGTTGACTCAGCCTTCTATCCTTCCGAGGTCAGTAAAATGAGGACCCAGACTGTTGGGGGTAATATGCTGACTCTGTAAACTACTTAGAGAGGGCTGTAAAGCATTGTGAAGCGGTATATAAGTCTTAAGTGCCATTTAGTCTAGTTTAATATTATTTAAATACTTCTATTGATGTATTTGAATGATGAGGTTCATGATGATTAGGTTATCTTTGTAAACTGCAAACAGTTGCTTGACTATGGATTTATTATTCCTAATAAATAAGTGAATGCTGAACTAACGATGAACTGTTTTATGAATTGGTGTTAAACATAAACCTACTTTGATTATGTGAGATTATTTCTTCACAACAAATTGACCACAATAAAACATCCTGGTTCATAGAAACTGTTATCATTGAATTACCTCCTTTTCTTGGGAAAAATGCAGTTGGGATTGTTATTTTTAGAGCCCTGGGTAATTTTATTTTTGCTTGTTTATTATTAAAATAAACATATAAAAACTTAGAAAATCCATGGAATAACTACTAGCAGTTCATGACAAAGGAAAAAAATTGAATTTTCAGCTTTTAGAGCAACTTCAAATATTCTTTCAGTATTAAGCCATTGCAGGGACTGATACACTAGCAGTCTAACTGCAGAACAATTTCTTAATCTGGTAACTGTTATTCAGAAATAGCATGAAAAAGCAGGTCTTGAAAAACATCACTTATTTTATTAAGGTATTATCGTGCTGATCTTAAATCTGGGTGTCTTTTTAGCAGAATAAGAATTGAATATATGGAGCAATAAAATGCTCAGTCTTCTGCTTTTCAATAAAATTTCATCTAATAAAAGAGATTTTATGTAAATCAGATATTTGATATAATGGAAATGCTGTCACTATAAATCTGAGTGTTCACAGAATCAACTTCAGTAAAAATGTCAATGAATTGCTTTGGCACTTTAGAGAACAGTAAGAAATAGTTGCCTAGAAAATTCTGTTAGGCTACTGGAATAGGTTTCCTTGCTCTTAAGTTGTGCGTTTTAGAGTGACAATCATTGCTGATGAAATTGTTTCTAATGTGGTATAAATTTATATTTTTTTAAATTGCTGAACCATCACTTAGTTCAATAGGATAGAGCCAAAAAAATAAGAAATAGAAAGAAAGATCAGTGCTTTGCATGTACTTGTAGGACAGTTTGTGCAGGGATGGTATTCACTTACTTTCCTACTGGTTCGCAAATGTGAACTTCTGTGCATATGCCCAGCCTTCCGTGCATGCACTCTGCTCTCTCACGCGCCTTCTGCGCATGCACCTGGCCTAAAAAACATGCCTAAATAGGACGGCATAGAGCCAAGGCGGGTAGGCGGGTCCACCCGCAATTTCCGTTACCGGTTCACCAGAATCAATCCGAACCGGCTAAATATCAACTCTAAGTTTGTGTTAGAATTTATAAAAAAGGTTTTCCCTCCCTTGCATCTATGAGACATTACATAAGCAGGGTATAGTAATATCTTTGGATTTAATTGGATTTTTCATATTAAAATAAATCACATTTGAAGGAACAGCCTTAATATAGATCATTTTTATGATCAAGCCAATAAATGTACAATTTCAATTCCCCCCCTTCATCTTAGGCTCCTATCATTAAGGCATATCCTTTTATTCTGTTATTGAGATAATTTAGACTGAATAATAATGAATGGCCCAAGGTCACCTAAGAAGCTTTATGGTTGGATGAAACTTGAATTCAGTCTTTATAGGCCTAGTCAAATGCTGCTTTCTTAGTGCTTGGACTTCCTAAGAGGGAGAAAAGAAGATAGAAGACTTTCTCCTAAGTGTTCCTACTGAAATTTAATTTATCAAGGCAATATATAAATGGATACCATTTGTAAAAAAAATAATTCAAATCTCAGTACAAACACAGCAACATGATAGTCTGCATCAAATCCATAGGTAAAGGTAAAGGTTCCCCTCACACATATGTGCTAGTTATTCCTGATTCTAGGGGGCAGTGCTCATCTCTGTTTCAAAGCCGAAGAACCAGCGCTGTCCGAAGACGTCTCTGTGGTCATGTGGCTGCCATGAGTAAACGTCAAAGGCATACGGAACGCTGTTACCTTCCCAACAAAGGTGGTCCCTATTTTTCTACTTGCATTTTTACGTGCTTTCGAGCTGCTAGGTAGGCGGAAGTTGGGACAAGTAATGGGAGCTCACCCCATTACGCGGCACTAGGGATTTGAACCACTGAACTGCCAACCTTTTGATCGACAAGCTCGGTATCTTAGCCACTGAGCTACCACATCCCTATCAAATCCATGGAAAAAGACAAATGATTGTGAAGTGTTGACCTTTTTATCTCTGGTCAGTAAATAAATATACAGAAAGAATTCCTCAATGGATATGCACTTTTAAGGAGGAAGAAACCTATACTTATAAAATAAAAAATAATAACAATGAAAAAACAAAGAAAATGAATAATAATGAAAGACAACCCAGTTTTACTATGATTTTACCCAAACCAAAAAATCATCTAAGAAAAGTCATGAGAACTTTTCTCTAGCAGTAATATTGGGTTTTTTGCGAAGTTGATAGGCGTGGGTTAATTTGAAGTTAATTTTACTTTTGGTGATTGTGTGGATGAATCCTTGCAGTTTATTGCTAAATTTTTGGAAGTGGTTTGCCATTACCTTTATCCTGGGGTTGAAAGAAAGTGACCGGCTTAAAGTCACCTAGTTGGCTTTGTACCTAAGGTGGGACTAGAACTCAAACGCTCCCAGTTGCTATCCTGATTTCTTAACTATCATACCAAATTGGCTCGGTAATATCGTCTGTAACATTAAAATGCATTTATCTGTTTAAAACATTTATATAGCCACCAATCTTATAGCAAACAATGGCCAGCTCCCAATCAAAAATGATTCATTTCTTTGCAATATTACCTTTTACAATAGACAATTAAACCGTCTTTATTGTTAGAATGCATTTGTTACTGTTCCTTTTTATTAGTGTACAAACTAAAAAAAAATCTGCTATAATAGGTTTAATACTTTGGCTTTGAACACTTATAAAATAATAATTGGATATATACAATAGTTTTGTTTAAAAAGAATGAAAACATTAGTGCTCCTTCTATTCATGCTTAGATGTTAATCTTTGCATCAGGCAATAACAGGAAACTAGAATGTCTTTAAAATAATACACAGCAGTTGAACCTGTACAATTAAAAAACTTACACTGCTTGGCAGCAGATCCAGGCTTGGCGCTGAATGCATACTTATCAGAATGCAGTAAATATTTCTGGTTTTACTCAGAAATCACATGTTTTCAAAAAAGATATTTCATTCACACATTCAGTAATTGTTTAGCTCCTGGTGATACTGCAATATTAAAGAAAGTAATCATTGTAAATTAATTTTAGCATTGGATCAAACGAAGACTGCAACGCTGAGTGTTCTTAGTAAACAATGGACACTTGAATATATAATGTGGTATTCTTCTGGATAAATGCGCATTTTATTGCGATGTATATTTATTACAGTTCAACCTATTCATTCAGTTCTACTACTTAAATTAATGTAATGCTAAAGTTAGATGATGGTTGTAATTGGTAATTGTTATATAATTTGCTTCATATTGTACTGAGATTTATATTATTGGGTATAACTGCACAATAAATACAAATAATACTATGTCTACTCTAGGGTATCAGTGTGATATAAGCCAGTACTATCTTCAGTGAAGTTTTAATTTCATCCAATTCATAAACCTCACATCCACCTCATTTTCCATGGAACAATCATATAAGAGTCCAAAGAAAAAATATGAATTATTCCTGCATTTAGGATTACATTAGTCTGTAAATGAAAGTAAGTTCCTGCTATGTTGCTTTGGAGGAACATGTACAAATACACACATACATTTTTTTTTAACTCGGAATCATGCCGTGTCACCAGAAATGGCATACTGAAGGACTAAAACTCAAAACAGTACAAATGCTCAGGCCATAGGAAAGAATATAGAATTCAGAATAAGTAGAATACAGAACAATAGAATACAGAAAAATTCTCTTGCCTCCTTGCATTTTCCTCAAAACCACATATACACACCAACAATGAATCACCCAGGCTACACAAATATTGGCCAAATAGGTTAATTTTTTAAAAAAAACATTAAATAAAACCCCTGTGAATATCATAATCCTCCTGCCATATAATCCCACCAGTTTAAAACCACAGTAGAGTAAAAAGAGTCAATGCTTGCCACTATATAACTGACACGGTGTGTGTGTGTGTTTGTGTGTATACAACTCACAAAACAAAGATCCAGTTGTGCTCAAAATATCCTGGAACACCTTTGAAGTGATGCTGATTGAAATAGAAAGGTTGGTTTCGCTCTGAGTTTAAAACAAAACTCCTGGAATCCTGTATTCTTTTCTTTTTCTGAACATTCAAGACAGCCATTTTTACCTCAGTTTTTTTTTTTTTGGACGGGGAGACGGCAGCTATAGTACATTTATTTAGAGGACTGAAGTGTATAAAAGGAGAGGGGGAAAAATCATTCTGTCCGTTTAACACTCAGAATAAATGAATCAATCTAACTTATTCCAGAATTTCCTTTCCCTCCCTCCTCTATTCAGTTATATCCAGTTTTCAGAGACTGCCTGGACAAATTGATAAAAGAGAATATTCATAGCTCAGGATTAAACTATTGGCTTGGTGGTATTCTTGCAGACATTTCATTACCAGGCTAGGTAACATTATCAGAGATAACACCACAAAACTCAGAGACCACCAATGATGCCACAGTCCTTGTACTTTTATTGGCAGGGTTCTTCAGAAATGGTTTGCCATTGCCGCCTTCTAGGGGCAGAGAGATCATCCAGCTGGCTGAGACTAAGGTGGAATTTGAACTCACGATCCTCCAGTTTCTAACCTGAGTCCTTAACCAAATACACCAAACTAGAATTTCCTTAGCAAGCTACTAAAAGAGACCAGTCAAATTTTTAATGAAAGTAAATATATATGTAAGAATGAAGAACTCAAGTCTAAATATAACTGGTATGCTGAACATTTGCTGAGAAAGGACAACTTTCTAATCTTTCTGAATGTTGCTATCTCTTATTTTTATATGAGAAGGTCCACATTACCATATTTAGTTATGCACAGGCATGAATACACTTTCCAGTGTGGTACATTTTTATTAAATATTGAAAATGCTCCTTTTTCATTGAGACCGTTTTCATGAAACAGAAACATTTGTGAAATGGCCTTAATGTTAATTTTAATCATATTAAATTTATATGGTAGTTTTCTGTCTTCCTTGCGAGTTGGGTTTAAACCTTTCCTCATTTGGAAGTCAGCAGAAATTTATAATGCACATGATAAGATGTTTTGATTTGAATTTAATTCCGAGCTGTAGTATTATGAATATATACTGCATGACAACATCATTTTAAGATTTTGTGTGGGCTGTTCATTCATCCACCAAAAACATAGGCCTTTCTAGTAATATTAATATTCTTGCTTTGATATTCAGCCATGCAAGACACAGTCTTTGGGGTTTGCAAGCATGGCAGCAAAAGAAAATCAGGACATGGTGGAATGAAAACAGTTTTCTAAGATCAGTTGCAGGAAAATAATAGTGTTTGCTATTCAGCACTGACAAAACAGTATTCATTGAAATAGTTTGCTTCTAAAAGAATAACTTGAGTTATCTGGTAGTTTTATAGGCTGTCACAGCAATACTGCATGATTCTGAAGAACTAATAACCTACTTAAAGAGACATTTAAAGCATGAATATTGGTTTTAAAGACCAATAACTTTTCAGGCTCCAGAAATTTTGGTGCATCACAAAATACGATGATGACAGAATATCATGAGATTTTCTCCAAATGGCAGGTCCTGTTTTGGTTGATGGCTATTGATGCATTTTTCTAACAGTGACAGAAACATAGGAAGTGTTTCAGAGGTGGGTTTCAGCAGGTTCTGACCAGTTTTAGAGAACCGGTAGCAGAAATTTTGAGTAGTTCAGAGAACCAGTAAATACCACCTCTGACTGACACCTGACGCCCCCATCTATTCTCTACCTCCTGAGTCCCAACTGATCGGGACGAAATGGAGATTTTGCAGTAACCTACCCCTGGAGTGGGGTGGGAATGGAGATGTTACAGTATCCTTCCCCTGCCATGCCCACCACCAAGCCACAGCCACCAAGCCATGCCATGCCATGCCCACCAAGCTACACTCACAGAACCAGTAGTAAAAAATTTTGAAACCCACCACTGAAGTGTTTCTATTTTATATATGTATAGACATATGTATATAATACATGTATATATTAGATAGATAGATAGATAGATAGATAGAAGATAGATAGATAGATAGATAGATAGATAGATAGATAGATAGATAGACAGACAGACAGACAGACAGACAGACAGACAGACAGACAGACAAGGGACGCAGTGGCTCAGTGGCTAAGACGTTGAGCTTGTCAATCAGATGGTCAGCTGTTTGAATCCCTAGTGCCGCATAACGGAGTGAGCTCCCGTTATTTGACCCAGTTTCTGCCAACCTAGCAGTTCAAAACTACATTAAAAAAATGCAAGGAGAAAAATAGGGACCACCTTGGTGGAAAGATAACAGCACTCCATGCGCCTTCGGCGTTTAGTCATGCCAGCCACATGACCATGGAGACGTCTTCGTACAGCGCTGGCTCTTTGGCTTAGAAATGAAAATGAGCACCACCCCTAGAACAGAAAACGATTAGCACGCATGTGCGGGGGTACCTTTATCTTTATACATATACATACACATACACATATGCATGCATACACACACACGTATATAATAATGTATATCTTTACCTTCAGCTTTAATGCAGGAGAAGTGGTGGTATGTGTAAGTTATGTTGGTCTGTCTAACTTAATAGTATCCTAAATTTGCCACTCTTTGTTGCAAGAATCTTCCTAAGACTTATATAACAACTACCAATAATTAAATAGGTATGAGAACATGTTCTTGGCTAAGATATAAGTCTAGTTCATATAACACACTGAGCTATAAAGATATCTGTTTGGTATTATCTAGTGAATTGTGTAAGCTCAACAAGTAGCAGTTTATTTCTAAAAGCAGACCATGGCTCAATACAATGTCTTAATTCTTTTCTGTGAATCGAAGTGTATAGGATGTGAAAAAGAAGTATAGAGACAAAGGCTGTTAAACATTGCAATCTCAACATGGGTGCTAAAATTTGGTTTGCAATGGTATCTGTGTGACTGAGTTCATAGAATCCATTCAGTTGTTTTCATTTTAATATATTATGTGATTCTAGGTAATTGAGTGATCTGGCATCTTCAAGCTAGTTTGATAGATTTAATTGAAATGGCAAAACTAATAAAATAAGTTGCTACAAAAAGATTTATTGTATTGTATTTTCTCCATATAATGTATTTGCTTTCTTTCTCTTAACTTTTAACAGAATGAAATGGACCTTCTGTACATCTGACATGCGAGGGGTTTTTTTTGTTGGTTTTTTTTTTAAGCATGGATGTCCCAAATTCTGAAATGTCAAAATATGTTGTTGCTATAAAAGATTTCTGTTCCTTGCTCTTACCTTATATACACACCTTATGTCATCAATCAACACAGAATTTGAAATGTAAAACTTTACATCATGACTGTTGGGTTATTATGATGCAAACCTTTCAAGAATACACTTCAAAAGAACCTTGATTCTGAAAATCTATATCTGCTAGAGATTGCTTTTACTCATGTGAATTTGACACATACTAAGGAGGCACACTGAAACAAGATTCATGATCATACTGCAACTATAGATGAAATAACTAGCAGCCTGCTTCACTTCTCAGTTAACCTAAGGTAAATGAATTTCAATTGTTGTATCACAATGGGACTAAATTAGTTTAAAATTAAGTATTTGGACTTAAGTGGGTTGTTGATCAGGTGAAATTGTTTAACTGTTGAAGCAGAGAGGTAGATGACAATTACCATCTTTAAAACAAGAGATAAGTGTTGTAATATTTTAGGTCAGTGATGGCGAATCTTTTTGGCATTGAGTGTCAAAAAGGGAGCATGCATGCTTGTCAGGGCCACAACCCAGAATAAAGCTGCCAAGGGCGCATTCGCGTGGTTGAAAATGAACATCAGGTTTCTGGTGCACACATGTGTGCCAGCTAGCTAGTCTTCCAAGTTTTTGGTGCGCATGCACACGCGACGATCAGCTTGCCAGTGTGCATGCTCATGCAGGAAAATGGAAGACCAGCTCTTCGGAACTGCCGCACGCAAAAAGGCCAGCTGATCGTCGTGCGCACATGCGTGCCAGAAACCCAGAAGAGGAACAGGCGATGCTGCACGTGTCAGGCAACATGGCTCCACATGCCACTTCGGCCATGTGTGCCATAGGTTCACCATCACAGTTTTAGGTCATCTATAACATAACATGAATACTGGGAAATGTCAATGAAACATTGACGCTATAAAAATTACAATTTGTATAGCAGGAGTCAGGATGAGGAATGGATGCTCACTTCTGACTCTGGGGTGATTTCTTACTTTTCTTTCCATGTCAAACAAGATTTTGCACAGGATAAATCATGTTTAAGAACTTGTCATGACCAGAAGACTGTCCCCATAATGGAATGTGAGAATGACCTTGGAAGGTGAGGGAGACATGCTGCCTAAGGAACAATCAGATAAAAGGGAGAGAAGCCCACAACTGAGTAAAGGGCAGAGGAAGATACTTTTCCGCCCTAAATAATCAAGTGGTAAAAAGAGTTGATTGTGGATTTATGTTTTCTGATTTGCAGGATTCTGATAATGTAGCTTTATAATAAAGTAGAATTAGTTCATCTTGTTGGATTTCTTGCTTGGTTTATTTGAAAGGTTGACAGTTCTTGGAGGATTCCGCCCCCTTCTCTCGAGCTGCTATCCTCATTAAGCCCCAGTTCCAAATCTTCAACAGAGATCTTCCTTGAAAAGGACATGATAGTGCCATGAAAGAAGTAGAGTGGTTCATTTAAATGTTTTAAAGCCAAATTTATGTACTCAGCCTTTTATTTTATTTTGTCAAAACTTTCAGAAAAGATTATTCTAAAGTTTTGCTTATTTTTAGAATTATAATTTTGGGGCACTGCAGTCAATAAAAAGGGGGGCAAAGAGTCATGTGTAGTTTTCAGATTATCATCTCCCAGTATTGTAGAATGTTAAAATATAATTCCAGCATGCTAAAAATAAAGGAGGTTTTCTTGTTTTGTACCCCAAAGTTCAATTGTGTATGTAATTTAAAGATTAAAATTAGGATTTGTTTCATTTGAGCCTTGGATTCTGGCAGCTGTTCTTTCTTGAAAGTTTCAAGGTTGATGTTGGTGAAGCCCAGGATTGTTTCAGTTGAACTAATGGACTTCCTCTGGCAATTTTAATTACTATTCATGACAGATCAGGACAGAAATGGATCGGCTTTGTTTAATTTAAGAAAACTGCTTATGTGAACCATGATGGTGTTAGTGCACACAAATCTAAAGTTAATGTTAGAAGAATGAAAAGTATAGTTTGTAGGGTGAAGTAGCAAGAAATTGGGTCTACATCAGGGGTGAAATCCAGCAGGTTCTGACAGGTTCTGGAGAACCGGTAGCGGAAATTATGAGTAGTTTGGAGAACTGGCAAATACCACCTCTGGCTGGTCCTAGAGTGGGGTGGGAATGGAGATTTTGCAGTATCCTTCCCCTGCCATGCCCGACAAGTCATGCCCGCCAAGCCACACCACGCCCACCAAGCCATGCCCACAGAACTGGTAGTAAAAAAAATTTGAATTTCACCACTGGTCTACATCTGTGAGGAATTGGACCTACAACAGCATTGAACCAATAAGATGACCTCTCTTGACTAGAGGTTTATGTATTTTTTTAACAGTTTGTAATCTTTTTTTCTGGTTTTCTTCTCAAAATGGTCCTTGAGAAGATTTTTGAGATTTTTATTTGTATCAATATCTGGGCATTAATTAGTGATTTTGTTAGAATTGTGCATAATTATGTTTGTTCTTCCCCTCAGTTCTATCATTCTCAGTATACCACATAATGAAAAATGCATGACTGAACAGCTATTGGTTTTTATGTTCTTTCTAGTCCTTTTTAATAGCAGAGTTGTTCAGGAACAGAAGTGATATGGGACATGCGAACAAGTGTGCAGTTAGGTCTCATGAATTTTAATATATTCTTTTTTAGCATATTGCTCTACTGTGATAAAGGGTTCCAACGTTTTTCAGGCATAACATACACCATTTCTAAAACTAATTATGATGATGCTTTGAACTTAAACAGGTATACTGTGTGAAAGTATATGGAATGGACAGCTATTCCTTATTAGTCGCAATGACATAGCTAATGGCAGCTCAAGCGTAGCCATCAAAGTTCACCATCTTTTGCTCCAGAAGTGTTTTCTATGCCACAACTTCAGCTAGTATTATACATCTACAACGTGCGCTCTGGTTAAATCCTGTTTTGGCCTCAGTGGATTTTGACTTAGGGCAGCACTAGATAGATCAATTTTTAATTTAACTTGGATGTGCAAATGGACTAAAACCTAACAAAGTGTTGTGTGGAAGATGTGAAATTGAGAATTGGTGGTGGTGTTAATTCACCTTCCTCTTTCCCCCTGCTTCCCGTCCCCCCCAGCTTCTCTTTCAAAATTACTTTTTTAAAGCTACTTTCCCTCTACTATTTCAGAGTTTGATTCTTCAAGAAGCTAACAGGATAATTGGTAGCAGACAAGAAAGTGATTGAATTCTCTCTTCTCCATAACATTTCTTTCCTCCAAATTGACCCAAAGCCACTCATTCACAAGGCAAAGTTGCCACTGGATTTTTGTTACAAATATAGTTTTTAGTTCAAGGAGTATATGTTTGTGATTAATTCCCCCATAGTGCTAAGCCACATTTTGTTTAGTTTTGGTTTAGGGTTATATAATCATGGCTTCTTTAAGTGTATTGAATATCAGGGTCAGAAGCAGGATGTTACTAATGAACACAATATGATAAAATGGCAAACTACACTTTTCAAATATCTCTTTTTTTCTGGTAGGTTTTATAGAACGAAGGAACTTGAAAAGTTGACTTTGATCATTTTCTGAGAGTATACTATTTTAAAATTGTGTCTTCTGTCAAATTGATTTTGTTTCTTCCCTTTAACTATATTTAGCAAATACAGTTGGAACAAGCAACTTGATTGCTATGTGATATGATTATTAAATGAAAAATTACATTGCTGCAACTATGCTATAATTTTACTTCAGTTTTCCTTTTCTTTACAGTATCATGATACAGGCTCAAATATTGGGCTCAGTTTTGGGCTCAAAGAATTGGGTGAGCCCAAAAGGCACGGGAAGTTTCCAGAACTTAACTCACAAGGGAGCTGCATAAAAAGGCAAATATTTTATCCCTTTTCCTCATCGCTTGCCCCTTGGAATGCTCACCCTAAAGCTGGGATAATTAGCAGGAAGAGAAGTGATGCATGCATTTATATTCATTGGAGAGAAAGGGATTACAAGAGAATAAGCAGGCACACAAAGGAACAATACACAATACACACAAATGCATTAGCACCAGTTGTTTTCCTACTGCACTGATGGCTGGAGCCAGGAGCTGCTTAGGAGGCAAGCAAAAGCCTTTCGTGTTAAACTGAGTAGGGCCTTGTCAATTTCAGGCAGCACTATTAACTGGTTAAAACTGGTCACTGCTGAACTTGATAATGTGCAATTATCATATTTTAGGGACCCACTAGGGAAAAAAGTTGCTCAGGATGCCATTGCTTCTTAAGACAATGCTGGGGCGGGAAGAAAAAATAGGTCAGGCACAGGACAACAGGAACTAAGTACTGTAATGCAGACATTTAGTATTTTCACTGGTGAATATTTCACATAGGAGTTCTTTTGTTAAAAAATAATCTCATATTATATTGAGTCATTAATTATGCTGCAGAATCATGTATACATTTTTGCTTTTGGAAATGGCATTAGAATTGATATATCAGTTTTGTTAGCTGATGGCAATGTAAATATTCCATTTCGCTATTGTAAATGAAAGATAGTGATCTCGACATTGTATCCAATATTTTTTTTAATGGATTACACATGGTGACAAAAAAAATCTTGATTTTAGCAGACGGGAGATGCATAAAATCTCATTCAAGCATAAAATGCTTTTTGCATATATTAAGTTGTAAACTTGGTATTTTCAAAGCACAAACTTAAAAGGAATTACATACAAACTTCAAATCAACATTTGTACATGGAGTAGCCAGCAACAACACTGTCACCCATACTTGTTTTTGGTTGCATTAAGAAGCCAAGTTCATTGCAAAGAATACCCTATTCCAATCTGAATTCAAAGAATTGTGGATGATTAAAGTATCCACTCCTATTGATGACTATTTACATTTACACAATGATCTAAATTTGTATGAATTTATGGATGATGCAATGTCGAACAGTTTGAAACATGCATTTAAAGCAGTGGCATTAACCTGTTTAGTTCCTGCTAGCTAACTTAAAGCAGTGTTTTCCAGCCTTAGTCATTTCCAGATGTGTGGACTTCCATTCCCAGAATTCTCATCAATGACCATATTGGCTATGGAATTCTGGGAATGAAAGATTGGGAAATATTGCCTTTTGGGGGAGAAAAAGAGAAAACGAAGCTTTTGAATCTATATGCAAATGAACCGTTAATTTTATGAGCTAGTTATTATTTGTTTAAAACCACATAGAGTTTGTTTTGTTTTCCTGGTGGTATTCATTTGAATTTTAGATATCTGTTAACAAAGGATAGTACTGGCTGAGACTGCGCAACATCTGGAAATGTTCTGGCCAGGGGCAAAATAGAGCTTGTACCAAGCAGCAGATGCTATTTAAAAATAGATACTTTTCTTCCACTCTTTATGCAGCATTGTGTAAAAGATAGAAAATGTTTCAATATTATATTACATGTGCACTGAAGCAAATATATAAATTTCAAATATGCCAATCAATCCAGAGAACCTAGAGACCCTTACTAGGGGAAAAAATGACTCTGAGATAGAACTAAAATCCATATAGTAAAAACTGATCTAATTATTCACTATCCAGTACTCTCAATAGTAAAGCTAGAAGTGAAGGAAATATGTAGCAATACAATGTGTTCAGTGAAAAGGTCCATTGCATTTTTCTAAATGAATAAAACCTTTCGTTAAACTTAGTTTTTAGTTGGATTACAATTTAATTTACAGCAGTTTTAACGTTTTGCAAAAATGTGAATGGGAAAGGAGAGCTAATGAAGTTCCACTGCATGAAAACTCAGTTTCCTTCATTTAGTTTGGCATTCATTTTTGTTCCATTGGAGATGGTGGCCACTGAGTCACTGCCACTAATGAAAACTTTCTCTTTAATCTGCACCTTGAAACATTTCAAACTTTAGAATGTATGTGCGGTTTACAGCAGTAAAAATTGAGAAATGAAAAGGCATGTAAACATAACAGTAGCAAAGTAATGGAACTGTAGAATAAGCAATGAAAAAGACAAAAATGAGAAACACAGCAATGTGAGAGTAAAAGATGGGCAGGTAGGGTAGGGAAGCAGAAAGTGAGGTGGGAGGTGGGGTTTGCTATCAGTCTAGTGTGGTATCCCTTTCTTGGGTCTTCAGGCTCTTATGGAAAGATAGGAGGATGAAGGCAGATCTCATCTTAAGTAAGATGTTCTAAAAGGCAGGTGCTATGGATACTGATAGTCCTGATATAGATAGATATAACCTGCAACATTAGCTTATTAGTCTCATCTATGTCACTTAAAGATATATGTATGTGTATATGTGTATGTGTATATGTATATGTGTACCATGTTTCCCTGAAAAATAAGACCCTAGCTTATATTTTTTTGAACCCTGAAATAAGCGCTTGGCCTTATTGCCATGTGCTCAAAAGCCTGATTGGGCTTATTATCAGGGAATGTCTTATTTTGGGGAAAACAGGGTATATGTATAATGTATGTATATGTATTCTTAAATTACCTTTTGGAGGTTGTATCACAATTCCCCTTAGTATTTAGGGGAAACAGTACAAAAGATAAATCAGATTAAATTGTGATCTATAGTAGATACTCTAGTCCAGGTGTGTCCAACTGCCTCATTTTAAGAAATAATTCTGGGTAGCTCACAATCCAAAATAATGAAAATAGGATAAGTACAAATTTTAAAAAATATAGCATAGAATGTAAAATACAAAAGAATGGATGTATGTAAAAGCAATTTAAAAATTTTCAAATATGTAAAATTTTATTTTATTTATATAAAGTGATTCTGCATAGCTATTCTATGTTCAAGAAACTTTAGTAAGAATGCAATTTTCGGGATTTGTATTCTAACCAAAGGAATTCCTTGCAAGATTCTTGAAGAGTCAGTCAAATTTGTTGAATGGCTAAAAAGCAGATTAGGGAATAATATACAATTATTATATTAGTAATGTCAGGTTCCAACCATTGATTCCCATTCAACCTGTAGCCTAATGACATATTAGTGGGACTTTTTTTTTTGAAACTTTGTAATAAATCTTGATTGAATGCTAATTTTGAATAGCATTCAAAATTACTGAACCAATGCAGTTGCCATTATTGGGAAATTACATTAAATTAAAATATAAATTGTCCTTGTGCTTTTACATCCATCCATTCTCTTCAGTTTAAATCTTCAATTAACTGTAGTTCTCCATTTTTTCCAAACCAAGAATGACCTCAGACATGGGTTGTTCTGAATTCGGGAACTATTACTTCACAATTTGGTTAAGAAAGAAGTAAGAAAGGGAGACACAGAGAACAGAATCCATAAAGATTTTAACATAATAGTTAGAAGAACTAATTAGTTAGTTAGTTAGTTAGAAATTTCCATGTGAATTTGTAATTGAATATTTCAGGACACAATTTAGAATCATTTGCTTGTTTGATGTGACTCATTGTGGCAAGTTTGCTTTGAGAATAAACTTTACTTATGGATGTCATGCCTTTGATGTGATACCCAAATTTGGTTGGTCTGTAAAGATAGCCAAAGCTTTTCTTGCTCTGAAGAGGTATATATAAAACACAATTGTCACAGTGAGGCAATATTTGGAGTAGTTAAGAGTCTATCTGAAATGGAAAACAACTGGGACAATAATGGGAGATTCAAGAGAATAATTACTGGGAATGATCTAGTCTGAACTATAGGGATCATGCCAATAGAAACTACAGATAGGAATCTCAAAAAATTGCAAAGAGCTTCTTAGCTTCCTTCCAAAGTAACAGATAACTCCAAACAAGTTCATCCGGGGTTCATTAATTTCCATGGAGCATAGTCTATTCAGAAGAAATCCCTGCTGACTCCATCCACATGGACTTAAGAAGGTCTTCAAGGTTTGGAAGCTGGGTTGCAGGTTCAGAAGAAACAATGGTAGACAGTGTGAACAATCAACCAATAGAACAGCTTGCCTTTGGAAGTTGTGGGAGCTTCATCCCTGGAGGCTTTGTAGATCAGGAATGATGAGCACCTCTCCTGAATATCCAATAGCAGCTTAGTCCAATGTGCTTTCCTGCTACCAAGGCCTTTTCATTGGTTCTTCTTTTTCTCCTTTACAAATGTTCACCTGAAAGGCCATGAAGGGAACTGTGCCGCTTTTGTAGCATAATAACTAGGTTAATGCCTTTCTCTAACAAAACAGGCTCAATTCACTTTGGATATTTGGATAAAATTATTTTTACTTATTTTTTAAAAATGGGAAAAATATATTAACATAGTTCTTAACTGTGTATCTTACTTGGTATAAAAACTCTGTAATTTGCGAATTCCGTGGAAATTCTTGAACAAAGATTAAAGATTAAAATGAGCAAATGAAGCACTGAGCAAGCATATCCTTTCATACTAAAGCTTTTCTTCTAAGCCTCTGTTTGGAGGCCTGGAGGCAGGACTAATGGCTTTTTGTGCTCCTAATAGTAGCTATCTTTTTTTAGTTTTCCATAGAACTTCTGTCAGGGGCGTTTTTAAAAGACAATGTCTTTGTAGCAGCAGCCATTCTTTACCTACAAGGTGCCTCAGAACCAAGGAACTCGCAGGTTGCAGTATTTGGAGAAGATAATTATAGCAGTTAGAAATGGGGGAGAGAAGGCTTCAGCTGGCCTATTAACAGTGAGTGGCAATACTAGCTGCCTGAGATGCTGAATGGTAATACAGATAGTCCTTACAACAGTTCCTTTAGTGCCCATTCAAAATTACAATGGCACTGAAAAAGGATGATCTGATCTTGGCAACTGACTCATATTTATGATGATTGTAGAGGCCTGGGATTATGTCATCACTTTTTGAGAATTTCTTACAAGCAAAGTCAGTGGGGAAGGCAGATTCACTTAAGAATTGTGTTACTAACTTAACAAATGCAATGATTCACTTAACAAGAAAGGTCTTAAAATCGGGCAAAATTCACTTAACAAATGTTTTGCTTAGTAACAGAAATTTTGGGCTCAATTATGGTTGTAAATCAAGGAATACCTGTGAATGAGATTTCACAGAACCAGGGCGGCAGAACATCATAGTTTACATAGGTAGAAACCTGGCTAGATAGAAAAGCACATGAAGCCTACGAAAGAGAAAAAGAAACATTGTATCTTTAACAGGGAAGTTTAAAAAAAGGGTGTAGCTCACTGATGAAGTCAAAAAAGACAGAAATGGTCCATCTGAGTCTCCCAGAGTGCAAGAGAGAGTTGCAGGAAAAAAGCCCAACACTTATGAATGAGATTTCACAGAACCAGGGCGGCAGATCATCATAGTTTACGTAGGTAGAAACCTGGCTAGATATATATATATATATATATACATCCACAAATGTATAAGTCCATGAATACAATACAGGTAGTCCTCAACTTACAACCACAATTGAGCCCAAAATTTATGTTGTTAAGTAAGATATTTGTTAAGTGAGCTTTGCCCCATTTTACGACTTTTCTTGCCACATTTGTTTAGTGAATCACTGCAGTTGTTAAATTAGTAACACAATTGCGGTTGTTAAATTAGAAAGAGCCTTGGTGGCACAGCAGACTAAAGTGCTGTTAAGTAACACCAGCTGCCTGCAATTACTGCAAGTTCGAATCTCACCAGGCTCAAGGTTGACTCAGCCTTCTATCCTTTCGAGGTAGGTAAGATGAGGACCCGGATTATGGGGGCAATAAGATGACTTTGTATAAAAAAGAACACCACTTAGCGGGCATCGAAAGTCCTACTAAGCAGGTATATACAAAAGTATGAAGGCTATTGGGTTTTAAATGTTGTATTTATATGTTTTATTTATGGCTGTTCACCACCCCGAGTCCTTCCGGAAGAGGGCGGTATACAAATTAAATAAACTTAAACTTAAACTTATTGCTTAACACATTGTAAGCTGCCCTGAGTCTCCAGAGAAGGGCAGCATATAAATCGAACCAATGAATAAACAATAAATAAATAAATTGTTAAGTGAATCTGGTTTCCACATTGACTTTGCTTGTCAGAAGGTTGCAGAACATGATCATATAACCCCAGGACACTGCAACAGTCATACATGTGAGTCAGTTTTCAAGCACATGAATGTGAATCACGTCACCATGGGGATGCTACAATGGTCATAAGTGTGAAAAATGGTTATACGTCACTGTTTTCAGTGCCATTGTAACTTTGAACAATCACTAAATGAACTGTTGTATGTCGAGGATTACCTGTATATTATTTAAGCGCATGTACCCCAGTTAAATTATTGGAAAAGAAGCACCTAAATGCACTTTTTAGTTTTCCTTCATTGTAAAAGGATTTAAACAAGGTTGAGACGGTCTTTTCAGTGTTTGAAGTAGAAGATGAATGATTAGGAAATCCTGGACCTTAAATTCTGCCTAATGCACATTTTGCTTGTTGTTGTAGGTGTGGTTACAAAAATACGGCTATCTTCCATCCGCTGACTCCAGAATGTCCGTGTTGCGCACTGCAGAGACAATGAAATCTGCTATAGCTGCCATGCAGCAGTTCTATGGCATTAACATGACAGGAAAAGTGGACAGGAACACAATCGAGTAAGTAAATTTTATTGCGATGCCCTTCCTTTTTGGAATTCCTGAAATCTATGTGGAAAATTAGAAGCATTGCGGTGGCTGGCTATCTAAATCCTATCTCGAAATCCTATCTGAACAGTCTGGTACTTTGAATATTCCTTTCTTTTCATCATGTCAGGCGGGGTGGGGTGGGATGGGGAAAAGCGATGTAAGGCACAATTATAGCCTCGATAAAAGTCAATTTCTACAAGAAAGTGGGGGGGGGGGGGAAAGAAGTATGAAAAATGGATTTGAACAGTCATGACATTTTTATCCTGATATGAGTGTTAAATCAAAATTCACAAAAGAAGCTGAACAGGGAGATAATAATCAGATGTCCTTTTGTGGCTCAGGAGAAAGTTAAGACACGTTTGAGGCCAGCCAGATCATGATCAAGAGTGTGAAGAGTATAATTAACAAGCTGTATAGACTTTAAAAGAATCGGTGGTGGAAAAAAGGATAAACCCTACTTCCAAACTCAGTAACCTATCTTTTTTTCTGGTACCTATCAGTACCTGTGACCAGTAGTGAAATGTAAAATTTGTTACTACTGGTTCTGTGGTCATGGCTTGGTGTGTGTGTGTGTGTGTGTGTGTGTGTGTGTGTGTAGTTAATGTGACTGGGTGGGCGTGGCCAACTTTTTTAAAAAAAACGTTTAAAATCATTTTTTCTCTTCGGCCAAAGGGGTTGTAAAAAAAAAATGCTTTTAGACGATCCCAGCTGAGTTGCCTGATCATCAGAGGCTTTTTTTCTTTTAAAAACATTTTTCTACAACCTCTTCGGCCGAAGAGGTTGTTTAAAAAAATGCTTTTAAAAGCCTCTGATGATCAGGCAACTCAGCTGGGATCGTCAGAGGCTTTTAAAAGCATTCGTTCTACAACGTCTTCGGCCAAAGAGGTTGTAGACAAAATGCTTTTAAAAACCTCTGACGATCCCAGCTGAGCTGCACGATTGTCAGAGGCTTTTTTTTTTTTTACTTTTATAGCATTTTTTCGGTCGAAGAGGTTGTAGAAAAAATGCTTTTCAAAATAATATTTTAAAAAGCCTCTGATGATTGCGTGGCTCAGCTGGGCATGGGGGGGGGGCAGGGATTTTTGCTACCAGTTCCCCAAAGCACCTGCTGCTATCGTTACCAGATCGGGCAATCCGATCCGAACTGGGAACATTTCACCCCTGCCTGTGACCCAGTTGTCTCTAGCTTTCTCCCCATCTCCTCCCAATTGCCTCACAAATAGTGAGACAATTTTCCTATTCTAGTAACCACATATCCCATCATGCATAGTTGCTAAGGTCATTAGATTACATCTGTTTTAAAGATATTCAGAAGCAGCAGTAGAATTGGAGATGACATATAAGGCAACTGTACCACCTAGAGTCATTGACTGAGATGAGACACTGTAGAAATTGAATAAATAAATGAATGAATAAATGAATAAAGTAGCTTTTATTGGGAACCGGGCAGGTGTTATTGGAAAACATCTAGCTATTATTCCACCCCCACCATCCAGTCAGAGATGAAGAAGCTTCTTGGATGAGAAGCGAAATGTCGTCAAAGTAAAACCAGAAAGTCCAGTTGCCTCTTGAAAAAGCGCCGTGACTTGGATGACTGAGAATCTCCATAGACATCTAGCTATTACGTTGAAACTGCAAAATCTACCTGATACTGTGCATGAGAACTGCATGTAATTCCCCAACGCCATTTCCCTATAAGAAAAATAAGGAAGCAACAAACGATAAATTAACAACAGAAATGAAATTTTAAAAGGGGATGATTATAAAATCAGTGTTGGTGGAAGGCAAAGGCAATAAACCTACTCAAGAATATATGCTGTTTTGGAGGGGATAAAGGCACATTCAGAATATATTGTATATATTTTTAGCTGTTATAGAAGAAGAAATATAAGGGGGGGGGGAAATGGTCTTCGGGGGTGGGGGTGCACTGTATTATTTGTATTATTTATTTTTTTTGTATTTAGATGTGCATGTATATGTTCGTATTGTTTGCATTACTTGTATTTAAAATAAATAAAAACATTAAATAAAAAAAAGAAAAGAAAAGAAAAATGAGAAAGCCTAAAACTGGTTCTCCAGCTTCCCCCTTGACACAGAGGGTTCCCACATTAAATGGTTGGGAGGGCCAACCAAATCCACAAAAAAACATGCAGAAATGAAACATAACCTTCAAATCAGATTCCTGCGGAAACACTCCCAAGCAGTCTGCTCTTTAACCCAGAATTTTGCTTCATTTCATTCGGTCTGTTTTATTATAATTTCTTTGTTTTGATTGTGGTGAGTTGTCCAGAGTCATTAGGAATCAGGTGACATACAAGTTGAATAATAATAATGAGGCAAGCGTCTCCCATTCCTGATCCTATCTCACGATTGATTTCTTTTTATTTATTTCTCTGATTTGTTTCTCTACTTTTTTAATTTCCCCAATTGTCAGAATTTTGTTATATGTTTCTAGGAGTGTAGACATGTTGCTGTCTCCTCTGTTATTTAAAAGTGTGTTGAGCAATGACGTCACATAAATAAATACAAATAATAGACTAAATTCATTGGAGTATAAATGTCTGAACAATGGACACAGGAATAACGCAGCATTTGGAAGCCAGATGCATTGGATTTGGTGGGATCGTTTTTAAGAGACACATAAGGGTAGGTATAGATAGGATTGTGCAAAGTATTTGGAAAGAATGCTTGTAAAGCACGTTAGAATGAATGGTGCAACCTTCTTGAAAGGTTAAAATACCTAGATTCTTTGGAAAGCGTACAAGGCTGTCAGATATTGCCTACGTATGATGCCCCAGGCACCAGAAGGGGTTAAGTCTTCTAAGTCTACAGACATCCCATGTGACTGTATAAACCAATGAACTCCCTTATTGGAGTCATACCCACAAATCAATTGGATATCTTCCCTAATTCTCCCCAGCCATCTCAGCAAGACAGCAGTGAACTTCTCTCCCTCTCAACCTCTGAGTCATACAGTTAGGGTAACAAATGCAGCAGGACACCCTGTTCATTATTGTATATTTGTAAATAATAAAATAACTTTTAAACCTGAAGCTGTATGGCCTAAATAACTTCCGCATAGACTGAATGAGCACGACCATCAGTATATATCTGACAAAGGCAGCCTTAAATGTTGCCTCTGGCTGTTGTGAGGACATGCACAATTCATTTGTTGGTGGTCCCAGTGGTATTGTTATCTATGTCTCTGTTCCTAGGCCCAGGGTGAAGTGGTTTGTGTAGCTCTTAGTGATTTTTTGGGATGTTATTAATGTATCTCTGAGTATTCATGTTTTTCTTTTGATATTATGTATTTTTTTAAAATTATAAATTGTCCATAATAGTTTTGGAGTAAAGCAGCTTCAAAATCTAATAAATAGACAAATGTTCAAGCAGCTGGGTGCACTCCTGCAAGCAGCTGTATTAACTTTTCAGAGGATGCAGCTCAGTGGTGGGTTCCTCCCGGTTCGGCCGAACCGGTAGTGGTGACGATATGACTTCACTGAACCGGTTCTCTTTGTTCCGGAGCTGGGTCCTCCCGCCCACTGCCCCTGTTATTCTTACCTTTTATTTGGCCCCGCCCCCAATCTATTGCTGCCTCCCGAGTCCCAGCTGATCAGCTAGAAGGAAAAAAACTGTTTAAACTCTTGCCCTGGGGCTTCAAAGGGACGCCCTACAGCTGATCAGTGTTAAAAGTCAGTGTGGTGGTAGACCAGTGCCTCCAAAAACAAATGAGTAGACTGGTGCCTCCAAAAATAAATGAGTAGACTGGTGCTTCCAAAAACAAATGAGTAGACCAGTACAGCTCTGCAAGCAGTTAAAAGCTTGGTAGACCAGTACCTCTGCTAAATCCTAAAGAATTGTCACATGACCATCAAGCCACACCCACAAAATAAGCCATGCCCACAGAATCAGTAGTAAAAATTTTTAGAACCCACCACTGATGCAGCTGCTTTAATACTTTAAAGCAGGGGTCTCCAACCTGGGCAACTTTAAGACTTATGGACTTCAACTCCCAGAATTCCTCAGCCAGCAAAGCTTAAAGTTGCCCCTGCTTTAAAGAGAGTGTCTTGCTTTTGCTAGTATTCTTTGCAAAGAATCACTTTTGCATGCTTTGTTCAACCTTGATGTCAAGTATCAAAACTGGGGTTCATTTTGCATATTGCATCTTATAGGAGAAAAAGATAATTAAATGTGCTGACTTTTTTTCAATCTATTTTAAATTCATTTTTCTTTGATATTAAATCACAAGGAGAAAATATAGCACCAGATCATCAGATAATCTCATCTGCTATTTGTTTTGTTTTATATGAATGATTGGTGGAAATCCCTTTCTGCATTAATTTTTAAAACGTTTTTATAAGGCTGAAACAGTGAATACTAAACGATAAAATCAAATCAGGAAATGATATTTGTGCTTAAGATCTATTTTCACAATCACTTAACAGAGATGTAGACCACACTTTATTTACATCAGAATGACATTTCTCTATTTTTCCACACATTTTGATTATAGTACTCTGACTCAAAGATCAATGCTATCTTTCTCAGCACATTTATAACTTCCTTTGTTGTCAGCTTCCGGTAGCCAATTTTCTGTTGGTGAAAAAGAGAGTTTCCTCCCAAATGCCACTAATTTAGCATTTAAAAGTTTCTAACACTCAAAATTGCCTTCTTTTGTCCAACACTTATTTGCATTAGCTTAGCTATTTTAACTATTAAATCATGAAATACCTTAGTAGATGCTAGATCAGGGCTGTCAAACTCCCAGCCCGCGGGCCGGATCCATCACGTGATGGCTATGCCCACGCCCAGTTTAGCAAAGGGAAAAAAGTCCCGATACATCATGTGACGCCTCCGTGACGACATGAGTTTGACACCCCTGCACTAGACTTATTTGAAGGGTTTCTAATTCTAAGGGCAGGTAATGCCTGTGTATCAGGAGTGAAATTCAGCAGGTTCTGGAGAACCGGTAGCGGAAATTTTGAGTAGTTCGGAGAACCGGCAAATACCACCTCTGGCTGGCCCCAGAGTGAGGTGGGAATGGAGATTTTGCAATATCTTTCTCCCAGGAGTGGGGAGGGAATGTGGATTTTGCAGTATCCTTCCCTTGGAGTGGGGTGGGAATGGAGATTTTGCAGTATCTTTCCCCTGCCACGCCCACCAAGCCACACCCACCGAACCAGTAGTAAAAAATTTGAATTCCACCACTGTTGTGTATGGATTATCTAAATTCAAGGACCCCAATCTAATTTCTTTCCATCAAAGACATGTTTCCCATAGTGACCAAATGGATTGATTTGATTTTTTTCCAAATCTGAAGTTAGAAATATAGAAGAATATTTTTTTAAAAAAGTAAAGTAAATTCTTGTCAGATTTTAGATTCCCATCAATGAAGGTGGTGCTGACTGGAGGGCACCAAAGTAGAGGAAGCTGATACTACCAATCCAGAGATTTCCCCATTTTTTTCTAATTTCTCTAGCATAAATCCTCATGAAATGTATGTTTACATCAACTTGAATGTACTTTCTTTAAAAAAAAAATGGCTTGAATGCTTCAAACAAAACAAACAAGAAGCCCCTACATAGAGCTCCACAAAGTAGGGGAAAGTATTAAATCTTCCAGATTATAATATTCTGCTCCACACATTAGTTTGAGATTGCAGTAGAATGTGAAGTACTTATTTCTTAAATAATGTGATATCAATATATGTCTTTCTACATAGAAATTGACCTGCTATTCCAGTATATACTTGAGTGTTTAAAACATGATAGAGTCAATAAATAAATTGAAATTAAAGATTGTCAATCAGGTATTACTATTGGGATATAAAAACAAAAGATATTGCTAAGCAGTTCTAGTGGACTACTTGTGTGAAATATAAAGTATCTACTCCGGAATTTGTGCCAAATTGCATAAATGGGATTTTCACATTCACGTCAGTGAATAAGATGTTTCGGTATACATAAAAGCTGACCTATCTGCTAAAATGAATGGAGACGCTCTGCTATCTGGAAAAATAAAATCCAAATATCTTGCATACATGGGATATTTATGGATATGTTCCTCAGACATATTCATATCCTGCCTTCCCTTATGAGCTCAAAATAGATCATTTGGGGATCTCTCTTTATTTTATCCCTACAAAAGCAAATCTTTAAATCTGAGCAGGGTGACTAGTCCCAGTCACCAGTGATTTTCTACGTCTAATATTGGACTTGAACTTATGTACCTGATATAAGCAGGTGTCTAGACACAGTTTGAGAATGTCTAGAGATAAACACAATGTAATTTAATTCGGAAAGTGTTATGTACAAAAAAGCTAGTAGATCTATAAACACATTTTCAGCTTGTCTTGAAATGTGGGCTTTGTGTGTGAAAAGATTATGATTTGCTAGTCTATCTTAATTTTGAGCTATGCTTGAAAGTTGATGGTTGAAGGAGGGGCATCAATGCCAGCTACTACCTTATCAAAATACTATTTCAGTTCCTCATTTGTATTCTGGTACTAGACTACTATAACAAAAATTATGCTGAAGTCATATTGGAAGCTGGAGTGACTGCACTATATAACAACCTAGATGTTGACGGAGCCGAATGAGTCAGGCAACATTACACTGATATTACGGAAGCTGGTCTGCTTCAGTTTTGAGCTATGCTCAAAAGACATTTAAGAAGAGTACTCATATAATTCTAGAAACGTCTGGTTTAACCAAAAGACTTGAAGTTCTGTGCCCTAGTTGGCAAGTTAGCAATAATCTGTAATACAGCTAAAGCGAGTAATTATCAGAAATATCACTTTAATGTTAATACACTTTTTCATGAACTATATCATCTGAAAAGCTTTTGGGGAAATATGTGATTTTTGAAAATAATGTGGGAATATCCTCTAAGGAGCCTAATTTCTTAATATGCTCAAAATCTAAGCATTTGTATCACCTGTCAGACTTGTGATGTGAATATATAGAAACTTGGCATGGATCAGCAGAGTCAAATATGTATAATCAATTTGAAGGACGTTCCTCTAAGATGAAACTTAATATATGGTTCTTATTTCATATAAAAGGAATCAATAATGTTATTATGTACTTTACCACAATTACCAATAAAATTAGAAACTAAAAAATAGAATGGATTGGAAAAACCAGGGAAATCTATGCATAAACAAAATCCTATTTGGGTAGCCTGACACTTTCCGCTGCTAATCTAATCCTAATTGTTATGGCTTTACTTATTTTAGTTGTTCCTAGTACTTCAAAATAATAGTTTTAATGGCTTTTGTACAGAGTTTTTTTGGGGGGAGAAATATGTAAATCACAATATTCTTTTTTTAAAAAATCCCTAAATTGGATGGAACAGTATTGTTCTTGTTGTTAGTTGCGAAGTCGTCTCCAACCCATTGCGACCCCATGGACAACATTTCTTCAGGCCTTCCTATCCTCTACCATCCTCTGGAGTCAGTTTAAGTTCACACCTACTGTTTCAGTGACTCCATCCAGCCACCTTATTCTCTGTTGTCCCTTTCTTCTTTTGCCCTCAATCTTTCCCAGCATTAGACTCTTCTCCAGTGAGTCCTTCCTTCTCATTAGGTGGCCAAAGTTTTGAGTTTCATCCTCAGGATCTGGCCTTCTAAAGAGCAGTCAGGGTTGATCTGACTGCTATAAATTTGTTTTGTTTAAACACTTTTAGCTTTTTCTGACTGAACTCTTGTTCAATGTTATATAGCTATATAAATGATTTTTATAATTATATCACCTGGAGAATAGTTTCAATTTTCCTATGATCTTTAATTGTGACTGAAATAAGTTCTTTCTTAGATATGTACTAAGCCACCAGTTACATGAGCTCTAATTTTTGAAAGCCACCCAAAGTTGCTATATTAGTAAGATGGGCGGCTTAGAAATTTTAAGTAAGTTATTAAGTAAGGAAATAAATAAGTAACTCATGCTCACAAAAATACCTCAACACTTCGGAATGGATGTTCTAGTGACATTGTTAAAGTATTGTTTAATATTGGTGTTTAGAATACTTCCTACATAGGATAATAGTTCTCTCTTCTTTTAAATCCCTTGCCTCTTTCGTTTGATGTAGTGATATCACCTTAAGGTGAGAGCATCCGTCTTTTCTATTTGGTAACTACAGTGTGTTTAACTGCTTCTTCTTGGTGTTATGTATCTATAATTTAAATGCATGGAAATTGCATGCTATTCTGACATTTGTTCACTTTGAAGTATCAGTGCCTGGGAAATTATGGACTTTGTATGTTTTAAAGATAAATTGCAATTTAAAGATAATTTGCATACACAAGTAGCTGTACACACATTTCTACAATAAATGGAAAAGATTTAAATTTTTACAGATACTGCAGAAAAAAACCCAAACAAATTCTGTTAAAACTTAAGCTATAATTTTTTTCAGTTATGTCAAAATTCTAGCTGGGATATATATTTCATTATAATTATTGCCTAAAAACCAGGTTATTGTGTGTATATTGATGTGTTCAAAATATTCAAATTGTATTAGCCTAAATTTAGACATCTAAATTTGCAGGTATAAAGAATCAGTTGAATCAGATGATTAATTTATTCTTGTTCAGAGCTTTAGTTGCCAGAAAGATTAC
The DNA here is from genome assembly GCA_012654045.1 of Ptyas mucosa. NCBI lineage: Eukaryota > Metazoa > Chordata > Lepidosauria > Squamata > Colubridae > Ptyas > Ptyas mucosa. Next base: position 41,459,665 of record WNWU01000003.1, on the reverse strand, counting down.
TGCCAGATTTTGTCAGATCTGCTGATTACATTGGGAAGATGGCCATCAAACAATGTGTTTCAAATCATCAAAAGTAATACAATTGACTAAGGCCATGTTCTCTTTAATGGGCTGCAGTTGTCCATGTGTAGCCACAGAAAGAAAATCAATTATTAATGTTGTCCCACACATCTATCCAAGATACATCTTCTATTTAGCAGTTGTAAAGCTTTAAATTTACACAACTCCATTGTAGGCATCCATGTTTTGACCCCGTTCAGCTGTCTATTCTCCAAATGTGTGTTTGCACTTCCAATCCCCAAATAAGTCACAAGGGGTTAAAAGAAAGTTGTCCGTTTTCGTATGTCCTCTTATTGATAATGTAGTCATATTTCATGAGTAAACCTTTGTTCTCAAAGTAGATAGCTACCTTACCTAACTAAAGCACATATAAAGTTTTGAGAGCCAGGTAACCGAAGCTCTCTTACACCCTACATTTTGTGTATTTTGTGTATTAAACTGTGTGTCCACCATTTGAGTTATTTATATACATCTACATCTACATTATCTATCTATCTATCTGTCTGTCTGTCTGTCTGTCTGTCTGTCTGTCTCTATCTATCTATCTATCTATCTATCTATCTATCTATCATCTATCTATCATCTACAAATGGCTCTTGCCATCTTCTGGAAGGGGAGTGGAAGGCTCCTCTCTTATTTACTTATTTTGACATTGATTAAAATTTTAGTCTGGTTCAGAACAAATGTTTCCTTAGGAGTTCTTTTCCATTAAAATTTGAGGACAGATACAAGTTTTGGATGTTTTTCATCTGTCTAGGATATCCCACATGTGAGAATGTTACTGAATCTCTAAAAAGTGTTAGAGAAGCAGCTCCATGTTGCATTTAAATTTAAATACTTATTAAAGCCAGTCAGTGAGGTTCCCTGCTTTGAAAACTAACAAACCTGCAAAACATGCAAAACACAAACCTGAATTTGCATTCCTGAATTTGATTGAAGCTGGACATTGCTATTACTGTGAAATGTGCACACTATTGTTTGGGAAGAAGAGATCTGTTTCCTTAAACACATAAATGTGTTTCTGGGGGGTGAGGTAGACAGGAACATTCATTTTAAATTGGAAGCCTGCTCTTATCTCAGTAAGCCTAGTTTCTTTTGTGGTGACTCCAAAAGACTTTTTATCTATTTCACTAGCATCGAGCTAAAAGCTTTTCTTGGACAAGAATAAATGATAGTTAGGATTTCTGTTCACAACTGATTATATTAAGTGACCATTTCATGCCATCGGGACTACAGTCTTATGAAGCCTCTTTAAGTATATTCAAATATTTGGAAATGATTGGATTGATTTGTGATTTTTTTTTATTTGATAACAAATCTCTTTCCCTGGGTCTGTGTCTGGATGGAGAGTTCAATGTGGAGAAGACCATTGATTTTAGAGTGGAGCAGAGCTTAAAGATTGGGGAACCTTGATGTCTTGAACTCATTGTATGTTAAGTTTAAAGCCATAGGACACATACTTTAAAATGAAATTAATAAAAGTCTAGCGATTGTTGTGATTTCCCTAGAAATCCCTATAATTTCCTAGGAATTATATAAAATATAGATATTTGTGTCCCGTTTAAAATAATATGTGGAGCTTGTGTCTAAATCACTCCTTTGGCTTCGACCAAAATAGTATCTTTTCTGCCATATTTAGCACTAAATTACAGCATCAAAATGCCATGGCCTTAATAGATAACCTGTTTGTGTAGCAAAACCAGATTTTAAAAATTGTTTTGTCTATTCTGTCCTTGTAATTTATTCAGTTAAGTCAGGAACTGTCTATATGCTAACACAGCACTTAGTTTGACTTTTTTGAAGAACAATTGCCTTGTAGATTTTTCAAATTAAAGGACATCATGTCCATTTCAGAGAAACATTACTTTCTTTTCAGAAGATTATGATTCATGTCATATATGTGTATTGACAGTCATTTTACTATGATGTAATCCTTCAGGCTTTTTTCATATACATAGAGCTGTTGTGTGGCCAGAGATTATCATTTGGTCTTTCCCATATGGGGGTCCATTTTTTTTTTAAAAAAAGAAGATGTTGCTGTTATCATGCTTTTATTCCCCTGAGTGGTTTATTCATAAGCACAGTTAGTATAAAGAGGAAAAGATACAAATAAATAAAGTATTTTTGATCTTCAGAAGAAATAAGCATAACATGTTGAGGGGCAAAAGCTGGAAAAATAGGAAACACCAAACAAACTACAATCAGTCCAGCACAAACTTTGACATATTTCAATCATAAGAGATCAATTCTGTGACTTCATTCTGCATGAATTTTATCCAACACGTGAAGTTAGACATAAAATCTCATTTATTTTTATTTTGTATTGCAGTGTTCCAGCACTGGAAGTTGAGAACAGCTCCATAAAAATAGCAAAATATGAGTAACCCAGCCATTTTAATTTCAGTGACACAGTTTTTAATACAACGCTGGGAAATAGTTGTAATCAGCTACAATTATAGGAATATAGTGATAATGATGTTTATAATGTAATGAAATGATGGATTGAAAAGCAGGACATCTTAATAGTAATGATTGCCTTGCAATAATAAACATTATTTATTAGGTTAAACTGAAATTTCGAACTGATGAGGAAAAATAATAGTACACAAGTGATACTGATAAAATTATCCATATTTAAATATGCTCCCAGAGTCTGTGAGTTTCACATGATGTGCTTTCCTTCCAGATTTAATTTTTGTGTTGAATCAAATATATATTGGATTTCTCAGCCTCTGTTTTCCAGATGTTGCCAATGCATATCATATCAAGGGCTCATGGGTAATAATACAGGGAGCAGGTATCCAGAACCCTATTAATATTGTGTGCACTCCATGCTAGCATTTATAAGAAAAGGTGGGAGGGAAAGAGTGAAAGAAATATGGCAATCTGCCCAGAAGCAGTTGTAGAGGTGCACCAAAGTAGAACAGCAGACTGGAATGCCCGGCAGAGGCATCTCATGGAACAATAATATAGGTTTAATTCATCCTTACAATCTCATAATGTGAGGTACTGAAGGGTGGTAGCTCAGAGACAGAACACATGGTTTGCATGCAAAAAGCAAGTCCATTGTCTTGCTATCTCTAGGCATGGCTTGCAGATGTAGATTCCTGTCTGGAAGCCGGTAAAAAACAGTATTGAGTTAGATTGATGAAGGGAATGAATAAGAAAAAAGACAGTTTCCTTTGTTTCAATGAGCAATTTCAATTACCAGAGGCTTCACTTTATAATTTAAGCCATTCATGCTATTGCTGTATCCTGCTCCTGCTCCCGCAAACCATTAGTTTTGAGACTGAAGGAAAATCTAATGAAACTTTATTCAGGAACCCATTTCTTTCTTTCACAAACTAGTTGGACAAACTCGCTTTGCTATAAGATTTTCAGTTAACTGTACAAAATCAGTATGAACAAGTGGCAATGCAGGTCCTGTTAGGTTAGAACAGTGCATAAGCCCCAGGAAATAATTAAATAAACATCAAACAAAACAGCTGTACCTACCAAAGTGTTTGCCCCACATTATTTCTTTATTTGGAAATGATATGAGGGTTTGCTGTTTAATAATGTTAACCAGGAATTAGAGGTAGTCCTCAAATACAACAATTTGTTGAGTGACTGTTCAAAGTTATAGTGGCACTGAAAATAGTGACTCATGATTGGTTTACACACTTATGACCATTGCAGCATCCCCACAATCACATAATCAAAATTCAGGCACTTGGCAATTGGCATGTATTTATGACAGTTCCACTGTCTTGGGTCATGTGACCTTTCCAGTTGGCTTCCAACAAGCAAAGTTAATGAAGATTTGCTTAACAACAGAAATGTTGGGCTCAATTGTGTTTGTAAGTGGTTGTGGTTGTACCTGTGCATTGTATTTCAGTGTTTCTCAGCCTTGCCAACTTTAATTCCAAATCTGGAAGCTGAAGTCCACAGATTTTAAAGTTGTCAGGATTGAGAAACTGTTTGTATGTTGAAATGTAAAAAGCAATGTTTTACCATTTTGAAGAAGAGATACGATAGTTGCATCACATCTGCAATATGATCAGATGCGTCAACAGGTGCCAATGATCCTATGCACTTATTGTCATCATATGGTACTGATTTGTTTTTCTTTTGTTCATTTAAAGCTGGATGAAGAAGCCTCGTTGTGGAGTTCCTGATCAGATGAGAGGCAACTCTAGATTTAACATTCGCCGAAAACGATATGCATTAACAGGGCAGAAGTGGCAACACAAATATATCACTTACAGGTATGAAAGCAAAACTGTGACCCTTTAATTTGTAATTTCTTAACACTTTGAAAAATACAGTTCTGCTGCTTAGTGAAAGACAAGAAATTGGTTGTTGTCAAAAAATATGGCTTTGAATGTTTTTAGGAGAAAAAGTTCTTGTAGTACGAAGGTGGACAATGGGTTTACATATCAAATGTAACTTTGAAGTTTTCAAGGTCAAATCAATTACTTCCTATGTTTGTTTGTTTGTTTGTTTGTTTGTTTGATTGATTTCTGTGCTGCCTATCTCGTCTAGTTAAATTGGATTTGACCAGGAAGGAACAAGAAGCAAAAACTACTCATTTCAATTTTCCAATAATAACAGTATGTTGATAGACATTTTATAAAATATAGGAGAAAAAAGAACAGTATGCAGTATATTATGAAAGAAAATGTGAAGAAGTCATTTTTTTGTCTTGTTTCCCTCAATAAGATTAGATTGGAAAAGTTGTGAACAAAAGTCTTTTTAGTTGAAAAGCCCAAGGACAAAATTATCAGCATGTCCAAATAAAGTCCTGAGTTAAACATGTGGTGGCCATATCTGATTCCTGCTCATAAAGTAGAATGTCTATAGAGATTCTCAGTCATCCAGGTCATGGTTGTCCCAAAGGTGCTTTTCAAAAGGCTGCTGGACTTTGTTTTTCCTTGAAGACATTTCGTTTCTCATCCAAGAATAATCTTCAGTGAAGAAGATTCAGTCTTCCAGGAAAAAGTCGCCTTTTGAAAAAAACACTTTTGGGTCATTAGGGAGAAACATAATTTGAATCAAAATTGGAAATCCTTTCCAACTTCCACAGTTATTGTATATTCTTGTATTCCTGAGATCTTTCTCAAGATCACCAATACTTCATAAGGCTTTATTATTTTCTCATGTCATCTTGGAAAACTTTGGGATGTTTTCAATGCTGTGAAACCAAGTTTATATTTGGTTTTTATTATTTTATTTTATTGGATTCTTGGGGGACATTTGGGGCATTCTGATGCTGAAGGATGCCTTGTTGTCAACTGTTCCTTTGGAACATAGCAATAATCACAAATTAGTGATGAGGTTGTGCTTTTTATGGGACTGCTTATAGCTGCTAAATACTCATCCCCCTTCCACGATTAATGTTAAAAGAACAGTTCTAACAACGCAGAACAGGTAGAGAAGGGATAAGTTTTCTTTTCATGTTGTAGAAACATGATCTCTACTAGTATATTTACAAGTTTATTTAAAGGATTTTTATGCAACAAGGAAATCTATATGGAGGATATCTTTAGGGAATGACAACATAGATTAATAGAAATCAAACTACTGTGAACCAATTTGATTATTTCTGGAAGGCAACAAAATGCAGTTTATTTAATTTGTAAATAGCAAATTAGCTGATAAATAGTACATTAAAGTGAGCCTAATAATTCACATTACGTGATACTTAATCCATAATAGATCATGACATTAATGTCAATAAATTGTTCCAAAAAGAAAGTAAAAGCTTCATCACAAGATTTTTAGGTGTATATCCTATCCGTGCATAGACTGTTGCACAAACAATACCTTTCCCTATTGGGCTTAGTGCATCATTGTATGTTCAAATCTGTTTTTAGGTTTTTAAAAAACTATTCTGCGGGCTGAAGATGGCCAATCATTTTTTTTTTTGCTCTCTTGTGACTAGACATTAAGAACATAGAGAAAGGATCTCTATGAACCAAGACTTTTCTCTTCAAATAGATAAGACCCAAGGGTCAATACTCTCTCACTCAAAACAAGAGCGAGAGAGAGAGAGAGAGAGAGAGAGAGAGAGAGAGAGAGAGAGAGAG
>WNWU01000003.1:41378220-41453527 GCA_012654045.1 Ptyas mucosa | reverse complement strand
GAGAGAGAGAGAGTTGAGTTCCAAATAAAACCTGAAAAAAGAAGCAAAACAGAATAATCTGTTAGGAGAAAAAAAGAACACTTACTAGTATAGACGGTAAAGCATGAACAAGTAGGAAAGTATGGTGAATCTAATAGCAGAAGGGTCCTCAACCCCTGGTCCTTGGACTGGCACCAGTCTGCAGTATGCCAGAAACTGGGCCATACAAAAAAGCAAAGGCCCATCTACAGGATGGAGGCAGCACATGAAACCGCTCCAAATTCTAAATTTCTGTGGACTGGAGAAGTCTAAATTCTCCAGTCTGCAGAAAAACATCTCTCCACAGAACCAGTCCTGGTGCCCAAAAGTTGAGGGCTGCTGTATTAGCAGTAAGTTATGCATGAACACAGGAGCAAGTTATATATGAACAAAGGGTGACCATTAGAAGGCGAAATTAAATAGCATTGAAAATGTTATTTCTACTTAGAATTGGGAAAAGGGAGTGAAATTCACTACATGGATTCAGTGACTAAAAAAAGATCTTCCTGATAGTAGTTTTCTTTTAATGTCTACGAATATATAGGTTAATAGTGGAGTTAGCAGTTGATGATTCAAATGATAATTAAAGAGGAAATGATGCTGTGTTTCCTGCCTCTCTGCAGATCTTTGTGTTTTGAATACTGAGATCTTAGTATGATTAACTGAACACCCTTATAAACATCCCAATACTGACAACCTAATGGGGCATCATTTCCCATTGTAGATATTTCTAGATGCATTCATTTAAATATATTTTCCTTACCCACTTCTAGTTTTTAGTGTTAAACTGAAAAGAAGGTCTATATAAATAACTATACATCCATAATCAGGGGTGCTTGTATATACATTCTCAGGTCCAGGGGTGAAATGCTCCCGGTTCGGACCGGCTCGGATAGGTAGCGATGTAGGTAGTAGGTAGCGATGGCAGTGGGCAGTTCGGAGAACTGGTAGCAAAAATCCCTGCCCTCGCCCCCTATGTCCCGCTGAGCCGCGCGATCATCAGAGCCTTTTTTTCTTTTAAATGGCTCTGACGATCCAAGCTCTGAGGATCCCAGCTGAGTTGCCTGCCGATCAGGCAACTCAGCTAGGATCGTCAGAGCCTTTTGAAAGCATTTTTACATGATTATTACATGGTTTTTTCTTTTTTAAAAAAATTGGCCATGCCCACCCAGTCACATTAACCCCACCACCACCAAGCCACACCCACAGAACTGGTAGCAACAAATTTTAGATTTAACCCCTGCTCAGGTCCATAGACTTTTTAGTTTTGGGTGACAAAAGAATTCAACACAAAGGCTTCAATGTCTATTATATTCAATCAGGATAATTTATCTATTTATGGAACCACCACAGTTCCTGAAAACAAATTGTTACCATATCTTTATAAGGTTGTTGTTATTCCATCCAGAAATTTCAGTTTTTTAGGAACATAATGAACATGTTAATCTCTTGATATCCTTCCGATACCTTCCCCAACCTTTCCTATTTATTGTTTAGTAGTCAGTCGTATTATTGGCCTTAGCATCATCCAAGGAACAATAAATTAGTAAATGGCAGCTTAGAAAATATTTTTGCTTTTCTTTGACTCCTGTGGTCTAATTTCATAGGCACATTTTAAGCCAAGGCATTACAAATATTGCTTGCTAATAAATAAATGAGTTCCTGGAAAAAACTTCAATTTTAATTTCTAAATTTGCTTTAAATATTTATTTATTATTTATTTATTTACTAAATTTATGTCATGCCTATCTCATCAGTGATGAGTTAGTTAGGAATAACATATATTCTTTTTGCTTGTGTATTTTTTTGCTAATAATACAGTAATTTGATAATATACTATAATTATATACTTAAAATATAAATATATATTATGTCTGAAATAGTTGGCCTATTTCTGATCAATTATTTTCAGTAATCACCAATCCAGTAAGATAGACATTCAGTATATTTAAAAAGTGCATTCAAATTCATGTGTTATGCTAATATTTTAGCTACAAGGTAATTTTAAGTAATATATTTCTTATTTGTACTGGCTTCTGCTTCAGAAACATTTCCATTATTATTTTGATATTTATATTCCCTGAATGATATTTGTTCCCAGTATCACTTGCTATCTGTGAAATCGATTTTCATGTCAGTTGCCTCTTTTGAGATAAACTGTTAAAGGCCTCTACATTTGTTTTAGATTTTTATGTTATCAGCAGATCTATACTGTTCTGCCAGATAATAAATTAATATGATTAATTGTACAGTATGTCAGTTTGCAAGGTAGTCTCTAGGTTGTACATGGTAGTATGGTATTAACCATTCCATTACCCTCCACCTGGAAACAAACAACCTACTCTCTAATAAACAACTTAGTTTCAGAAAAAAATTATCCTGTAATCTACAACTTCTACACTGCAAGAACATATGGACTACAAATCTCGATCAGGGCAAAGCAATAGACGCAATTTACATAGAGTTCTGTAAAGCCTTTGATTCAGTGGTACATGACAAACTACTTCTAAAACTAAAATCCTATGGCATCTCCGGACCCCTACATAATTGGATAGCTGAGTTCCTGTCAAACAGACAACAAGTGGTTAAAATAGGGAGTGCCCTATCAAATCCTGCCCCTGTTAATAGCAGTGTCCCCCAAGGCAGCGTTCTAGGACCAACACTCTTCATACCATACATAAATGACCATTCCGATCATATTGTAAGCAACTGCATTCTCTTCAGCGATGATGTAAAAATATTTAACATCACAGACAATGCTGTTACCCTTCAAAAAGACCTTGACTTTGTGTCGGAATGGTCAAACAATTGGCAACTCCAAATCTCAACCAACAAATGCTCTGTCTTACACATTGGCAAAAAGAACCAGAACACAAAATACAAGCTGAGTGGATACGACTTTGTAGATGACCCTCACTCTGTCAAGGACCTCGGAGTACTCATATCTAATGATCTAAGTGCCGAAGCCCATTGTAACAACATCGCCAAAAAGGCATTAAGAGTTGTAAACCTAATCTTGCGTAGCTTCTTCTCTGGTAATATCACACTACTAACCAGAGCATACAAAACATTTGCTAGACCAAATCTCAAATACAGCTCATCTGTCTGGAACCCACACTACATATCAGACATTAATACAATTGAACATGTCCAGAAATATTTCACAAGAAGAGTCCTCCATCCTCTGCTCGCATCAAAATACCTTATGCCACCAGACTTGATATTCTGGGCTTAGAAAACTTTGAACTACTCCGCCTTCGGTATGACATAAGCGTAGCTCATAAAATTATCTGCTACAATGTCCTACATGTCAATGACTACTTCAGCTTCAACCACAACAATACACGAGCACACAATAGATACAAACTTAAAGTGAACCGCTCCAAACTTGATTGCAGAAAGTATGATTTCAACAACAGAGTGGTCAATGCCTGGAATGCATTACCTGACTCTGTGGTTTCATTCCAAAAGCCCCAAAATTTTAACCTAAGACTGTCTACTGTTGACCTCACCCCATTCCCAAGAGGTCTGTAAGGGGTATGCATAAGTGCACCAGTGTGCCTACTGTCCCTGTCATAATGTTTCATCTATTTGTGGACCTTCCCCATGCCCCATTTTACCTTTAGCAAGTCTCCCTGCAGCCAAAACAGTTGCAGGAAAAAAAGGCATTTTTTCCTCACTTGAGTGTAAGCCGAGGGGAGCTTTTTTCAGCATAAAAATGTGCTGAAAAACTCGGCTTATACTCGAGTATATACGGTAATTTGTGCTTGGGGAGGCATTATCACATAGATAACCCCACTGCTGTTATGAATATTTGATTTAAGACCATGACCAGAAGAAAACATTAGAAAGAAATTTAAATTGATTCCATCTTAACACTCTTGTGTAATAGGGCGAGACAGAAAACTCTTGTCAGGTGTTCAAGATTCTATTACTAGTACTTTTATCAATAAAGGAAGGTTCTGACAATTCTTGTGGAGTCTTATTTCCTGACCTGGGCAAAGGATTAACAGGAGCGGAATTGATGATATATGCAGGGAAGTGAAAATGTAGATTTAAATTTGAATCAAAAGATTAAAATATACATAAAATATGTATGTCCAAAAATATGCATTGAGGACATCTAAGCTGTTATAAGTGCTTGTGACAGTAGGAAACTATAGTATGATGAACTTGACATAGATTAACATTTTACATGAATATATCTAGAATTTTAAAAAAAATATTAGGTGATGTGGAATGGATGGGTGGGAACAAGAGTATATAAAATTCTAAAATGGTTTTCCTTAACCTATTGTTCTAATTTGAAAAGCTAAATATTTTAGCTTTTTCCAGTGTTTCCTAACCTTTCTTCACTTGTTTGAGATATGTAAAGAAAGAGATTCTTAGTATTGGAAGCCTGCTGATCCTGATGTGGAATTTTTTTAAAAAAAACAAATAGTTAAATATATAAGAATGCATTCAGTTCTACTTGGTGCCTGATTGTTTATTATCAATTTACATCCCAACTGCTATCCTCCACCTATATGGGATGACCAAAATGGAAGGAAATTACATTAAAAACAGAAACTGCCAGAAGAGTTGCTGTTTGATGGTTTTGATTTTCTAACACAACACACACACACACACACACACACACACAGAATCCCAACTATAATATAATTAATATAATATAATTATAATTATAAATACTAGTGAATAAATAACATCTTTGTTGGGACCAACATCTGGATAAATCTACATCTCCTAGATTGCCAAAGTAAAATAAATAAGTAAAAAAAAAGTTGGGGAGGGAAACTATAAAGCATAAAACTTTTGCTAACCGGTTTTTAAGATGGAATGTAGAAGGAAATGCATATATTTAATTCAATTAAAAATATTATAAAATGATCCATGTTGATTTATGTTACAGTATGAATACAGTATCCAAGATCCTAGTGTATATAGGCTGTTAAACTTTGGCCATAGCTTTTGGATATGTGAATTTCTTCAATATGTATATTCTTATGGATTAAGAACATAAGAATATACATAATGTATACATAAGTAAGTGAGATAGTGTTGTGCTGGGAAAGGCAGGAAATAGATGGATGCTACACAGCATTTTTATGGTGTATGTCAATGACCCCTTTTGGACACCAGAACCGGTTCCATGGATAGAGGTTTTTTCATGGATGGAGGGGGCATGGTTTTGGGTGCTGCCCGCATACCGCAGATGGAACTTTGCTTGTTTGCATGGCCAGTTCCTGGCATGCCATGGACCAGTGCTGGTCCATGGACCAGAGTCTGGGGACCCTTGGTGTATGCGATTGTTTGGAAATGGATGGTAAGGCAGACAATTGTGTATTTGTGTGCTTTATGTTTGTGTGTGGGAGAGATCATCCATATATAGTCAGTAACTCATATCAATAATGAATAGTTTTCTGGGAGGTTACTTGCTGTTTGTACAAACTGTGTAATAACAATATGTGTCTGCCATGACGGAAATCTTATTGTATCCTAGAAATGGCTATAAAAGGTTCAAGTGCTTAAAGCTCTTAGCAAATTGAAAATGGTGCTTGTTGTCATAAGCTGCAATTTTTTCCAAGAGATTAAATAGATGACTGAAGATGTCCATGAACAGCTCCATTTCAGTCAAAAGGGCATCACAGACAGAAAGGGGCTACTTAACAATTTACCTGTTTATTGAAACTGAGCCTTTCACCAATTCAGCTTTCCTTGCACCTGTCATCAACAAGGCAGACTCATCCATCATACAAAATTGTATATATGCTTAAAATTGTTCTCTTGCATTATTATTGTTAGAGTTCATCTATCAAAATGTCACCTCCCCTTCCCCTTTTCTGATTATAAAATTACTTTTCAAGGATAGAACTTTTAGTTTTAAAATTAAAAATAATATAGGAGAAGGATTACCAAGGGTATGTTTTTGGAATCCTTTCTGCCAGTTTAGCTTTATTAATACTGTTATCTTCCTAAACTAGTATTTACATATAAGTGCCATTCAGCTACTCTGCAAGTAACTTGGTTCTTGATTTTAGAACAATCAATTATTATGGTTGGTCACACAATCAGCCAGATAGTGGGATTTGGAATTTTTATCCACCTGTTGAATCTTGAATAGGCAGATGTTATTGTCTGATGATGTTATAAGGATCATCACAGTATACTATTATTCCAGCTGTCTTTTGCAATTGACTGCTGGTGATTTTGTCAATGCCAATTTGTTTAAGTTCTTCTCCAGTTGTTTTGTATTGCATCCAAGTTCCAAATGTGCTTTTTCAAGAGGCAAGCAAACTTTCTTGTTTTTCTTTGAAGATGTTTTGCTTCTTATCTAAGAAGCTTCTTCAGCTCTGACTGGATGGCAGGGAATGGAAGAATTTATACTCTTTGCAGACAGCTGATCATTTTCATTCTTTTAGAGAGTCATTGAGGACACCTGGAGGTTTATCTGTGTTGTCAGACTCACACTGAGTAGTGCAAATGGATATGGAGCCTTTTTGGAACTGCTGGCGGGGCTGTGTTGTAGACTGGACATAAATGATGTTGTATCTGGTGAAAGAGGGCTGCTCAATTTTGACATAGATGGCTTCTTTGACTCCTCTTCCAAACCAGCACTCCTCTCTGTACAAAATGTAGCCTTTGCTGTCTTCAAAAGAGTGGCCTTTGTCTTTTAAATGCAGATGAACTGTTGAATCTTGTCCTGATGGGTTTGTTTTCCTATTGTTCAACTATGACTTGGATGACTGAGAATCTCCATAGACATATTGCACCTAAGGCACCTACCACTATTGGTACTATTTTTGCTTTCTTTTGCCACAGTTGTTCTACTTCTGTTTGTAGGTCTTTATATTTTGTTATCTTCTCTAGTTCTTTTTTTCTTCTTCTTTTGCTGTCTACTTGTTACATTCATTGCACAGTCAGCCAAATGTTTAAGCTGGATTTGGCAGTTTTATACACTTATTAAGTCCTTCCCAAAGACCTAGGGTTATTATTATTTATTAAATTTATATGTTGCCTGACTCCCAGTGACTCCCAGTTAACAATTGTTAACATTTTTAAAAACAAATTAGAAACCTAGAATACAAAATGCAAGAACAACACAAGATAAAAGAACAACATTAATGAAGAAAACTGAGGGACAAAAAAAAAGGGGAAAAAAGGATGTCGGTTGTTTTAACCAAAGGCCTGCACAAAAATCCAGGTCTTTGGGACCCTTCAAAATGTTAGCAGGTTAAGAGTCATTTAAATTCATGTCTTGGCCTTTAGATCAAATAGTTGTGTGTGGAGATGGGTGGGAAAAGAAATTAGACACCAGGTTAGAAATCAAGAGACTGTGAGGTCTAGTTCCACTTTAGCCATGAATGGTGATTTGGGTGGCTTTGGGCCAGTCACTCTCTCTCAATCAACATTAAGCTTGGGTGGTAAGCCAGTTGGTAAATTCCTATTCCAAAATGGATCAACACTGAGTTGATCTGAAAAAAGCAGACCCATCATACTTCTGGTAGCCCAATACTATTAACACAGATTGGCAGTAATTTTTCAAAATTACAGAGAAGAGTTAGTTTTTGCCTGGACATCTATTCATTGGAGCAAAGTTTTCAAACAACCCTAATGTCTTAAATCCTGTTGTTGGTTTTCTGAAGAAAGCTCATATTATCTTATTACTCAAAGGCTTACTGTACTTCCAGCTCAATTTCACTTCTGAAAACTGCACTGAATGTTCCCATTACTTCTTCAAAAGAATCAGTTCCCTGATAGCTTAGCTATCTCATAGCAACATATTTTAATAGTCACTGATATAATCTCTGACCTTTCATGGAGAACATCAGTGGGTTTAAGTGCTTCATAGCAAGACATTTGAGAAGCTGTTGTGAATGGATATCTGAAATATGGCAAATTTCAAAAAAGAAATACAAATATAAGAGGTCTAGCTTTAGGAAATATGTGATGCCATTAATCAAGTGTATATTTATAATGTTTCTAAATGAATCATCAGAAGTTTTTGTTCATGAACATTTTCCAATCGGACAAAAAAGATGTCATTCAGAGGAAAGTTAAATGTTATACGAATTTGCATTGGGACGTTTTCTTTTAAATATAGAATTAGTTACATATTTATTTGTCACATCTTTATAAAGTATATTAGCCGACTATTCATCTTGGGCACAGGCATAAACTTAATTTAAATATCTTCTCTATATCTTTGGGTAATGGTCTGTATTGACATTTTCTACAAGTGGCAATGGTTTTGGGACATGGCAGTCCCAAGCCTCAGCTTCATGCACCATTTATAATATGTACCTTTACAAAATTGAAAAAATGAAACTTGTGGATGGGTTTTTTTTTCCTGGCTTGCTTTTTTCTTGCTACACAGACCTCTTTCCACAACAGCTTTTCCTCCCTTCCGACTTTCGGTCTTAAGATTCATTTAACCAGTCCATTCCAAATAATACTGTCTTACATGCTGGATTGTACAGTTTGCACATCTAAAGCACACCAAATTAAGAAGGACTGACTTACACAATGACTTTTGGAGTTATTAATAATGTAATGAATCTACCAAAATGATATTTAATACAAATTAAATTGCCAGTGTAGTAATAAATGTAAATTGACCTCAGTGTCACCAATCTGTAGTAATGAACATTAATAAGCAATTACTTTATGGAGTTGTTATATTGTTACATATGAACTACTTTCAATCTGTGAAATCACTATACTTGATATAGTTTCAAGAATTGTTATTCGGTCCCCATTACATCAAAATGGTTGTTATAATGTGCAGTTAAGAGTGAAATGTGTGGTAATATTGATAAGGTGACACCTATGTTTACTTGTTGTTTGATTTTTTTTTTTTTTGGTGCAGCATAAAGAATGTCACTCCAAAAGTAGGAGATGCTGAAACCCGTAAAGCTATTCGCCGTGCCTTTGATGTGTGGCAGAATGTAACCCCTCTGACATTTGAGGAAGTTCCTTATGTAGAACTGGAGAATGGCAAGAAAGACGTGGATATTACTATAATTTTTGCATCAGGTTTTCATGGAGACAGTTCTCCATTCGATGGGGAAGGAGGATTTTTGGCTCATGCTTATTTTCCTGGGCCAGGAATTGGAGGTGATACTCATTTTGACTCAGATGAGCCATGGACTTTGGGAAATCCTAATCATGACGGTAAGAGCCAATTCTATTTAAAGATAATTAATAGATGGTTATGTATCCATATTACTTTTAATTTGAAGGCAACTTTACTGAGTTTTTTTAAAAGTAATAGTTCATACATTTAGGGGTGAGTGTTGTGTATGATTAATGTGGTATAAACTATGGAAAACAATAAGAATTTATACCCCTGCAATTTGGTACTTGGACACTATATGTTAGTGCTATTGTCTATGACAGTGATGGCTAACCTTTTTGCTGTCACGTGCCAAAAGCGGGGGAGCGGGGGGGAGGTCACACGCATGTGTGCCCACACATATATTTCAATGCACCCCACGCATGTGCATGTGACCCCCCCCATGCTTTTGGCATGCAATGGCACACTGGGCCTGGTAGGCCGGGTTTCCACCCTTCCCAGGCTCCAGAGCTTTCTAGGACCTGGGGAGGGTGAAAACGCCCTTCCCCACCCTCCCAGAGGCCCTCCAGAGGCCAGAAACAGCCCATTTCCTGACTTCTGGTGGGTCCGGAAGGCCCAAAAATCAGTTGACCTAGGGCAATGCTTGCGTGCCCACAGATATGGCTCTGCATGCCACCTGTGGCACTCGTGCCATAGGTTCGCCATCAGGGGGCTAGGGTCATGGCTGTCAAAAAGTTTGGGGACACCATGTTATCCTTGGAATCATGGGATACATAAATCATTTAAAGTTGGATGCCTTGAACATAAAGAATTTTGACAGTTAGCTACAAAACGAGTACTGAAAGATCAATGTGCATCCTTTGGAAAACTTATTTGATAGTAATTGGATAATCAGAGGGAAAGCTCAAATTTAATCTTGCTTCTTCAACTTACAACCTGATGAGAAGAAATCTTTTCTTTATCGTAATAGATGCAAACTCTTTTATATACTTCCTTAATATCCTTTTGTAAGGAACATTGTAAGGCCCAGTGCCCTATCCCAATATAATTACATGGGAAGTATAATACAGGATTAGCTGTTAAAAATTAATTATTTTCTATCATTAAAATTTTTGGTGGAATTAAATGCTGACATACACAAGAACAGATTCATATCTGTATCCACTCATCTACAACCTATACTACTTATAATGATATACTAGATTACTCTAAGATTGCAATCTAGTATAATAGAGAAATAAGGACATCAAACAATTCATTAAGTATAATATGTCCAAGCAAACACTGGCTTATTTGATTTGGATTCCTAGTGAGAAAACAAGGAAGAGTAACACAAATATGAGAATGTAAATATTGTTGTATATTGACAATTTTCACAATTTTTTTCAGAGCAATTACCACTATCAAAAGCAGTGTTACAAGAAATCAAAATAATGTTTGCACTTAATATAAATGCATTTAAAAACATTACAGCCTAGTTGAAATGTAGTTCGTTAGATGTCAATTAATTTGAATGGCTTCCTACATCAAGTCTGGACTCAAAAGTAGCAGTAAATGATTAAGACTGAATAATGATCTGAGCTCGTTAGGGAAAGCTTTGTAATGACAGGAAAAGGAAGGGACTAATTTTGAAAGGAACTCAAGTGGCCTTTCAACTATAGCAACAAGACTTTAAAAAGAGATTATGAATAAATTAAAAGTGTATTGATTGGTTTGGGGCTTCCTTTTTATTTTTTTAATTTTTTCTAGGGATCTAGTATTTGAAGATTCAGCCTTTGGATGATGTTTATATTTAAATACTTGTAACAAGGATTTAATCTAATACTATCTACGATGTGTCGAGCATGGCAATATGTCTAAATGGTCCAATTTTTTTGCAATGCTGTAGGCTCAATAAGACAGCAGTTTATTGATCTTAACTATCACAGAAACTAATAGCAACTTCACTTACGTCAAATGGAATCCTACCTTCTTGACAGCAAAATGAACTCCGCTGCTTGTGGTTTTCTTTGAGCTATCAATCTCAGCTCTGTATCAGAGAAAGAATTAGATAATCTAAGAACCTCAGTAGGATAAAGATGATATAGGGTACAATTTTAATTAAAGACCTAAATGAGTAAATAGACAGAATTTACACTGTAGCGCCTTTATTTTGATTTGCTAATTTAAAGATCAACTTTGTCAATTGTATGTATTTACCCACACAGACTTAATTATGGGCGGTCATGTTCCAGAACTAAAGAACCTGGGCTATAAATTAAATTTGCAAAGGGAAGTTGTGTATTCAAGGGGAAAAAAAATAAATGGTGCCCTTATGGTCAACCAAAATGTATGACTATAATTTTAACCAGGCAGCTATTGCTTGCCAAAGCAGACTTACCGCAGCTTAATAACATTGAGCTGCCTCGGACTGAATCATCTCATATTTGTAATGTAAGTTAATGTAATGATGGAAAGATTTGTGTTATTTCCACTGTCATAAATGATTAGATGTTTGTAAACTTTAAGAAGCTAATCACTTATTCCTCATATATATAGCAATGCCACTGTACTCTGGGATAAAATTAATATTTTGCTAATATAATATTACAAACTGTCAGTATTCTTTCCTTAAGCATTTCTTTCTGCGTAGAACAGGTTTCTGGATCAGGCATATTGATAGCAGTATTTTTTTCAAAATACACATATTTTTCATTCTGTTAATCAATTTAACATTCATTAAATAATAGAATGAATATCTGAGACATTTCTGAATTATCAATTTATCGCAAAATCTTACTCTTCATAGTCTTTTCTATGGCTGGTATTTTGAATTTTATTCAGGCATGCCTAGAAAATAAAGAAAAATCAACATGCAGATTATAAGACTAGTAAACACTGTTTTCTTGTATAAATTTACATGATTATTTTATTTTTAAAAAGGAATATTTTAATTTAAATCAATATAATTATTAGGTTCAAAATTATTGTTTAAATGCATATTGCTGCATTATCAGGTAGCATTCAAACATAGGATTTTTTTTTTTGCAAAAAATGCATAAAAACATGCTTATAGTGTGAAAATGCAGGGTGAGTTCATATATCATTATATCGCGCTATCATCAGACATGTACCATGTTAAAAAATTAAGTTTTGTTCCATTTTCCCCTTGGACCTTTCTTCATGTTCTAAATTTTTTACCATTGAGATCATATTCATAGAATATAACTACATAACAAAATCAGAAGGAATCTGGAGCACCTTTCCAATAATAAAATAACAAATTTAATAAAAATGATTATTCTGTCAATAATTTAATTTAATTTAATTTAATTTCAGATTTATATACCACCCTTCTCCCTGACGACTCAGGGCGGTGTACAGCCAAAATTAAAAAACATAGAATACAAACATTAAAAACAATTAAGAATATATATAAATTTGGCCCCATACATTAAAAAGTGACAAACCAATTAAAACATTTAAAATTATTTTTAAGCCAGCCCGGCTTGCTGGAAAAGATATATCTACAGATATATACAGAGCGCTGGTGGCTCAGCAGACTAAAGCAGTGTTATTTATTTATTTATTTATTTTTAAATTTATATAAAGCGCCCTTCTCCCTGAGGACTCAGGATGGTGAACAGCCAGAATTAAAAAACATACAATACAAATATTAAGACAATTAAAATATATATAAATTTGGCTCCAATTTTAAAAAATAACAAACCATTTTAAAACGTCTAAAATTACTTCCTAAGCCAGCCCGGCTTGTTGGAAAAAATGGGTTTTAAGGGCACAGCGGAAGGCACTGAGGTCTTGGATTCTCCTTATCTCTGGGAGCAACTGATTCCAGAGGGTAGGTGCCTCCACAGAGAAGGCTCTCTCCCTAGGGGTCGCCAGCCTACATTGTTTGGCTGATGGCACCCTGAGGAGGCCCTCTCTGTGGGAGCGCATGGGTCGTTGGGAGGTCGTCGGTGGCAGCAGGCGGTCTCGAAGATAACTAGGCCCTATGCCATGGAGCACTTTAAAGGTGATAACCAACACCTTGAAGCGCACACGGAATACCACCGGTAGCCAGTGCAGCTCGCGCAGGAGCGGTGTTACGTGGGAGCGTGTAAGAAATAAGGAAACAGATCTAGCAACAAACCCAAAGGTAGTATTTGCCCCCACATTTTTACCAATAGCCCCATTACCTGGCTCAACTAAGCCCTGCTAGCATTTCATAAATGCTTGGAAGTCTTATAAGTTTTCCCAGGAAGGGAGGTCTGGAAGTTGAGTGAATTGGTCTATGTGATTCTACGTTTGCATGGTTTCAGCTACATAGGTTGTCCTAACTGACACTATAGTTATTATGTCACTATATTGTTGTTGTTGGCACAGTGATTAGATGCAGTATTGCAGGCTAACTCTGCCCACAGTCTGGAATTCAATCCTGATGGACTCAAGGTTGACTCAACCTTCCATCCTTCTGAGGTCAGTAAAGTGAGAAGGCAATTGTTGAAGGCAATATGCTGACATTGTAAACCGCCTAGAGAATGTTGTAAAACATGATGGAACAGTATATAAGTTTAAGGGCTATTGCTACATACAACATCATGAAATCATAACTGACAGTTCTTTAGATTCTTTAGGTACCTTCATTCACATCAAACTCTTTCCAAGATGTAGAGTAAGATGTTGTAATGTATATGTGCAGAATCATGCAGTTGACAAAAAGAAATTTATCAAAGTGCAGATTTTCGAATTGCCATCCAAGACTGTTTTGTATGGCACCCAGTGTGCTGATAACTGCTGGGACCATCCCAGCTGGTTCATGCCATAATCTTTCAATTTTGATTTTCAGATTTTGATACTTTTAACACTAAAAGAAAGAGTGCAGCTAAATGCACTAAGTGAATTAAAAGCATGAATCATTTTTCAGACTTAGACTTCAGCTTTTCCCCTCCCTCTCCCCCCTCCCAACTTTTTCTTTTCAGGTGTATAAATTGTGGTTATTATGTGATGAAGTACTGCTGAATGTCAGCCATGTGAAATATCTGATGAAACAGACCACAAGTTCAGTGTCAATGTGTAGAGAAGCTAAATTGAACCCACAGTGTCAAGAGAATTAGTTATCTGAGTGATTGTTTTTCTCCCTTTTGTTCTTCTGGCATACAGGAGGCTGGGAAAATACAATTGCTTGATTATTTAGCAAAAATGCAAATCACCCAATTCCCTTGGCTCATTTTCTGCACTATATTGCTCTGCTAATGAAGGCAATTTGAATTCTCCATTTCTCAAAACAGGTGAACAATTTCTTGGAGTACTCACTAAAACCTTAATATAGTCTTCTTTCTGTTTCCATAATTCTTGTTCAGAGTTAATGTTTTTTAAAGCATTCATATTAATTCCCAAACCACATGGGCAATAAAGTTTTGACTTAACTGAAAGAAACTGGGAGTTTGTGAGATAGCACTTCATTATTTCTGCTGTTTCTAGGTTCCCTTTGTTTACGGCCCTCATTGTAAGTAACAGCTTAACAAATGAATTATCCAATATCATCAATCTGATTAAAGTACTCAAAGACACATAGTAAACTTCACATCAGCTTGTCACAGAACATGCATATTACATTTTCACTTACACACACACGCAAACAAACACATATATTAGGCTGGGAATGTAACTACTGAGCTATCACTTATCCAATGGGTGACAATATGATCTATAGTCTCCAAGTACATACACTCTTAAACACTAAATACTAAACACTAAAGCCACGGGGTGCAGGAGCAGTTAGTATTAAACCTCTGGTATGAATCATCTTGGTTTAACTCCATAAGATAACCTCATATTTTTTTTCTCTCTCTGTGATTCTCAAAAGCTGTATTGGATTGTTGTCAACAAAATCTTGAACCTCTTTTATAAAAACAGCTATAATAGATTCTTTCAAGTCAATGTTCCTTCATCCAGTCTCACTTTCTTTTTGCATGTACAAAGGTTGTGGCTTCAATCATTCGGGAAATGGCCACTATCTTGACTTTTGACCTCAAATGCCACTGGAAATAATATGTATATGAACTGCCAGCCCCAGTTGATAGTCATTTAGAAGAGTTTTCTTAGCAATTTGGTCCTCCCTCCCTCCCTTACTTCCTCCCTCCCTCCCTCCCTCCCTTCCTTCCCTTTTTATGACCACTTGTTAGTGACAGAAGAATGGCAGTCTGGAAGCTAGGCACTTTAAATATTGTCCAGTTTACAACTTGACATCAGTGCATAACCTAGGCAAATTGTATTTTACAGGTATGCTAGTAGCTAAATTTTTATATAGGAGGTGATCGACTCAAGTCAATAAGAGTCAAAGTATCTAAGATTTCTTTGACAACATTAGCTACCTATCAAGATTCTTTTAAAAGTGTGCTTAAACATGTGGTATTTTATCAGAAACGTAAAGAAATATACTCCTGTGAAGAGCTAAAAGGCAATCTTTAAAAATGTTAGAGATTGACACTTTAATTTGTTCTTGTAATTAAAGAATGTAAAAAAGTCAAGTGGGACATGGAAGCTGGGAAGTGCCAAGAGAGGCATAATATGGCCCATATAATCAGCATGAAAACATTCATTCGGAGATGCTACTTAAGAATAAACCTTATATTTTAAAGGAGTTATATGACAGCTTTAAGATTTGTTGCAGTATTTTATTAAAAATTAAAGAATCCCACTGAGAGATTTGCCTGGGAAAGAAATTTTATTTGAAAGTTGGTTAACTAGCTGGTTTCAATGTGTGTTAATATTAAAGAACAAGCTTCTAATTTGCTCAACAAATGGCTTACCACTCCTATTTAACATGTTACTAAACACTGCTATGTTGATTCCTGTTAAGATTTTGTGATATAATTTATATTTTGAATGAATGTATTATTTGTTCATATTGCCTTGCAGTTGGATAAATTGGAAATATTTTCATGCTAATAGGAACTATGTTTTTTTTAAATATAACCAGAATTGCAATCAAAGAACCAGAGTTATTTATTGTCTAGTTCTCTTAAACTCTTATACTGATTGTTCTTTCACTCCTTGTATGCATTGTTTGCAATTTGTGATTTCAGGGTTTTTTTGTTCCATTTTTTCCTTTGGTGAATTTTTTTCAATTCACTATTTTTAATGTTTATTTTTGACCTTGGTATATGAATATTTTCAAGTGTAAAGCAAGTGCTAACAATATTTTTCATGTATCGGTGTTTTATAAGTGGCTGCCTGCATATTGTTTTATTTTAACATGTTTACAAATGAAGAGATAAAATTTCCAAATGAGAAAAAAAACATCTTCAGTTAATACTCTTTGTTTTGTATCAGAAATATCAGATCCAAAGAAGAAACATAAAATATAACATGTAGTATAACCTTCATAATACTTTAAATGAAAATATTAACACTGTAAATTACAGAACAGTGATAGAAAAATGCATTGATATTTTCTATAAAAATAAAACTGTATTCAAAACCAGTCCACCAAAATGTAATGATCACATGGTTTAACATATGGTTCAGAGGTGGTATTCAGCAGGTTCTCACCAGTTCTGGAGAACCGGTAGCGGAAAGCTTGAATAGGTAAATACAATACAAAGACAATTTCTGATTGAATGTACGGAGAAAAGAAAATCCTTCCTAACTGAAAGAATAGTTTAACAGTGCAACCAATTAACCAGAGTGATGGGGGATTGTATATATTCAAGTAGACAGTTGGCAACCACCTATCTGCGATTCTTTAATTTGGGTTCCCACAGTAAGTTGGTAGTTGAATTTGATGTCTTAAATGGCACTTTCCATCTATAGGATTCAGCTTAGCTCTTTCAGCCAGATCCTAGGAGTGTATTCATTTTAGACATGGTAACTGTTTGATTATGTTGTATAGTCAAGGCTATGGTTTTTCCAGTTGCAATGTATGACTGTGAAAGTTGGACCATAAGAAAGGCTGAGCACCAAAGAATTGAGGCCTTTGAGCTATGATGCTGGAGAAGACTGCTGCGAGTCCCTTTGACTGCAAGGTGATCAAACCAGTTAGTCCTAGAGGAGATCAACCCAGGCTCTTTAGAAGGCCAGATCCTGAAGATGAAACTCAAATACTTTGGCCTCCTAATGAGAAGGAAGGACTCACTGGAGAAGAGCCTAATGCTGGGAAAGATTGAGGGCAAAAGAAGAAGGGGACGGCAGAGAATGAGGTGACTGGATGGAGTCACTGAAGCAGTAGACGTGAGCTTAAGTGGACTCTGGGGGATGGTAGAGCACAGGAAGGCCTGGAGGAACGTTGTCCATGGGGTCGCAATGGGTCGGACACGACTTTGCAACTAACAACAACAAATTGCTTTTAGACTCTTTACAAAGATGTACTTTATCTCTACAAACTCTTTTCGCTGTGCAAATCACAAAATCTGGATAATCTGGTTTAATGAAGGATTAAATTAGATCGAATGGATCAACAATAGAGATACTGGAGATAACTAGGAAATTACAGATCAGGCCATTTTACAAAAGGCAAAACCTAAATATGCCTGGAAAAGGCAATATCAATATGGCTTATAAAATTTAGGGCATAAAAGGAAATATGCTTTTTCTTCTGGTATTTCATATCTGTAGCTGAAAGAAATGGTTCCTTAAACAGACAAGTTCTTCTGAACTAACCTGAATAATCTAAAATACGTCTGGTTGTTTTTAATATGCAGCTCATGTTTATGGCAGAAGCAGATATTATCAAAGTTACTTAACCTGATTTTCATGGAATTGCTTTTTTATTGCTAGGTAGTGACTAATGTGTATTTTTATATGTTTAAAACCTAGCATTTTGTTGGTGTTAAGGGCTAGAGTTCCTTTTATCTTCGTGTTGCATTAGAACACTTGCATTTTGTGAATAAATGCACAAATACTTGTCTATCCATTTTTGGAGGTCTTTTTTTTCCAGCCTTCCTCCTTGTGATCATTTACAGAAAGATTATTTAATATTGAGTCAGCTTTAGTGGTTTTCAAGTGTGATAGAAAGGCAGTGATTATGTTAAAAATGTTTGAATAAATGCAGGTTGGGTTTAGTCATTTTTCTCATCCAAATGAGCATGTCAGCAGCCAAGGGGCTCGGGGGCAGAGAATCCTCAACTATTGTTGAATTGCAGAGATCACCTTTTAGTAAATTTCATACGGCTTCCAGTTTATTTGATGCACTGAACCCAAATAATCTTGAAGTCAGACATTAATTTCCTGGGAAGCAAATATCTCAACAGTGAATAAATCATGTGTGGCATTTATAGCAAGAAAGCAAAGAACTTCAAGCCAGGGATGCTTTAAAGCAAAAAATGTATCGCATTGGCATCTGATATGGCAGTGATGCAAGTAAGCTGGTGACTTTAGAAGGGATCAACCAAGCAGATTAAACCTTGGAATTTAGTAGATCACTGCTCTCCAATCTGTGCCTTTTCCAAATATTTGGATTCAGGCTGTAAAATACCCAATCATCAAGGTCATTTTTAGGATTTCTAGAAATTCAGTCTTTTCTGTCTTTTGGAACACTATCCCTGAGATCTAGATGGACCCAACTCTAATAACTTTCAGAAAGCTTTGAATAGCTAGCTTTTCCCCCAATGGTGGCCAGGATTTTAAGGCTCCGGATACCTCAACAGAATGTGAGTTCTGTTCCCCATTTCTTCTCATTGCATCCTGTCAATATAATGTTTTTCTGCTTTGTTCTTTTTGTCCACGGAAATGAATGAACTAGTAAATGGGAAGTATGTGAGGGGAAATCCAAATATCAAAATAACTGTGGATCTTAATGATTAGTGTTACTATTTTTAACAAAAAGTATGGCAGTAGCTGATCACTTGAAAAACCAAAGAATACTTCGAACAGATCTTTGTGTGTAATATCTGGGAAATAGTCCCCAATAATCTCTTCCGAAAACACCTTACACAGGCAAGAGATAATCTGTAGAATTGAAAATAGTGCAGATCAGTTTTGGAATAAAGTTTGATTTGGATGCTAAAGCTACTATTATTTTTAATTTACTAATTAAAACATCAGTAATGAACTATGTATAAATATACTTTATCATCTTCAGTTTGTTTGACTTATGAAGATGCCCAAACTCAGGCGAAGAACCAAAAACGCTAGCACAATCTCCAAGTAAATTAAATTGATTTTTATTTTATCCTATGAGAAAAAAAACCTCTGAAGATAAGGTAAATGTTTGAAATATCAATGTTTGAAATATTGACTTCAGTCAGTCTTGACTCCTGGTGACTGCCTGGATAAATTCCTGTAGTTTCCTTAGTAAGATTTTTGGAAGTGGTTTGCTATTGCCTTCTTCCTACAACTGAGAGGGAATACATAGCCAAAATTAGCCAGCTGGTTTTATCTCTAAAGTAAGGCTAGAACTCACAGTCTGCTTTTTTTTTTTTAGTTTAGTGCCTTTAACCACTATACCACTATATCAAACTGACTGTCTTATATAGTGTTGAGAATAAGCTTAGTGGGGCTACTGTCTATTTTTGTCCTATTAAAATACATGAAATACTAGATTATGATATTTTCTTGAAAGCTGTAATCATCTAAAGTTCTAATAGAAATCAACATAAAGTGGATTAAAATCAACTTTCGTGACACAAGTTGTTGTGAAAATGTGAATATCTCCTTAGAAAAAGTAGGACTGGCAATAACAATAGTGCACAGTTATCAGATTCTTTGAAAGTTTTGTTATATATTGTTTTGATTGTTAAACTTATCCAGTGGAAAGATGAAATTCTCTTCTATTTTGGAATTCTGGAATCCACATTGGAACTGCCTAGCACTAGAATCTCCTTGGCCAATAGCGCTATAGAAGATTATGTTTTCTCCCATGGTGTTTTTACCAAGGAAGAATCTTCTCAACCTTCTTGCATTTCACAAGAATCCAATAATTTCCAGTAATTATTTTGTTGTTGTTAATTTGAGAAAAATAGGAAGCCATAATGAAAAGTCTACCAGCAGCTGTGTTAACAAGAGCAAATCCTATTCAACCATTTTGTGACCGTTCATTGCCTACCCTATGAAATATACTGGCCAGATCTCTTTTTGATCAGGAGAGCTGGTTTCCATCTGTCCCTTATTTGGCAGTGGTCAAGTCCGCTATCCTGTTGCTTTTCTCTGGCTGAATGAGAACTAATGCTCATCTGGCATGGACACTGATGAAAATGGATTGGTTTTGCCAGGAAAGGTCCAGGAAACTTGGAATTATTCAGCAGAAATACTATGCTTGAGATCAAGGGTTCCAATATTTCTAAATCTGCAATCGAAATGAGAACTGCATAAATGTAGATCAAAGGAACATATGAGGCAGTAGTGAAATATATAACAATTTACTATTCAAGGTATAAGGGGTACGCATATTGGCCTAGTAAAATTTTTATATATTAAATTAATATTTGTAGAACTGTTTGAACAAGAGCATGAGGACAATTTCACTATTTCACAGACAAGTTCACTATGTCTGCTCTCTGTTTACTTCTCTGCTTTAGAAATACATTTATACTTCTATTCTCTAGAATTTATACTTCTATTTGTTGCAAAATAAGAAAAAATCTCACTAAATATGAAAAATTCTGAATAGCTATACAGAAGTCACTTTTTTGGAATCAGTGTTATTTTAGGGTTTTTTTTACATACCTGGGCTCCCAGTGCTTTCTTCTCTTCTCTTCTCTTCTCTTCTCTTCTCTTCTCTTCTCTTCTCTTCTCTTTTCTTTTCTTTTCTTTCACAGCCATAAAATGTTAAAAAGGACACGTTTAGAATTCTCGTCTGTTTAGGAATCTTCAACACATCCTGGAGCCTCGCAGAGTAAGATGTATATGGAGGCCAATCTTGAAATTTTTGAAAACCCAGCTTGACATCTACTTGCTTTTATGTAAATTGCTTAAATAAGTGGAGATATAAATATTACATACAGTATTTTTTTTCCCCTATTCCTCCAGGAAATGATTTGTTTCTAGTAGCAGTTCACGAACTGGGACATGCCCTTGGATTGGAGCATTCAAATGATCCGACTGCTATTATGGCTCCATTTTACCAATACATGGAAACTGACAATTTCAAACTACCTAATGATGATTTGCAGGGAATTCAAAAGATATACGGTATGCTCTTTTAATGCATAATGTGGAAGAGGATTATTTCAGCTGTGTACACTGAGATATTGTTTAAAAAATGGTCAGTTTCATGGAAAGCTATCAATCACCCTGCAGATCGACACGCTTAAAGCTCCTATGATTCTCTCAACCTATTCCTGCAGTGTTCATTGCCCAGAAACTAGTTGCCATTACTTTAAGACTAGTTGGTTTAGTTCAATTTAGTTTAGTCCTGGGATTTTTGAGATACTTATCCATTCAAGTAATTAACTATATCAAATCCTGTGTCACTTCCTTGCGGGCCAATCAAGATCATCTAAGACTTGCCACCTACTGTGGCTTGAAGTTCTAGTGGAAGATACAGTGAAAATGCAAATATATATATAAAGCAAATTCCATCTAATTCAAAGGATGAAATTGCATAGCCCTGCTCCTGTGCCTCAGATTGCCTTTTGTTCTGTTACAGCAGAGAAAATCCTGTAAAAGAAGGGTGTGGAAATCCTTCTCCTGCAGCACTGGCAAGAGGGGTCAGCTTTGGCAAATGCTGTGGAACTGCCCACAGCGACTCACTGAAAATGATCCACTTGGAGGCCCCTTAGCATTATGCCTTAGGTCCATGATGGCGAACCTATGGCACGGGTGTCAGAGGTGGCACACAGAGCCCTCTCTGTGGGCCCACGTGTCATTGCCAGCTTTTCTGGTTTCTGGCGTGCTGGCCAGCTGGTCTTCACAGGTGCCAGAGCACCAGAAAACAGCCTGAAAACTGCCTGAAAAATGGCCCCAAAAACGGCCCAAAACAGCCAAAAAACAGGCCATTTTTCGGACTCTTTTCAGGCATTTTAAGCATCCAAAAAAATGGCCAAAAAACAGGCATGTGCGCACTGACCAGCTGGTCTTCATGCACACACATTCCAGTTTGGGCACTCAGGTATCGAAAAGGTTCGCCATCACTGCCTTAGCTCTTCTAAACTTGATATTTTCAGCAAGTGCGAGAGATAACCCTGCAGCAGGTACCAAATTTTCAAAGCCTGAAAAGGTCTCCAAACTGGCCAGTGGTTGATTTTCCCAGCAAGGCAGCTTTAACATACACTGCAAATTGTCCAGCTTTGAAGCACTTCATCCAGTATTGGAGAAGGTGGTGATGAGGCCTTTTCCCACAACTCTGTCCTCAGATGGCCTAAGGCCACTCCGTTGCTTTGTTGAAGAATTAAATTGAATCATCTCTTCACTTCTGCAAAGTACATCACAAGGCCTCCACAGAATAGACTGCTCTGTTGAAGTGAATGTCAATTGCTTTAAACAATCCAAACTTGAAATAAGGAAGGATTTCATTACCAGTGCCCCTATTAAAGAGAGGAACAACTTGCCTCTTTGAGTTGTGGGTGCTCCATTCTAAGAGGCTTTCAAGTTGGACAGTCATCTATTTGGAATGTTATGAGAATTTGTGCTTAGAGTATTTCTCTTTCGTTGCTGGCTGAGGACTCTAGGAATTGAAATCCACACAGCTTAAAGTTGCCAAGGTTGAGAAACACTAGCCTAGATGTTCATATCCATTCCAAATCTTATGATTCTGTGTTTTTCATGGGCTTATTATTTATATCCGTTTCTCCAAAAATCTTTCCTTTTTGTGTTGTGTGAATTAAATATTGTTGTTGTTACTGCTTCCTCTGACATCATCCTCCCATTCGTTTTGCATCTCTTTAATCCATTCATATTAGGAATATAGGAGACAGAATTTCTTCCTTTTATTGGTTCAGTATCAATGCTACCGAACTTTCCTCATTCCCTCCAGGATTTCCATTTCAATGTTTCTTGTCATGTTATACAGTAATGGCCAAAATTGTGGAAACCTTTTGGGAAAAGTGTATTTTCTAAAGCTAGCTAATAACACTATTTTTTTTAGTAGTAGTACCATAAAATTATATTATCAATGGAAATATAATTTAATCAAGAATGTAATGCAATAACTTTTATGAAAGTTTTGCTATTAGAATAGCAGTTACAGTATAAAGAAGAAAAGTGAAACAAGTAAAAAAAATGAGATATACAAAAATTATCACCATAGAAAAAAACGAGATATACAAAAATTATCATGTCAGTTAATACTTAGTTGGGTAACCTTTATCATGAATTACGGCCTTACAACATCTTCCCATGGAGTGAACCAAGTCTTTTAGTTCTGCAGCTGTTATAATGTGAAACCAAGATTGAAGGATTGCTTCTATTAACTGGGTTAATAGAACAAGAAGCTGGGTTGCTTCTGACTAAAAAGTTTCTTTAGTTGGCTCCATAGATTTTCAATTGGGTTAAGGTATGGGCTAATCTCAGGCCATTCCAGCAGTGGAATATGATTATCTTGAAACTCCAGAAAAAAGTGGTGTTATTACCTCAAAAATACACTTTTCCCAAAAGGTTTCCACAATTTTGGCCACTACTGTATCTCATTCTAAACATAGATTTACTAAAATATGTTTGCATTGTTTCTATTCCTTCACTAGATAAACTGATTCACATCTTGTTTAATGGTGGAAATGCCAGCATATTTTATTGGAAAGCAGTAATTTGTTCTAAGCCATTGCCATTGAACAAGAGTATAAGGACAATTGAGGTCCATTAAGTCTTTCCTCTTTACAAACATCTATTCCATATTTTACAGTAGCCTATTGGCTATAACATATGAAAAATGTCTCTAAATCTTTGAAAAGGTCTAGCTATAGAAATCATATTTTTGGGATCAGTGTATTTGATAAAACCCCCTTTACCTTTTGGAGTTTGCTCAAATAATTCTAAATGTCTTGAATATTTCACCAAGAATGTTTTAAACAATTTAAGTTTAAACAGTTTACAGCAAAGGGAGAATTGTACTTCAAGTGTCCATGGAGATTCTCAATCATGAGTGTCCCAAAGATACTTTTCCCTCCAAAAACGTTCTTGCCTTTTTTTCTTTGAAAATATTAGAAGTTAAACATTTTCAAAGAAAAATGACCAAGAAAATCCAGTTGCCTTTTGGTAAAAGAATACCTTTGGGAATGTAGTTCAAACATCCAGATCAACCCAAGACAATTTCTATTTCTTTTTATTTGCCCATTGTCATGACATTTTAATGTTTTTGTCTTTTTACTAACTCTTCATTCCCCCCCCCCCCCGTCTTTAAGTTTGTTTACTTATCTTTATTGAAACAACAGAGTCCCCTGATTCTTACTGCTTCTTGTTCCTTTGATTTATTTTCTGTTTGATTGGTCTGGGATCTTTGGATATGTTTAGACTGGAAAGTGCTTAGAGCAGGGAAGTGAATTTTCTTACAGTTGGAGAAGTTTATTTGTAATTGGTACATCTGTTAATAAGACTGATGAAATTGTGACTGGTGAAATTATAGCAGCAGTAATGTACAAGTAGCTCAGTTTTATATTGCATATTAAAGCATATTCTGCTTTTCTGCAGAGAGAGTGAGATGATTCTATTTCTCCTGTGTAGGATTTGTTCATCGGAGGTGTTTCCCATGAACTCATGAGTTGATAATCTAGGCAGAAAAGTCTAGACAATTTTTTTTTATTTTTCCTTGATGCTAAATACCAATTTCTAGCAGCTGTAAGCTAAATTTTGAAGATTTGTGGATCTTGGGAGTTAGACATGATTTTGCTAAACAAATTGTACATGTGCATATTTTCCTTTGAATTCCAAATTTTTAAACTGAATATTGCCTGCCACAATTCGTCTGATGTCATGTCAGTGATAAAATCCAAAGTTGACTGTCACTTAATATTCAGATTAAACATTGCTCAAATGAACAAATGTTGCATTTTTAACAATTTTATCATGCAAAACTGAATTTAATTAATGTCTTTAAAAGACTGCATACATATATCCTGTATACATGCAGTGAATCTTATAGATGCCATCAAATATTATTAACTATTCTCTATGTCTATAATATCAGGTATTAAGGAAGCACAGCCTTTACTTGAAATCATGCTATTTATTTCTGATTTGCATGCGATATGAAGAAAGAGGAAAAAAGCTTTGTTAGATCTGTCAAAGAAACAATTAATCTACCATTCTGTTTTTATATGGATAGTCCAATGCCACTAAGAAGGCTACATCAGAAGAAAGAAAAGATTGAAGTTTGACCCTACCAAACTACCTGGTTATTTACAGATAGTCTACCTCTAGTTTATCATTATCACAAAGTATATTTTTAGCAGTTAATCTGGCAAAGAGCACCCTAAACCATTTAAACCATCGATAATTATAATCTTAAAATAATGTGACACAACGTTCATGTTTAATTCATTGACTAAAGAATAGAAATGTGCAATTATTTGGATATGAATCACCTTTTCTACTTTGGATCTGAATAGTTACATATTCCTATTAAACAGAAAATGTTCTGTTTATCTTGAATATAATGAAATTGTTGCAAGATACTGCTGGTTTAGATGCACATCATCTGTTCTTCTTATCTCTTCTATTTGATATTTTGATTTGTAGGCCAACCTGAAATCCATTCTAATGAACTAAAGCACTTTTAAAAAGCGTTTTTAAAAATTAACTTGTAGATATGTTGTAACAACATAGATTTGTCCATCGCTTCCATTTTTTGTATGGTTTAAATTCTACTATAGTACTATTTTTTTTATATTTCTGCCCCAGATATATCGTTCGTCACTGAATATAGTAGAAGTCATACGGATAATCTAGTTTCTTTCAATTGGATGATACAAAATAGCCATAGCTCAGCAATTTACCCTGTTTTCCCCAAAATAAGACATCCCCTAATAATAAGGCCAATCGGGCTTTTGAGTGCATGGCAGTTAGGCCAAGCACTTATTTCAGGGTTCAAAAAATATAAGACAGGGTCTTATTTTTGGGGAAACATGGTATAATCAATCGAAAAATGTGGATTGTTGTAGTGGTTAAGACATTAGGTTAGAAATGAGGAAACTACAAGTTCTGATCCCACTTTTCCCACAAATCCAACTGGGTGACTTTGGGCCAGTCACTTTCTCTCAGCCCTAGAAACAGACAATGGCAAATCACTTCTGAAAACCCTTTCCAAGTAAACTGCAAGGACTTGTCCAGGCAGTGGCCAAAAATGGAGGGAAAAAGTAGAATAAATTTTAATAGACACCCAGTAACCAGAAATTTAACTGAAAGGAATTATGCAAACTTAACTAGACCTAATTAGTTAAATTTCCATAATCTAGCCTTAAAAATAACAATTAATTCAAATATGTGCATTTCTGGTCTGGTCTATATTTTTATCCACAGTACATTAAGACATCTCTCTGTAACAAAGGAATGTGGACAGCTGTTTTTGAAAAAAGAAGAAACCTTGGAAAGGCTATATGGCTACAACCTTAATAAACTATTCAATATAATTAACATCAACAGATTAATGCTTAATAAATTCCTCTTAATTACTTTTTTTTAAAATTTGATTTATATGCCGCCCTTCTCCGGAGACTCAGGGCGCTTACAATGCGCTAAGCAATAGCCTTCATACTTTTGTATATTTATACAAAGTCAGCTTATTGCCCCCACAAACTGGGTCCTCAGTTGCTAATTAGTAAGTAAATACAAAAAAAATAGGAACACAGTTAACCTCCAAAATTGTGAGGATTCAAAATAATTTAAAACTAATTGTTTTCTGGTATCTTCATTTTTTTAAACAAAGAAATTATCTTTAAAAAAGAAACAAAAAGTAAAATGCAAAAAGTAAAATACAAACTATGAAGAAAAAGAAAAAAAATCTCTGATACAGTATTTTATACTTATCAACAGATGCTAGTTTACCAATGAAATTCAGTACTATAATATGAACAGTATAATGTATTATTGCAAGATATCACAGTATCTCTGCAGTAACAATATTACTGCACTCTTGTAGAACAATATTACTGCACCCTTTCTTATGCAAAAGAGATAAGGGTCACAAATTTCTGACAACCATTCCTTGACAATAATATAACTTTTCCATTTCTTAATATAATGCTTTCTGCCACCCTCCAAAATAACTCAGTGTTGAGTTCTCTGATCATTTAACTTGCTAATGAAAAATTATGTCATCACGTTCTTATGCTATTTCATAAAATCAGTATTATCTTGGTTCATAAAACCCAATAGTATGCAACGTATGTATATCACTCTTATGAGAGTTTTCTTTCTCATTTAAAGGTCCACCTGACAGAATCCCACCACCAACAAGACCCTTGCCGACAGTACCTCCACATCGTTCTATCCCTCCAGCTGATCCTAGGAAGAATGATAGGGCTAAAGCTCCTCGGCCACCCACAGGGGATAAGCCCTCCTACCCTGGTGTCAAACCCAATATCTGTGATGGAAATTTCAATACTCTAGCCATTCTCCGCCATGAAATGTTTGTTTTCAAGGTAGGCAGCCTTTCTTTTTCTTTCTTTTAATTATTAGAGCGAGAGAATGCATCTTCGCTTTTTCAAAAACCAGCTCTCATTCAGCTTCTGAGCTTTCTTGCTCTTTCCAAGTTCAAGGAAGACATCTGAATGGCTTACATGTTTAACAGAGAAAAGGCTGGAATGTTCTATTTTGAGGAATTGAATTAATGTCATCAGGAAGTTGCAATGCTTCAAAAATGTAATGGTAAGTAAATACTGAATGTTATGGAGAGATAAAAAAAGGCATAATTCAAGTCATGAATAGAAGCTAATAGGGATGATTTGGTTGGGAATGTAGCCATTTCCACGCTTATTGCTATTATTGTGTTTTCTGCATAAGGATCCTGTAATTTAACTTTATAATTAGATCAGACACTTTATAAAAGATACTTGTCATTGTGTTGTGGTTGCTTTGATACATTCTGAGTGGAGGACAGTGTTAAAAGAAAGGTTTGAAGGCTTTTTGTTATTGATATTTTTGGGTTGGTTCAATTTTTGTTTGTTTGAAGATGCGTCCATATGGCACTTATTTTGATTTTAAATAGACTTCAGTCAATATTCAAAGACAAGCAAAGCAAATCTATTGACTGGATCACAATAGTGATCTGGCACATTTTCTTGAATGATTTTCAAAATTCAACAGGGACATAATTTTAAATGAATTTTATGGGATATTTTGGTACAAGTTTTCAAAATTAAACAGAGGGTATTAAATGACATTCTATTAGCTTCCAAACACGTAGTCTAATTTTATATTTTCTTGAACTAGTTGTGATTTTTTTTAAAAAAAATGTGAATATTTAAATAAATGTGCTTCTAGGGTGCACAGAGTCTTTTAACTTTTCTTAGAAAATATATTTATAGAAACAACATTTAAGGATTAATAGAATAAGTGTTCTATTAGTTATCTGGTTTGCTACATAATATTTGTATGTGGTCCTTATCATTATATCTGCTGTCCTCAGAGCTATACAAAGATCAAGATAAGTCAAAAATATCAACCTTGGACTAAGCTCTAATGCATAGAATACAACTGATTCAATATAAGATGTTTCTGTGACTTCATAATTGAATTACATTTCTATGGCAAAGACAATATATACAAGGGACTTGCATGTAAATTACATCTAAAATACAATGAACAGATTGATAGATGGTAGAATTTTTTGACATTCATTGGGGCTCTCAGCATGCAAACAAATGATAAGTTGGATCAAATTGTAGGCAACAAATTATACTGACATTTCTTCAATGTAATAGCAGTAGCAATAGCACTTAGACTTACATACCGCTTCATAGTGCTTTTACAGCCCTCTCTAAGTGGTTTACAGGGTCAGCATATTGCCCATAACAATCTGGATCTTCATTTTACCAACCTCAGAAGGGTGAAAGACTGAGTCTACCTTAAGCCTGGTGAGATTCAATCTGCCAAACTGCTAGCAGCTGGTGATCAGCAGAAGTAGCCTGCAGTGCTGCACTCTAACCAATGTGTAACCGCGGCTCTTAATGTATTAAGTAATGTATTTCTGTTGGGCCCTCATTCCCCGGAAGCCCTAGGGCAACTACCCTTAGCAGCAGGAAGATCTGCCTGAAGGCAGAGGGTGCTAAGAATCATCAGGTTAAATCAGGCTTCCTTTGGACATAGGAACAGTCAACATTTGAACAATGAAACTACCCTCCTGTATGTGGAACGGTAAATTACCTTATAAAGATTGTATTTTAATTCCTACTGTATTTTAGAATATAGATGCAGAACATTTAAGGAAGTTATTCCCTAAATTAGTCCATCTAGATTAATAGAGAGACCAAGCTCCATGAATATCAAATATTTTTGTAGGAGGGACTTGATTTGTTGAGCAATTTATTAGGTTACTTTAATTATATATTTGGAAAAAGCTCTCATTAAAAAGTGTTTTTCTTAGAAGATTCCTCCTTACTGACATCATAAGTCTTCACTTATTCAAGAATCTAAATCTATGAGACAATACTACAATGTAAGGGACAATTTCATATCCAGAAATAATCAAGACTGTGTATTCTTTTAGGGCTCATTATGAACCAAAAACTTTATTTAAGTAGGATAAATTATGTAAAGTTTTCTGGAAAGATTCTGGGAAATCTTTTTTCTTTTTCTCTCATAATGTACTATTCTTATTCTTTTCCTTTTACTCTTTCATAGAATACTTTGGAGAACTAACATAATCTTAGAAAAAAGTTTTGAAGAATTACCTCCTCTGGCTGTGACCCACATTTTTAAAAAATCAGAAATAGAGATAACTATTAATTTTCTCCCTTTTGTTACCATTCTTTTATGAACAACACTTAGACATAACCTTTGAGAGCTTTTTACAAATTATCTGAAGTTTCTTCCAACACTGTAGTGACAGTGTTTTAAAAAAGCCATTTGAAATAATATTTCCTATCATCACCAGCAGCCAAAACTATAATCAGCATCTCTCAACTTTAAAGAGACACCAATATCATTCTGTGAGTCTCCTTTCTGATGATGCTCTGATGTTCTACCTTTAAGCTTTGTGTGGTTGAGGAGTAGAATTGATGGTCTCTGTCTTGTTAGATAACTGAGTCGAAGCTACCATTTTGAGTCTGATGATGCCAGGGAATTGTGGAAATTAAACTATTTTTCTCCCCCACTCATCAATAGAGTAGAGGTCTCACTTGTGAGAGGACTCATGAGCACTAATAAAATTGCCCAATTGATTATGCCAGTATAGAACTTCAGATTTTTTGGATATGATATATTAATTGGTCATGAGACACTTGCTACACAAAAATACTTGAATCCAATCCAATGAAAATAGTCAAGGAGACCAAGCAACTTGGCATTTAATAAATTGAAATAACTGAACATTATTTGACAATATTACTTAGAAGAATGTATAACTTTCCCTGATAACAAAATGAGTAGATTCTAGGTAATTGATTCATGGTTACTTCATTTCATTTCTTAGAAGAGTGTCTTTTGTGTATTCTTTTTCAGACAGAACTACCAGCTTTTGAATAAAGCCTTTGTAACTTTATGATTTTATTTTTAATACCCTATGGCCATCCATCTTTGTGAATGAAGTGAAAGGTTAAGAATCTCATTTTCTAACTTGACATTAAGCAGGATATTAAAATTCCCAGCCATTTGTTATACCATTCATCTCGTAAACAAAAGAATATGCTCTAATTTGTTTTACACTGTAGAAATTATTTACTACATCATTAAAATAAATCTTATTTTCAGCCTAAAATTGTGGTTTTAGTTAGAAAGATCAGCCATAATTTTGCGAAATGCCTCCCTTTTAGTTATGAAACCAAAGCTGTAACTTTGATACAGAGAGTAATCATTCATCTAATCTTAGAAAACTCTATGCATGTCTACTTAAAAGTAAGCCCCACTGAATTTTGGTGGAAATTATTTCTAGGGAACCGAGACAAAAATGACAGATTGTATTGCATGTAATGAAGTATAGGCTTCTTTCGGATGTTTTATTTATAATTCAGTTCCTCTTCAGAAACAAAAGCATTCAAAAATAATATGCAATAAATAAAATTATTTTTTCCAACTTTTTCAGATAGTTTGTCAACTGAATATTAAAATGGTATGTACAGCACTTTGGACTCAGAAACAAAAAGAGATTTCAGAGCATGCAGAGGTGTGAACATACCACGTTCCTATAATTCCTTAAAGCAGTTATGTGTTTTCATTTCTACCATATGATCTCAGGAGTAAACATGTTTAGTTTTACGCAATATTTTTCAAACTTGGTAAGTTTAAGATGCATGGACTTCAGCTCCCAGATTTCACCAGCCAGCATGTTAGATGTTGATTTCTGGGAGTTGAAATCCTCACATCTTAAACTTTCCAAGTTTGAAAAACATTGTTTTTAGGCATCACATTTCCACATATTCCTAAGCATCTTTTTTGCTTTCACATCCTTAATCTCACCTTGTTAATGAATATTATATCTTGTTTTATATTACATCTTATTTTATGTGCCTAGATAGATAATTTAGCAAGGATTTTTCTCCCTTATAAAAAAAAATATTTATTGAAAAGTTTGACTACTCAGCTGATAGTGAAAGTTGTATAGAATGCCCTAGAGCATGGCTATCAAACTCCCAGCCTGTGGGCCGGATGCCACGGCCACGCCCGGTTTAGTGATGGGGGAGGAGTTCCGATACATCACATGATGCCGCCGTGACAACGTGAGTTTGACATCCCTGCCCTAGAGGTATTGCTGGAAATTATTCACAAAGTGAAAAATGCTGGTTATTTAGATTATTTTGATACCCAAAGAAAACGAAACATTGCTGGCATTCTGATTTTGCTGGCATCTATCTAGGATGTATTAAAATCTTTGAATGAAGAACATGGATTCTGAAATTAATTGACTATGAAAAAATAAGAGAACTAAGCAGAGCAATGCATATATGCTACCATTTACTTTTCAGAATTACAACTTTCACTTATTTTTGTGGTGGATAATGTGGTTAGAATCAACAATGTAATGAAAATGATTAAAACTTTGGTTTATGTCTTTCAGTTGCAATGTAAGATACAACCTACATCTTAAAATACAAATTTTGTTACAAGTAATGCATCACTAGGCATTAGTATGAAATGAGCTCTGATGGCATTCAGTTTATCCTAAAGAAAACAAGAAAAGATTGTGGCCATCTTTGGAAATACTGAGTGGACCACTGGCTATATAGTAAGCAGATATATCTTGCTTACTTAAATGCAGGCATAGGATGAGTTACCATAGTAGTTATTTAAACTTCACTATATGACCCTACTTTCTTCCTACTCTAGATTCACTTAAGTGGCATTCTTATCTCGGCTGTATTTATGAATCATGATTAGGAAGGAATGTACTTCCTCTCTCTAGAGCAGAGGTTCTCAACCTGTGGGTCAGGACCCCTTTGGGGGTTGAATGATCCTTTCACAGGGGTTGCCTAAGACCATCCGAAAACACATATTTTCAGTGGTTTTAGGAATAATTTTATGGTTGGGGGTCACCACAATATGAGGAACTGTATTAAAGGGTCGCAGCATTAGGAAGGTTGAGACCCACTGCTCTAGAGAATAAAATAGAAGGCTATACAAGAAGTAAAATTAATTTTACTTCTTGTTGTCTCTATAATGGAGTGCGTGTGTTATTTCATTATTTTTTCTCCCATTTTAAAACCATGCCATAGTGCTTTTTCTTCTTCTTATGCCACTGCATTTGTATCCCATCCTTTTCACAAATACTTACGCTGTGTTAGTTTTCCCTATTGCAAATCAAGCAGATTAGCATTATTACATCACAGTCAGTTCATAGTTTTTTATACTGTAATACATGTAAATGTAACAGTTGCATGTTCAGTTATATTTTCAGAATAAAACAATTAGGAAAGGAGGAAAAACAAGAATAGAATATGAGACATTATAGGCCAATAGTGGGTATGCCTTGATCAGTTCAGAGAAATTCTAAATATGATACAAAAGTAAAATATGAAGCTAAATAACAGGTGTAGCTTTGATGCCATAACTGATGTCATGCATGTATGAGTTTCAGGGCACTACTCACCACACAATAGCCAACTTTATTCAATTAAGGTGGGAGGCACCTTTCAGCCAATAGAGAAATATATATGCAGAAATATTCATGATTGTCTTGTTCCATTTTCAGTAAAAAGTGTTCAATCTTCCTGATAAAAGATATTATGTAGAGTAAAACATAGTGAAAGCTGTAGTGTAGTGTTTTCTTCAATAAACTGAAAATGCAGCAGCAGATAATATACTTCTTTATTGAAAAGAGGCTGATAGTAACTTTTATTATGTTTTAACTTCATGTGAATGTTTTAACGCCGACAGAAAATACATGGAATGTTGATGAGCTCTATGAAAATACACTTTATAATACATGCCACAATTGCTTTCATTGCAGTGAAATTGTAGCTATTCTCTCACCACTTTCTATTCATTAATGTAAACTCTGTGCAAGTAATTAAAATTGCAGTTCAGATTTGAGCATTTAGAGCCTTATTAGATAGAGATGAAGAAAGTATTACTGAAAACAGATGAACTAATTTCATGTTAATGAATATAGCTGATTTTTACCAGCTTTTTAGTAACTTCACTAAAATGGAATGTGATATCAAATCTCCGCTGAAGAATGAAAAGTACTTGACATTGCAGAAGTCGGAGTGTCAACAGAATTTTATGGTAACATCTAACGTACTTTTTAAAAACAGTCTCATAATTTCTGGAAGGTTGTTAGTATAGTTGTCCAGTAGGCATAGGATCCTGTTGATCAAAGTTGACCATGTCAGGAAACAGACAACACAAGGATTACAGAACTACTGGTTTTTAAAAGAATTTTATAAGCCTGAAGAAGTGTCCCCATATCCCATGTTATATCAAACACAATCAAAACAGGTTCATTTTGGTATTACACATTTTTTCCTTTCCTTAGATTAAGTTGTTATTTACTTTAGTTTACCTACTCTTTTATTCCTTCATCAGTTATCTCCATGCTCCACATCAATGTTTCTTTGAAATATCATATGTGCAAGTGTTTTGGCTGGGCAATTTTAGGTGTGGAAGTTCATACCTCAAAGTTGTTAAGGTTGAGATAGATTATAGGTGACCTTTGGTATATGTGATCTTTCAATGATAACCTGAAACATATCTGCAAGTACATCATGAAAAAAGGATTCTAATAGTGAAGGTTGGAAAGTAGAAAATGAGATCAAAGCTATATTAAGAAGCACATATTTCATGTAAAACAAAACTTAAACAACACAGGAATTTTGCATTAGTATAGCAAAATAATTGAAATATAATAGCTTGTATGTAGAGTAGTGCTTGTGCAAATTGAAAGGCTTTCTTAGCCCAAAAGGTAGGAGAAGGCAGTAACTACTGCAAACTCAAGGCCCAGGGCTGGATGCGGCCTGCAGGGTGCTTAGATCTGGCCGGCAAAGCTGCCCTTGAAGAAGCAAAGGACTAGCCTGAAGTGCCTCTGCCAGTGAAAACAGAGCTTGGAAGGGCTTCATGTGCTCCCTGAGCTCCGTTTTCATTGGCAGAGAGTTGTAGGAGGCCATCACAGCTGAAAGTGGAGCTCATGAGGGCCGCAGGTGGCACTCCCAAGCTCTATTTTTGCTGGTAGAGGATTGCAGGAGACCATTGCAGCTGAAAATGGAGCTCGGAAGTCTGTTTTCACTGGCACAGCGCTCAGACCCCCACAGGCCCCCACAAGTGACGTCGAGCTGGCCACACCCACGCTGGTCACGCCCAACCCAGCCCCCTAAGGTCAAACACAACCCTGATGTGGCCCTCAATGAAATTGAGTTTGATACCCCTGATCTACTGTATATGAAATGAAAAAGTGATTTTTAAAAATTTATTTCCTTAGTTTGGTGCACTCTCCAGATTCAATTTTCATGTTAATCAGGAGAATCTGATTGTATTATTAGTAGGAAACCAAGCAGGGACGTCCATGCTTGATCTTGCCTCTTCCTTCATGTATTGGAACCTGGTTTATATAGGCTCCTTGTGCAGAGGCAAAATTCTTTGTATGACTGTCTTTGAACAGTTAATTTTGATCCACCTGGGGTGATGTGGTGGTGACAGAACTTCTTATTTTAATCCTAGGTGAAGACTCTGATTTCAAGCAAGAACTGAGTGTCATAATTTAATACTTTTTATTACATACATTTTCCCACAACATTGAAAAATTTAAAAGTAATCATAATGCTGTCACATTTACCCTATTTTCAACAATATTGGAAGAGATATCTGTGTGGGAACTTAAACTTGAAAAATATGCAGTTGTGACAAAATTAACAACATTTAGTCACAACAGAAGTTTTAACCTATTTTTTTTATTAGATTTATATACCGCCCTTCTCCCCGAGGGGACTCAGGGCGGTGAACAGCCATAAATAAAAAACATATATACAAAATTTAAAAGCCAAATAAAACCGAATTAAACATTGGCCCCAATATTTAAAATCCCAAATTTAAAATATTAAAACCCCAAATTAAAATATTTACAATTTAAAATTTCTAAATTATTTTACAAAAGAAGGGGAAAAGGGAAGAATTAGGCCAGGCCCGCCTGGTGGAACAGGAAAGTTTTTAACTCACGGCGGAAGGCACGAAGATCCGGGATCCTCCGTAAATCTGGGGGGAGCTTGTTCCAGATAGTGGGTGGCCCCACAGAGAAGGCTCTTCCCCTGGGGGCCGCCAGCCGACATTGTTTGGCTGACGGCACCCGGAGGAGCCCCTCTCTATGGGAACGTACCGGTCGGTGGGAGGCTATTGGTGGTAGTAGGCGGTCCCGTAAGTCCCCGGGTCCTAAGCCATGGAGTGCTTTAAAGGTGGTAACCAACACCTTGAAGCGCACCCGGAAGACCACCGGGAGCCAGTGCAGCTCGTGCAGGAGAGGAGTAACATGGGAGCGCCACGTCACTCCCATCACCACCCGCGCGGCCGCACTTTGCGCCAGTTGGAGCCTCCGGGTGCTCCTCAAGGGGAGCCCCATGTAGAGAGCATTACAATAGTCCAGGCGAGAGGTGACGAGGGCGTGAGTGACCGTGTGTAAGGAGTCCCGATCCAGAAAGGGACGCAACTGGCGAATCAGGCGAACCTGATGAAAAATCCTCCCGGTCACGGCCGTCAAATGCTCCTCTAAAGACAGCTGTGAATCCAGGAGGACGCCCAAGTTGCGCGCCCTCTCTGCCGGGGCCAATGATTCACCCCCGATAGTCAGCGATGGTACCAGCTGACTATATCGGGACATCGGGAACCACAGCCACTCGGTCTTGGATGGATTGAGTCTGAGCCTGTTCCTCCCCATCCAGATCCGCACGGCCTCCAGACACCGGGACATCACTTCAAGGGCATTGTTGGGGTGGTCTGGGGTGGAGATGTACAGCTGGGTGTCATCAGCGTACTGATGATATCTCACCCCAAAACCATGGATGATCTCGCCCAGCGGCTTCACATAAATGTTGAACAGGAGGGGTGAGGGGACCGACCCCTGTGGCACCCCACATATGAGGGGTCTCGGAGTCGACCTCTGCCCCCCTGTCAACACCAACTGCGACCGGTCAGAGAGAAAGGAGGAGAACCACTGTAACACAGTGCCTCCCACCCCTAGCTCCTCCAACCGGTGCAGCATGATACCATGGTTGATGGTATCAAAAGCTGCTGAGAGATCTAACAGGACCAGGACAGAGGAACAACCCCTGTCCCGAGCCCTCCAGAGATCATCAACCAACGCGACCAATGCCGTTTCCGTGCTGTACCCGGGTCTGAAACCTGACTGGAACGGATCCAGATATGTCGTTTCATCCAGATACCGGGGAAGCTGTTGCGCAACCTATCTAACCTATTTAGATAGATCTGCATGGGACTGCCTTTAAAGACCACCAGGAAACTTTATCTGGTCCAGAATGGAGCAGTGTATGGCAATGGGCGGCGGGAGTGGGATAGCTTTATCCTTGTAACAGCTTTGTTACATAAGCTGTACAATTTGTAGTTCCTTTCTTGGTGCAATTCAAGGTGATCCTTATCCCTTTTAAAGCCCTACATGGCACATGACCAGGTTATCTTCAGGGCATCTACCTGTCCTACCAGGTCAGATAGAATTAGAATTAGAATTCTTTATTGGCCAAGTGTGATTGGACACTCAAGGAATTTGTCTTTGGTGCATATGCTCTCAGTGTACATAAAAAGACAAGATACACTCGTCAAGAATCATAAGGTACAACACTTAATGACAGTCATAGGGTACAAATAAGCAATAAAATCATACTAGGAAACAATCAATATAAATAGTAAGAATACTTGGTTGGGATAAGAGACTATATTACTTAATGCCAGGTTTTTGTTGTTTTTAATCTGTTTCATTTACAACTTTGTTATGTTTTTCATGATGCTTTTACTTTTGATTGGGAGTCACTCAGAGGTGATTATAAGTTGGGTGGCTATATAAATGTTTTAAATAAATAACCAAATTTAAGCAAAAATGCATACTATATATTATACAGCAAGACATATGATTAAGAGGAAAAAAAGACTGATAAGAACAAACTGATGAGAAAATGCAAAGCAATGTCTGGACATGCGTATAAACTACAGGCAAGCAAATGGGACCACAAGCAATAATAAACAGCAATTTTGGCTTGATTCCTGCCTGGAGCTCAGCTTAATAGCAACATTGCTTAAGAGCAAAGCTTGGCTCTTAGTTTGTGGCTCATCAGCAAACTGAGTTAACCCTGTGCAGTCAGTATAAGAGGCTATTGCTGGAGAACTACAGTAGTATGCTACAATAAAGTTGTCTAATGGATAAAGTATCAGTCATCCTCAAAATAACTCCTTATTCAAGTTCTGCCAATATACATCCATATCTATTGAAGATCAAATGTTAGTTAACATTTTATTTGTGATAGCTCTATGTTCCAAAGCTATACTGATCAAATGCAAATCTCACAACACAAATCTGTTCCACAAACTGATTAAAATTACCCCTTTGGCAGGAGAACCAAGAAAGCATAATTGACAGAAATAATTACAAAAAATCTCAGCAAGGAATAATTTTAAATTACACTGAGACATCTCTCCATTTTTTTTATCACAAACAAGTGTTATCTTGTAGTATTAACAATACATACCAAAGGGAATAATTGCAAGAACACTTCAAGCACAAGACTTAATTAAAATTTCTTTTTGTTACAAAATGATAGCTTTTCAACTAATTTAGGTAGACATTTTGAGAAACATTTACAAGTGCTTCTGGAAACACTGTAATCTGTGTAAATAGCAATAATATTTAAGAAACTGTTCCTTTGGTTTCTTATTGAGTATATTAGACCTAATCTTAACAAATTACTTATTAGAAAA
This sequence comes from Ptyas mucosa, assembly GCA_012654045.1. Taxonomy (NCBI): domain Eukaryota; kingdom Metazoa; phylum Chordata; class Lepidosauria; order Squamata; family Colubridae; genus Ptyas; species Ptyas mucosa. Next base: position 41,415,024 of record WNWU01000003.1, on the reverse strand, counting down.
ATTGCAGCATATCTTCATGGTGTCCCAAGTAGACCTATAGTTCAGGAAAAGTCACCCTTCTAACTCATTATTCCAAGGAATTTTTTCACTGTCACTATCAGTAGAGTAGCTATTAGCAAGAAGCTTGTCGTTCTTGTAATACAGTATAAGATCCAAAATGTATATGCTACCTTATCTGCCATTATTTCTAACCTACAATGCTGCCTCTGATGTAGAAGGGCTCTTATCTTTACTCCATGCACAGATTCTGTAATTTCAGTTCATTCTTGCACTTGGTATAAGGAACAGGTCCTTCTTGGTCAGCCCTTCAATCAGTCAGCTAGTCAGGGTTATTGCGAGATGATTCAAAAGTTTGTGTGCCCATAACATTTGTTCCTTTCTTCTCAAGTGGCTTGACTCAGCGACAAGGGCATCACAATCTTTGAACAAATATTGCCTTCAAACATACTAGATAAAACTGTGGGTTCATAGTTGACACCGGCTTGGAGAAAAGACTTTGAGAAATTTGAGGGAGCATCTTTACCTTGTATATAACTTTTTACTTTGCTTTTAAAGTTAGTGATGGTAACAGAGCTTCCTTTGTGAGAGCCACTGCTGCATAGTCTTTCTGGGGAAATTGTGTTGGTGCTGCCAGCTAGCACTTACTCCTTTAATATCTGGGAGAAATACTGTACATTGGGGAGCCTGGGTTAGAAAATGATAAAGCATCAGGATGGCCTTGACCTTGCTGGCCTTTCATAAATCCTAAAGACCTAGTTTTGTGCTAAACCTAGAGTCCTGAGTGTGTGTAGGGACCCATTTCTTGTTGTGCTAGTCATTGTGGGGTTGTCAATTTGCAAAGCATCCCTGGCCTGCTCTCAAGTTGCCATAGGCCAAGGGGAATGGGAAACTGGTGAAAGTGCACAGCAAAAAACCCCCAAAAAACAGATGCACATTCCACACTTATCTCCCTCAAGACTGTATCCCAGGGATACCTGCAGCAGTCGAAGGGGAGTGACCTCTACACCTAAAGTGACCTAATGAAATTGCTCCATTAGTGAATGTGATTGATGACACACCCGGGGGGGGGGGTTAGGGTGGAAACAAGGTCATAATTGGAGCATAAATTATGTAGGGTCAGAGCTGGCTTCACTTAGGAATGTGCCGACATGAAGCTCCTAATAAATACCTGGATTTCTTTTGAAGACTTGAAGGCTCAAGACTCATGATTTAATTAGGGCATCCATCGGAAACCTGACAGGGGTATGATAGTTATTGGTTGCTCTGTATTTTAATGTATGTATTGTTGTAATTATTTTTATTTTATTTTAATTTTGTTTGCCAGAACAATTTTGATCCCAGAATCACTTGTTTTAGATGGGCAGGTCTACAAATTGAATTAAGGACTTGTCAGCTACTGATGTCAAAGTGATAACAAAAACCACTACCAGATTGAATGCCAATAGTTTAAGCCACTATGTGTCAGCCCTGGATCCATCTTTGATCAGACTTTACAGGGCTGCCACAATGGGAATGGGAGAGTAGAGAAGGGAGTCAGTCATAACAACATTCTTTCACATGAGATCAAGGTCAGGCTGTTGACACCTGGAGGGGAGTGAACGAAGTCTGGCGGCAGCTGAGACAGGGGGTTAATTGGGCCATGTGATGTGAATGTCACTGGACAGGGCAGGGTGTGAGTTTTAATCTGGGTAGGGGAAAATGGGGGATTTCAGATTCGAGATTTCCCCAGATGTGCCAATATGACTTCTCTAATAAAATCTTACTTTGATGGACTTTGTCTCAGAGTTCTGAATTGCAATGAGGAGTTAGTTGGAATGCTGACACTATGTGGAAGACAACTGCCAGAGGAATTGTAATCATGCCATTGGTAACATAGTTTGGGAGACCCATTTTTTAATACTGTATTTAGCCCTGGAATGAAGATTATTGATAGTCTGATAGACCCACTGATAGAATGACTCTACAACAAAATGAAGACACATTCTGGTAGCCTTCGTTCCCTTTTCTTTAGTGTTTTAGAGTTTAAACTATTTCTTTTGACACCAGAAAATTAGAAGAAAGCGCACATCGCAGTTGAATGAATAATAATAATAAAAAAAAGAAGTCTGAATATGGAATAATCTCTTCAAATAGTTAAATATTATACAGTTATGCCCATTTGATCATCAGCCAGCAAGATTACAATTCTGGGAATTGTAAACCCACTTGGACTGCTTTATACCTATCTGCCTTCCCAAGTAGTCCAGATAAGATAAATGGCCAGATGAGCTAATTCTACTTTATTGTAAATCTACATTAGCAGAACCTTGAAAGCATGGAAGTACAAATCTCCCACCATCTCCTTTATTGCCTGAGAACATAGGAGGTGGTTATCCCTTCTTAGCACCTTTCTCCACCCATTAAGCAGTTGCAAGCTATGACTTTTTAAAACTGACTTCAGATTAGACACCGTCTCTTCCACCATCTACCAAGGTCATTCCCACATATTGTTACACCACTTTTCAAAATCTCTGTATGAACCACACATACTATCAGCTTCTTCCCCCTTTTTCTTGCCCAGATAAATTTCAAGAGATATATGTCAGTCCTGCAGGTGGACCAGACTAAGAAATGTTGTGCCCCGAGGAATTAATTTTTTCTGTATCCAGAATCAGCACTTTGAAACTCTTGGCTGACTTTTCATGCTTGATTTCAAAATCCCTCTGCAACTAATCAGTTTGGAGTCCTTGTAATAAATATATATGTGAATTCCCTGGCAATCTGCTGCTTGGGAGAAAGGAAACCTCCAAACTCTATCCATTTGTTCCAATCCTTTCAATCATTAACATTTCCCTCTGAATGTTTAGCAGTCCTGAGATAAAGCCCTTCAAAGAAATGAAGAAAGATTGCCAGACCAGATCTCTCTCATTTTTATGTCTGGGTGTTGCCATTCTCTTGAGGTTTTCCCAGCCCTCAAATTAAATTAAAACAAAAGTTTTGGATACTTAATATGGTAGAACTAATTCTGTTTAATTTGCCTTTGCTTTACTATCAAGTTTTAGAAGGTGCTATTTTTTTTTTTTTTGCGTGATGTGTGATGTTCTGCACTTTTTGTGGGCTTGGATGAAGGCAAGCAAATTACACAATAGCCTTTGGCCACCATTATTCTTTATTTAGCTGTGCTTGTTTTGTTGCATTTGGAAATATTTCAAGCTTCAGACAGTTTTTCAGATAGTGTCTTTAAATGGGGTTGCCTCCAATCCCCTAGGAACATTTATTTATTCCAACTGAATTTACATATGAATAATATATATGGGCATGTATACATTTGTGAAATGGTAATCGTAGGAGGTTTCAGCAGCAAAAATATCATCCATACTTTTTAATGAATTATATCCAGTCAAAATAGGCTGACCATTTTAAAAGGGAAGCAAACAAAACATATTAGTACACCTAAATAGATCTATATAATTTATCACCAATTATAGTTAGATGTATGGGATATGATCAGTGGTGGGTTGCCCCCAGTTTGGACTGGTTCTCACTAACCAGTAGTAAAACCGGTGGCAGGCTCCGCCCACTGACCCCGACATCATCAGGAAGCTACTGCGCATGCACGTCCGATAGTAAAAGTAAGTAGAACTCACCCCTAAATATGATATAGGAATTAAAGATAGAAACATTTTTATTGGCTAATTCAGAAATCTCATAATATGAAGTAATGTAAGCCAGCTTTGTTTTGTCCATTCTTGAAAAGAAGAATTGAACATATGAGGATTTATTTCTGAATAGGCTTGGTTAACATCCAAATTCATTAGAACCCCACCAGAATTCCCCATTGCACATAGTGTAACTTTTGTCAAATAAAAATCAGTTAGACCTTAAATATTCAGACATTTTTAAAACATGAAAAATAGTTTGCATTACTTGGTAACTCAGAGCTGATGTACATTATTATATGAATTTTACCAATAAACAGCTGATATACAAGAATGCATTTCCTGGAGTCTGTAGCTATTTGCTTCCAATAAGATGTCTACAGTAAATTAAATTCATAATACTATGTCATTTATAATGACTCTCAGATTTTTTGTCCAAGATATATATTTGTCCAGTTTTATTATATGTAAAAACCAGAAATTAATCTACAGAATTTGGCAAATGCTCATAATTCAGCATTACAAAATCAACATGAACTCTGGGATCATTTTTGTAAATCAGTATATTTTAAAAGATACTTGTTACGTGTTCATTTTATAAAAATATAGATAGGGGCTGAATCTAAAATCAGACTAGATCAGTAAAATAACTCTTTTGTTACTTTTGGATTTTATTTATTTCAGTATTGTATTATTTTGATTTTAATTTTATGCACTTCTTTTAATGGTATTTCCTGAGCATGTGTGAATATATGTATCTGTGCATATGTTTTTATGTAAAATAGGCAGAAATACGGGGATTAACATGGTATTTAGTAACCAGCAGAAAATTAATCTTCTACTGTATTTCCAATTATTTTGTCATCTCCCATTCCAAGTGATTGTTTAGATAACCCATCATTTATAACTTATGATTAATTGTAAATGTTTGATTAGGACAGCTATTCTCTGCCTTCATCCTGTCCCACTCCACCTAACTTTCATCAGCATATTTTTTTCCAATGACATTGGCTTATTTAAAACTTATTTGCCCAAAATTATTGGTTCTTTTAAGGCTTATCATTTGTTCCTGTTCCCTTCACTCTACCAACCAGCAAAATTGGTACAAAATATCACTGTGTGATATTTTATATTTGTTTGCTCTGGTTAGTTAGGGTGAAATGCTTAATATTATATAATTTTAAAAAGTCAGCACATGGGAAATCGGGTAATGAGCATGTTCATAACCCTAACTATATTTGTTGTATTTTATAAGTCACACAGTGTTCCGTGTGCCTTTGGTGTTTAGTCATGCCAGCCACACGACCACGGAGATGTCTTCGGATGAGCACCACGCCCTAGAGTCAGGAATGACTAGCACATATGTGCAAGGGGAATCTTTACCTTTACCTTATAAGTCATCCAGTAAGATTTAAGACAAAAAAACCAACAGATTTAAATTGTTACATGAGAAGAGGATAGATGTACTGAATATTCAGGGAGAATAAAATATATTTGTGAATATATAAAATTATTTGACAGGAAATTTTATAGAGTAAATTATGCTAGCCAGGATTAAAAGTTTGATTTTAAGTTAATTATAAGTTAACCATTGCACAAGTGAGCAAATATGTTACTTATGCACACAGTGAGATACAAAAATACTCCAAATTCCAAAGCAAGCTTCCCATATTAATTTCAAGACATTCTGTCACAGAAATCCAGCTTAGTGTCATATACTTATTTCATATCCTATAACCATTTGCCTTTGGTCTTGTTGATTCGGGTTAATGAGAACTGAAGACCAAAACTTTAGTAGCATACCAAATCCTTTTCAAGAACTCATCCTGTGTTTATCTCGGTAGATAAAATAACTGTTCTTGACTGTTCGGTATTTACAACCTGAACCATTCAATATGTCTATGAGAGTCAAAATATCTAAAATACTACATCTGTCTACCTATTGACATACCTTAAAAGAAAACTAATACACACTGTTCTTTCTCACCTCTCACCTTGACTCAAGATGTTAAATCCTGGTATGATAAATTTATTCCAGTTGTCATAGATTAGTCTGGGCAGGTAGCTAAGGAATATCAAATTGACAATACAGTCTTTAAAACTCTCCTTGCTGTCCAGTTCTAAACATGATGAGAAAGCTTGGAGCAACTTTAAAGATTTAAGGATTAAGGAGTCTTTGTGTAGCAGCAGAACTAATGTTCTTTATTTGAGTTCTACAAAAATCAAGCAAGAAAGTTATAATTACTAGGGATCGTTTTTTGAAGTGGGCGTTGAATATCAACGAATGTCCTTGACATAATCTTCAATAAGTACTTACATGCATACCCAAAGAGGAAATAGTTTGGTACTGTGATTAAAGACATCAGACTAGAAACCAGGAGTCTGTGAATTTGAGTCCTGCCCTAAGCACAAAACTAGCCCTAGAACGAAGGCAATGGCAAACCACTTTCAATAATATCGTAAAGAAAAATGCAGGGACTAGTCCAAGCTGCTCTTGCCATGAGTCAAGACTGACTCAGGCCCCCAAATAGATGTACTGTATATACATAAGTGTGAGTATCTATTGTTGCTTCTTAGTTTTAAAGGAAAATAGTATAGTGTATTACTCAGAACTCTATCAAATAGATTGCTGTTTAAGATGAACATTCATCAAGAGTTTTATATGCTCTTAGGCATAAAAGAGTTCCAGACCATATTATCCAGATAGATATTAAGATACATGTTATCCCAATGCAATTATACCTTTGATGGAATCACGATATGAAAACTAAACTTTTAGAATTTGTAGTTATTTTGTTCATTCACTCCCTACCTTATCAAATTACAACATGAGGAGGACCCTGTAGGCAATTCTTGAGTTTACAACATTTTTATCACTGATAATGGACAAGAAGGAAGAAGAAGATAGCCTAATCCCCAGACTTACATCTAACCTAAATCTGAACTCCTTCCACCATTCATCTGTCTACTGAGATCAAGTTTGCTCTCAGTAGCGCCTCTCCTATCTCTTACCATTCTTTCTTTCAATGGTGCCTGAAGTCCATTAACTAAATAACTGCCTTGCGTTTAACACATTTTATTACTAAGATCAACAGGAGAGAGGCTTCTGGGGAAATAGCATTCACCGAAGCTGCTTAGCATATACATAGACCTTGACTTATAATTGGTTACTTAACGGCTGCTCAAAATTATGACAGACCTTCCAAAAGGTACTTACGATCTGGTTATAAACTTCTGACAGTCCCATCTGGTCATGTACCACATTTCAGGTGCTAGGCAGCCAGCTTACATTTATGGCCAATGCCCCACGGTCATGTAATTTTCAACACGTCTGTCAAAAATCTGGCACTTACTTTCAGTTTTTGGCAAAAATACCCCATAGCCAACAACGAGTTTGCTTAATTACCATGCTGTTCACTTTAATCACCACTACAAAAAAGGTAAAATCGGGGTAGACATGTGATGATCTGCTTTACTGCTGTCACGACTTATATTATAATGAGCAGCTCCATTACAGTTGTAAGTCAAGAACTACCTATATGTGAGAAAATGTTTTCCTTAGTTTTCCTGAACCATAAAATGTATTGTGGGGATGCAAAATATTCCTTATTTGAAGCTTTGAATTTAGAATGCCCTAATGTGAAAGCAAAATGACCAATTTGAAATGTAAACATGTACACAATTGACTGTTTTAGAAAAGTTCAGAATACTTCCAGAAGTATCAAAACAGCTTGCTTCACACTCAAGAGTGGTGTTTTCTATTTTGAAATAGTCTGCCCCCTTCATTCTCATTATTGATCCCTTCTACTCTGTCAAAGTTTATAACAAATTGAAGCACAGATTTTCATGCTGTTTAGCTTTATTCTTGCATTTACTGTTTTAGTAGCTTTATTCTTGCTTTTACTGTTTTAAGATATGCTCATTGTTCATTTTTAAATATTGTATTTAAATTTGTGGTATCTTACCTTGCCTTTGTAATTTCTGAATAATAGTGCTATATAATTATTAGAAGAGAGGCGGTGGCTCAGAAGGGACACGGTGGCTCAGTGGCTAAGACCAGTGGTGGGATTCAAGTAATTTAACAACCGGTTCTCTTTCCTAATGATTTCTTCCAACAACCACCTTGCCAAACTGCTCAGAAAGTTAACAACCGGTTCTCCCGAACTGGCTGAATCCCACCACTGGCTAAAACGCTGAGCTTGTCAATCGAAAGGTCAGGAGTTCAACGGTTCAAATCCCTAGTACTGTGTAACGGGGTGAGTTCCCGTAACTTGATCCAGCTTCTGCCAACCTAGCAGTTCGAAAGTACGTAAAAAAATGCAAGTAGAAAAATAGGAACCACCTTTGGTGGAAGGTAACAGCGTTCCATGCACCTTTGCCATTTAGTCATGCCAGCCACATGACCATGGAGACATTTTCGGCTTTGAAATGGAGATGAGCACCACCCCCTAGAGTCGGGAATGACTAGCACATATGTGTGAGGGGAATTTTTACCTTTACCTTTACCTTATTATTATTAGCTATTAGTAACTATTCATTATTAATCAATAATAACTAAATGCATCTAATTAGTAATAAAGTAAAAAATAAAATAACAGCTTTCCTGAATTTGAAATTGGTAAAATAGAGGTAAACACCTGGGATAGGAGATGTCATAAATACAGGAAGTTTGTGTTTTTCTGCCTTAAAAATCCTAGAGCTGTCTCATTTATTAGCTTTTCACTGAAAATTGAACCATAACTTCTAGTGTTAACAAACCAATTTCAGAAAATAAATTGTAAAACTGCTGAATAGAATTTCAATCAAGCTGAATATTGCTCCTGGCTATAGTGTCTCATATTTTGTTTTTATAGTAGTAGTAGTAGTAGTAGTAGTAGTAGTAGTAGTAAGAATGTGGATTGTATCTTTGAATGGTTTGATTTCATATAGTTTGATGAAATGAAAGCATAAAACAGAAGAAGCTTTGGTGTGTCTCTATAATATGCTGTTGGCATCAGTGTTAAAGGAGTAATTGGTCATGGATTTCATTTTCTGTCAGTAAATGTGTTAGTGTATTAAATGACCATTTAGTAGATGGTGCACCAGTAGAGAAGCAAGCTGTTATGAATGTAAAGAGCATAGTATTGATTTGAAGAGATTTGGAAATTAATAGCAGGGGCATTCTCCTGCTTTGGAATCGAGCCATCATTCAAAGGCCAGAGCAAAAACTAGAAATTGTCAGAAGGCGTTTTAGAATCTATGGATCATAAATGTTGCAGATTTGCATATGTTATTAAGAAGGTTTTTTAAAATTATATCATGTTGCAGGCTGCCCACCATTGGGATGGTGTGTGTGTGTGTGTGTGTGTGTACCCTGTTTTCCCCAAAATAAGACATCTCCTGATAATAAGCCCAATCGGGCTTTTGAGCACATGGCAATAAGGCCAAGCCTTATTGAACCCTATTTCAGGGTTCAAAAAAAATATAAGACAGGATCTTATTTTTGGGAAAACATAGTATGTATGTATGTGGTGGGCAGCATAAAAAATACAGCAATACATAAAGCATATAAAATGAATCTGGAGAAAGAATGCCAATACTACATCCCACAAGGGATCCACCAACCATTCTACTCCAAGATCTGGGGGAAGATCCAGGTTTCAAGGGTTCATTTAAATAGAATCATGGCTCAAGGCCACTATGATAACAATGGGACACCATTTCAGAGATCAGGCAGTGCAACAGAGAAGGCCCACTTCCTGGCTCTTATCAACTGACTCTGTCTAATCAACGGGACTTATGAAAGTATGAAAACTAATCATATAAGATAGGCAGAAATTATGATGGCTGATGTCCTTCAACAAACCCGGTCTTATGCCATAAAGAGTTTTATAGGTTACAGCAAGCACTTTGAATTCTAACTTCCAGTGAATCTGAGTGACTCTAAATCTAAATGAAACCAAGTAACTTTATCCTCCGATGCTCAAATGTTCCCATAGAAGCTGTAAAGATGATCACGGGGACACCACTGGCAAACCAAAAGATGATCAATGAGAGATCTGAACATGGCGAAGAACTGGTGATAATATCCTCCACTTTTTAATGCTTAAGTGAAAATATACTGCCCTTTCCTAATCTCATATCTTCCAGATGTGTCAGGGCATCAAGATTTTCAGTCAGTTTAGTCACGCAACCTAGGAAATCTAGTAACAAGACCCAACGCAACAAATTTGGACACCTTTAATACTGAAGAGGAGGCAAGGAGGATCAGTGTTAAAGATGTTTAGTTTGTCAGCTAAAAAGCTGAAACCCGGGTTCAATACCTGAGCGCAGTGAGACAGGGTGAGCTCCCGTTACTTGCCCCAGCTCTTGCACACCTAGCAGTTTGAAAGCATGCAAGTAGATAAATAGGTACCACTTTGGTAGAAAGGTAATAGAATTTCATGTGTATAGCACGGGTGTCAAACGGTGACATATTGCAATGTTTTTTCCCTTCGCGGAGCTGGGGTGGGCGTAGCTTGTGCATGATGCATCCAGCCCATGGGCTGCCAGTTTGACACCCGTGATGTATAGTCATGCTGGCCACATGACTGCGGTAATGTCTTCAGACAATGCTGCTTCCCTCAGCTAAGAAATGGAGACAGGTTCCGCCCCCTAGAGTCAGGCTTGACTGACAGGAGAAACCTTTCCCTTTAATACGGAAGATGATAAACATAGCAAAAGTTTTAGGACAAAAACTTGCTTATTTGTTTGGTTTTTTTTATTTAAGTACATTGCATATGGAAGTCTTTTTTTTAAAACCAAAGATTCCTAAAGAATGTAGAAAATATATATTCTGTGTTATGAGAGAAGATAGGTCAAGAGTGCAAAATAAAGTGAATCTGATGCAATATCCAGATGGTCTTATGCAAATACTTATTTTGGATCTGAATCTTTGCTCAGCAATGCATCCAAGGGTTACTTTCAAAAATCAGCTGAAGCTATACTTGCAAATTCTTACCAGCAAGGATTGTGGATGTGAACAGAGTTTGTTACATTTTCTGAGAAATATTGAAAAAGCAAGTGGAAGGGTGAAGGTACAAATTATTGCAGACTGTACTGCTAAGAAGTATGAATGTCTTTGAAGACTGGCTGTTGTTGTGGGGGCATTATTTTTATTTATTTATTTATATCCTGCATTTATTCTTTTTACAAATAACTCAAGACAGCAAAATAGCCAACACACATTCTTCTCCTATTTTCCCTGTGAGGTGAGTTGGGCTGAGAAAGAGTGACTGGCCCAAAGTCACTCAGTGACTTTCATGAATTAACTGATTAAATTCATGAATTAAATAATTCATGGGAACAGATAACTTATTTGTGCTAATCAGTAACTGCCTTTGAATAAAATTTTAGGGGGCTGACATCTCTGATGACTTTGAGAAATATGATTCAGTGAGGTCTTCTTAGATATCTATTTCTCTGTGAGAGAATTTAATTTTGCCTTTTTGCGTTTTTCCTGGAAGTTAGGCAATTAATCCTAAAAATTGCTTTACTCTTCTTCCTTAAGTACTGTCGTATGTCTTGCAGCATAGAATAACTAAAGTAGCTAGCAAACCAGAGAAATTTTAGAAGCTATATTTGAAACAGAAAATAGCTAATAAAAGTAGTGAGATGTTCATTATTATTTTTTACTTTTAAAAAGTACTATTATGAAAACAGAGAATAATTAAATCTTTTAGTTAATAAGCTGTGATAATGTGACATCACATAGAGCAGGGATGTTCCATAAGGTTCCTGGTGTTTCATATGGACCCTCAAAACCTTTGATATAGCTTCCTAAAGACCTCTGTCAAACACAATTTTTAACATGACAGAATAGAATGAAACATACGAGTAGCAATCATGCATTGGCTACATCTAAGTCATTTAGTATTATCCCAAACTGTTAAATTCTTTGCCCTGACTCTGCTATTTTGGTACAGGTAGTCCTTGACTTACAACAGTTCATATAGATGATGCAAAGTTACAAAAGCACTGAAAAAAAGTGACTTATGACAGTTTTTCACACTTACGACTGTTGCAGCCTTCCCATGGTCACATGATCAAAACTCAGACTCCTAGAAACTGATTCATATTTACGACAGTTGCAGCGTCCCGGGGTCATGTGATCAGCTTTTGCGACCTTCTGACAAGCAAAGTCAATGAGGAAGCCACATTCACTTAACAACTACGTTAACAAATGCAATGATTCACTTGACAACTGTGGCAAGAAAAGTCATAAAATGGGACAAACTCACTTAACAAATGTTTCACTTAGCAGCATAAATTTTGGGCTCAGTTGTGGTCAAAAATGGAGGGCTACCTGTATATGTCCCTAACTGCATCACCTAAAGGTCAAATCTAACCCTAAAATGAAACGAAGTTATGAGATCAGTCTTTAGGGCTATTTAAATAAAATGTTTAACAAAGTAAATCAACCTGGATTTCTATTTGAATGTGTTGACTGCAAACTATACTCTCCAGAAAGGGCTGCTTACTTTGACTCTTATTTAAAACCTTAAAAAATGCACCCTGGAGAAACTGTCTTACCTTTTGCAGGGAAAGAATCTGCCAATAACTAGTAAGGCTGCGTTTTTTGTTTCAAAGGCCATCTTGAAGAAAACAGAATATCTAGGGGTTAACTGGGGTTAATTGTAGGGGTGACAGTTATTAGGATCATGAACTTTTTAAATATATATTTCATATTTTTGCATAAGTTTTATATATTTGATATGGTCAATTAACTTAATAAAGTTTCTATCTATCTATTTAAATGTGAGATTGATTTGGGTTCTGTTGGATAGCTTGGAAAATGGTCAAAACTTTCCAGAAGGCAACAGTGAAATTTTATTAATTTTTTAAATTTGATTTATATGCCGCCCTTCTCCGGAGACTCAGGCGGTTTATAATGCATTAAGCAATAGCCTTCATACTTTTGTATATTTATACAAAGTCAGTTTATTGCCCCCACAATCTGGGTCCTCATTTTACCTCCCTTAGAAAGGATGAAAGGCTGAGTCAACCTCAAGCCTGATGAGATTTGAACTTGCAGTAATTGCAGGCAGCTGAATGTTAATTATAATGCTTTAGTCTGCCACGCCACCAGGCTACTTATTTGTGCAGTGTTGTAAAACGAAAAAAATAATAATTTCCACATAATTTTAAGGAGTTGTGCTCAACCTAAAGGAGCCAGTATTTCATTATTTTGTACTGAAATATACTAGACAAACAAGATAGTTCTATTTGTAATCAATCAGTGGCTTTTCTAACTCTTATTTTTTTATTTGAAACCCCCCCCATGTTTATTTGGATTAATTGAATGAATGCTTATGGACAGCATTCCCCAATTGTTGGCGTATACCGTATTTTTCGGAGTATAAGACACACCAGACTATAAGACGCACCTACCTTTTTTGGTGAGGAAAACAAGAAAAAGAAATCTGCCTCTGCCTCCCAGCAATTTTGCCTCGGTGCATCAAACAGCAAACAGCCTGTTTTACTTTCGTTTTCGTTTTCATTTTCAGCATAGCTTGATTAGCACAAGGGGAAAAAATATGTGCAAAACAGCTGAAAGCAAAACAGCTGAGAGTCGGGAGGTCGATCTAATTAACTTGTGCTAATTGGGCTGTGCCGAAGCTGAAAGGAACTGTTTTTTCTTGCTGTTTGCTGCAAGGAGGTAACTGCTGGGAGGCAGAGGCCAAAAGTTGGGGGACAGTGGGTATGCGGGGCTACATTCGGTGTATAAGATGCACCTAAATTTTCACCCCCTCCGAAAAATACAGTATGCTCCCATTTCCTATTTTCCCCAAGTAGCCCTGTGAGGTGGACAGTGGACATATCAAATGTTGGAATGGCTGCAAAAGAGACAACTGCCAGTCACAATGTGGCCATTGTGGAGAACAAACTGCTGAGGATGTTTTTCAGTCATGCCCATCTTATTTCACCCGTCAGTCTCCCAGACAAATACTCACACTGCCAAACAAACCTGAGGGCAAGAATCAATCAGCAATTTTATTTTATTTTCTAAGAATGTTTATGAAACTTATGTGGGGCTCAGAGACATCCTTGTAAATAAAGATATTCCTTTGCAGTTTTTTCTACTTAATTTATTTTTGATAAAAATGTTACAACTAACATTTTTAATAGATCGAGCAGAGATTATGTTAGCAAGATGTCCTATTGCCACTTTCCAGTCTATAAGAAACTATTTGTTCTATCATTACTACATTTTTGATTCACCATTGTGCATTGGCTCTACTCCAGATCATTGGCTTGTGATGAGAGAGGCAGAGTAATATATGTTGTTTCATATTTTAAGATGCATTGTGAGTTCCATAAAATGTAGCTGTTTGGAAGGGAATAAAATTAGCATAGGAATAGATGTTCAGCGACAGAACAATATCTCTCCCACAACAGATACAGTTTAGCTCCAATATTAGGCTGGCCCAGTGATAATACTACCCTGTTGTAATATTTCAAGCTCTTGAGCACCAGCATCCGAATTTTAGTCATCATTCATGCCTGAAACTGACAGATTTAAAATCTGAAAACAGCCAAGTAAAATACGCTAAGTCATTTAGTTGCGCTCCATAGATTTGTAATGTGATTGTTCAAAGTAAGAAAAAAAAGCTGTGTTAGAGATACTAGTTAGCTCAGCTATTGTATATTATTTGACAATCAAGTCATTATTTCAAAATAAAATCCTAGCACAGCTCTGGGTATTCCAAAATCGGTATTAAAAATCAAAAGAAAACTCCATGTGCATTTCCTTGAGCTGCCCAAGAATTTGTAGAATGTATAACAATAAATCAACAATACCCTTTTCTTCTTTCACTGTGAATATATGCCTCACTCTTTTACAGTCTGTAAATAAATGCCACAAGCAGCTGGAATGTGCAAAGTCCTTGAACTGCTTCATAAAGCAAGTTGGCACAAGCAAGGAATCCCTCCTCAGAATATTAATGTTTGTTTGATTCCTTTATGAAAGGTGCTTTGCTCATATCAATACATTTTGCACACTGATACACTTTTCAAATTACTAACAGCTGAGACTGCTGGGGGAGGGGGGGAGGGAATGGAAGTAAATTTATTGAAGATGGATATCCCTAGAATTCCAGACAGAAGGATCAGGCTTTTTTTTTAAAGGCTTCCCTGAAATTGGATTCAACAATATTTTAGAAGAAAAGTATAGTTTTTAATAATTTGGGCTTAGGAGACACTAAGATACCAATATTGTCAGCACTTTGAAATTTGGAAATTAATAGTTAAAAGATGCATCTGAAGCTGTGGAAAACATAAAATGTATTGTTGTTTTCCTTGAATATTGTGGGTCTAGAAAAAAACAGAACATCTGTAGCAAACTGATGAATGGGCTTCAAGGGGTACTTAGTTCTGTTTATCCCACTCGCATCTGCATATCTACAGACCCACATACATTGTTCCTTTACTGAACTGGATATAATGCTTAGACCATATAAGATTTATTGTATGTCAGGCTCAACATAATTGTTTATAGAAATTAGTCAATTTAATGTTATGGTTTGGATTTTATTTTTGTAAGGTTATAACTTTTATTTGAAAAGAATAAAATGATTAATCATTAACTATCACATGGAAATAATTGCAAAACATGCTTTATTTAAATACAGTATCACATACAACACATACTGATTAATTCACCCAATTATAAATGCCTTTCTAATCTGTGGTTACCATACATACTTGTAATATAGTACATCTAAAGTGTACTAGGATAGTAAAGGATGTCCTAAGAACATCCATCACAAAGAACTATTTTCATTACTGTAATATATAATAGATATTCGTGATTTAAAAGTTACATCAAAATTTACTATTAAGAAGTCATATCTCAATATGATGAAGACAATTCCAATTTTTTTACAAATATGAGAAGTTACTACAGCTACCAGTATTGTTCTCTCTATCAGTCTTCCTTTTTGGTACTAGTTCAGGGTTGGACACATCAACCTTACTCTAACCTTCTTCCAGAAAAATAAAGGATGTTCAACATGAAGGATAACTTCAACATTGCATTCACAATATTAACCAATGAATTCAACCATTTTCTTTCTTTCTTTCTTTCTTTCATTCATTCATTCATTCATTCGCTTGCTTGCTTGCTTGTTTAATTTCTATGGCCACCCATCTCAGTCAATGTTTCTGAGTGGGGTTTATGTTTTGCAAAGCATAGGTCTTTCCAGGTAATGAGAAAGGCAGAGAATATATCAGTATTTATAATAAAAACATATATCCCAAAAGATCACTATTCATCTACAATATTTCAAAAAGTTGAAACAAATATATGGAAAATAATGTACAATATTGTGAAAACTTTATCTAGTACCATAGTTGACATACGGGTCACTATATCAGTGTTAAGATAAAGTAACATTAGTTATTTAATATGTTTGGTTTTTTTTAATCAATACCCATACGGGTATCATTTATGCATGAAACAGATGGTAAAACTGTAAAAATGGGAGAAAGATTGTGTTATCAATTATAGACTGTACAAGCAATTTCCAAATTTACAGGGACAAAGTATGTGAAAGTGTTCCATGCATATTTTTAAATAAAGCCAATGGATCAGGTATTGTAAATAAAACTGCTTTATCAACAAACTAATGAATTAGATTGAGGCAGTTAAATATTGCTTTTGATAATTTGATCTACGTAGAACTGCACTGCAGTGAAAATGAATTTCAAAGTTATCTGTATCATTTATCAAATGCCTTTGTAATTCTTCATTTAACTTTTACTTGCTCTGGCATTTTTTCTGAGTTGGAAGTTTGTTGTATACTTAGAAATTGTTAAAGTTTCTACTTTTCCATTGAATGTGTTGTTCATTATTAAAAATAAAGAAAATTGTTTTTCTAAAAGTATTTAAATCTAGGTTTAGCTGAGGTTCAGATGGAAATATAATTTTCTATATAAGCAAACCTGGGCTAAGATAAGAAATAACACTATAGATTTATCCATTTTTTTTCTATAAAAATACGTGTTTCCCAATGATTTGTTACAACTGGAAAAAGAGAAATACCACTTACTTCCTAAAAACCTGTGATCAGATTACAAAGGTACAATAAGTATCAATAAAAACATTAAAGAACAACACACAAAAAACTCACAACATTAAAAGGGATGGATCAATAAGTTTAGTCATACAGGTTAGCAAAATTGTACAAAGAGGCAGCTGGCTTCAACTTCAGAATGAATCCCACAGTGAATTTCCATTCGCTCTGATCATAATTAATGCAAATTACAATTGGCCCATAATCCAAGTCAGCAAGAAGTTTATAGACATTCACCCTGATTAAGTGTGAAGTCATGGAAATAGGAGGAGATAAAGAAAATTCCTTTCTAACTTGGATAGGAAATATTATTCCAGTTTGTACCGGGGGGGGGGGGGGGGTATGCCAAGGCTAATCAGAGAAACATTCAAAATTGTCCAAACTTAATGAAAGTTTGTATCTCAATAACTATTGTGATCATTACAGATGCCTCCAAATATCATCAGAGGTGCATTTGCTTATTTCTAGGATCAGTGGTTTTGGCGAGTCAGAAATAACAGGGTGATGGATGGATACCCCATGCAGATTACCTACTTCTGGAGGGGACTGCCTCCAAGCATTGATGCAGTTTATGAAAACAGTGATGGAAACTTTGTTTTCTTTAAAGGTAAGAAGTATAGAATAATGCTCTCATAAAAATTCTGCTAAGAGACTATTAAACTGTTGCATCTTACCATCATTCTAAGTGGGAAGAAAGGCAGGCTATAAAGAACTATATATTTTTTCTTTATTTAGTGAAAATATTATTAACTGAATACATAAACATGCCCAGGAAGTACTTGTTTAGATCAAAATAAAACATCTCTCTTTGAATGATAGCCAAAGCTGCTTCAGGTTAAAAGCCTATAGCTTAGAATTGTCTTATACATAGTTTATAGCAACAATAAATAACTTAGGAACTGAAAGAGACTGAAGCAATGGCCCAAAGGAAGCAAGTTAAAGCTAGGTAAGTAATCAAGATCTGTTTATTAAACCAAGGAAATACAAACAATCCAAGACCAAGCCAAGGTTAAAGAGAGAATATCTGGTTGCATAAGAGTGCCAAATAGGGGTTGAATATCACCAGAGGACTTTACAGTAGCGTTCGACAGCAAAGAACTGGGAGGTATGAACCAAAACGCCAAAATTAAGGTGCTTCCCTAAAAACCCAGATGTTTTAAAATTTCCTAATCCTGTAAAACCTGTGTCTTAGGTACTTACTCCATCTTGTACTTATACCTTCAATCTGCCTATACTACTACTACTATACTACTAAAGCTCTTGTTGCCATGACCTTTAACTAGGTGCAGCATAGGACAACAATTTTCGATCCAAGGTACCTCAAATTAGGTAATTTACTTATTCTATTTCAAATTTCAATAAACATTTATACATTTCAGCAGTTACAGCAGTCCATCAAATGTATTTCAACCTCTTACCAGTACATGGTTTGAAACCATGATTTGAAATCATAAATTATCACGAATGAAGGCAAATATATATGTCCTGGATAATGTTGCAGGTTCTAATCGAGTCGGCCACCAGGATCAGAGTTCTATTCCTCCAAGCTTGTGGAGCCCATCTTCAGGGAAATTCTCTCTCTCTCCAGACCAAAGTATTGCAAGATTTGAGTTATCTCACCGCATGATTCCATGAGAAAACTGACATCTCTTAAAAACTCAGCATTTTCATGTAGATATTTTCATTCACAAGATGTCTCACAATTATGGCATTAAATTTCAAAATTAAATACAAGTTTGAAGCATTTCAAGAATTTATAAAATATTGCTCATTTAAAAAATAAAATAAAATGTTTGGGAGATAATACCTAAGTGGAATATAAAGATAAACAAACAATTTGACCATCTTGGAAGTTTTTTTATCCACAACTTCTGATGCATGCACTGTGTGTTTGAATCAGGGTTTAAATTCATGAAAGGTCGGGGGGAGGTTCCCCTTACACAAATACAATATTCCTATTTTAAATGGCATTCCCTTTTATTTATTAAAAAAGATATTTTATTTTCCAGTATCATATACTACTGTGTTCCATTATTTTTTGGATACAGCTGAGAATACTGACTTTGACAAAAGAAACCTAAAGTCTTTAAATTATTCTAATTTGGCATTTCTAAGACACACGGGGTATCTATTTGGTGAACTGTAAATAAGTAAAATTTAATTTTGCTTATTTCTGATAAAGAAATGCATAGCTGAGGAGTCAACATTTCAAATAAGAACAGTGAAATCTTTCAAGTTAGGGAAAGTTCGGAAATTTTCTTATACCTAAGATTTCACGTTCTGACATTGACATTTTGAAAGATCCTAGACATTAACAAAAGTTTTTTAAGTGGTTTTGCTGCCACTACACTTGCCATAAGGATACATTTCCAATTTCTATTATAGTCCTTAGATTTTATTGATTTATGAAATTTGTACCCTACTTGCTGAGCAGTGATAATAATGGCAATTTTTAAATTGGACTGTTTTAATATGCTTTATATGGGACATGGTGGCTCAGTGGCTAAGATGCTGAGCTTGTCGATCGAAAGGTCGGCAGTTCAGCGGTTCGAATCCCTAGTGCCTCGTAATGGGGTGAGCTCCCGTTACTTGTCCCAGCTTCGGCCAACCTAGCAGTTTGAAAGTACGTAAAAAATGCAAGTAGAAAAATAGAAACCACCTTTGGTGGGAAGGTAACAGCGTTCCGTGCACCTTTGACATTTAGTCATGCTGGCCACATGACCACGGAGACGTCTTTGGACAGCGCTGGTTCTTTGGCTTTGAAACAGAGATGAGCACTGCCCTCTAGAGTCGGGAACAACTAGCACAACTAGCAAGGGGAACCTTTACCATGTGTCTGATTTCAGAAATTAGTTCAATTTGCAGTAGCTAACTTTCATCCTGGATTATATTGTACAATATCCAAGATCATTTAGGGGACAAAATTATGACACCTTACGATCACTTGATGAACTTTCTTTCTCCCATCTGAAAGAACCCAACAAATGTCAGTTATTTTTCCAAAGTTTAGAAGAGCAAAGTTTCCTATAGGTGAGAAGCAGGGATCATGTGCCATCCCCTCTCCCTGCTATTTCATATGCCACCTCCATTCAGAACTAATACTAAAACTAATATTCAATACTAATAATAGCTCATCAGAATTAGTTATTTTAGCATTAGCTATTTGTCTTGCTTTTCGTGTAATTTGTGTTACATAGTGATTTATCTGCCATTACCAATTCAGGTGGGAAATGAAGTATTAACAATGTTCCTGTTCTAATGCAAATTTCCTTTATAATTAAAAATTTCATAAAGACCAAAAATATGGCATGTGCAATGAAGTTTTTTGTATTCCTCTCCCCACCCTCAGTTTTTTACCAAGCATCAGCTGTTGCCTAAAATTAAAACTTTAAATATGCATCTAATTTGAGTTTAATGTGGAAATTATACATTCTACTGAATAAATACTAGTTTATCATTACAACCTGTTCACTGGGATTGAAAACCCATGAAGAATATAATTACTCATAAAGTATTTGTTAAATAAGGTACATTTATAGCAACACAATAAGGGATTAGATGAAAACTCTCAACTTTAACTGTTATAATGAGTGGCTCATTGTAGCTTAAAGGTTGGTTAAGACAGCATGCTGGGTGGTACTGGAGTCTCTTGAGAATTGAACTGCTCTGGCTACCTTTGAATTTCTCCTCACCCCCTAACTTGAAAGCTTCTAACTCCAAGAATGTAAGTAGTGCAGCTTTGGGAAACTTTTTATAGCTTAATAAATAGGTAACATGGTAAGGTACCTTTTTCTCAGATAATTATGGGGGAGGGGGTGTCACAGAAGGTGCACGAACACAAAATGCTAAGAACACGTATTCTAGAAAAACAGGAAAAAAAGCTAAAAATGTACCACATTTAATTACTGCTTCAATGTGTTTAAGTCTAATTTCATTTGGTGATTACCGCCTCTATACAATAAATTTTATGAAACTGGAAATCTTTTTATAACAGTGATGCCTGAAACATCTTGTTTAGACCCTTATCATATATATATATATATATATATATATATATATATATATATATATATAAATTTGTATACCGCCCTTCTGCTGGACTCAGGGCGGTGCACAGCCAAGTAAAAACATACAATACAAAATTTAAAAGACATGTAAAAGAATTATATATTATGGCCAAAAATTTTAAAATCTACCAATTAAAACCCGTTTTACAATTAAAAACCTAATATCTCAGAAAAGGGGGAGGGGTTACGCCAGCCCTGCTTACTGAAAAAGAAGAGTTTTTAGGGTACGGCGAAAAACCTGGATATCTGATATCCTCCAAATCTCCGGGGGCAAATCGTTCCAGAGGGCAGGTGCTGCCACAGAGAAGGCCCTCCCCCTGGGGGTCGCCAGCTGACATTGCCTGGCTGACGGCACCCTGAGGAGTCCCTCTCTGTGGGAGCGTACTGGTCGGTGGGAGGCTATTGGTGGCAGAAGGCGGTCTTATATATATATAAGAATCCCTTAGAAGGATTCTTCTAAGATGCTGTCTTGATTTAATTATCCCCTTTTTCCCCTCCACTATCAAATATTTTATATGTAACTACTTAAAATTGGAAAGGAATGTTTACATTTCTTTTTTTAAATAAAGTTTGATTCCATTCATCTCTTGTGAGATTGATTTTCCTCCAAGCAATTAAGGTGGTGACCCAAAGGTGATGTTTCCAAAAGGCAACTGGACTTTCTTGGTTTTTTTTCTTTGAAAATATTTATCTTCTCATCCAAGAAACTTTTTCACTTCTAACTGACTGGTGGGGAATGGAAGGATTTACATTCTTTGAACTATAAACAGTATAAATCCTTCCATTCCCCACCAGTCAGTTAGAACTGAAGAAGCTTCTTGGATAGAACAGACCTGTGATGGCAAACCTGTGGCACGCGTGCCAGAGTTGGCACACAGAGCCCTCTATGTGGGCACGTGCGCCTTCGCCAGCTGCTCTTCTGGGTTCTGTCGTGTGCATGCGCACGGTCCGACTGCACTCTTCTGGGTTCTGGCATGCACATGCATGCCAGCCAGCTGATCTTTATGTGAAGACCAGCTGGCCGGCGTGCATGCACGCTCTAGAATCCTGAAGAGAGTATCCTGGCTGGTATGCATGTACACTGGACCAGCTGTCTGGCGTGGATGTGCATGATGGAACCCGTAAGGACAGCAGGCCACCTCACGCATGTGCACTGGCCTGCTGTTCTCTTCTGGGTTCCAGCACTCCAGCACGCGCATGCATGCGCACGCTCCAGTTTTGGCACTTGGTGCCAAAAAGGTTAACCAACACTGGGATAGGCAGAAGACTTAGAATAACTTTATTGTCACATTGAATGTACACTAATCGGCATACATTAAAATGAAATTTCATTGAAAGAGGAGTTGAATTCGTTGATCGCATGTCTCAGTATTACAGGAATCGGAGATAGTGTTATATAATTTATTTCATTTTTCCCTTTCTCTTTTCTTTTGATTTGCCAGAAAACAGACTATGTGCTAGGATGCTCCCTAGAAAATAGGTGGTGCAGTGAAAAATGTCAGGCTGCATACCAAGGCAAGAAGCAAAACTGATGGGTAGCTCCAGAGGATTTATAGAAGAGAAGGGTCCATACTCTTACCTTTTATGCTGTGAACATAGCCTTGATACCACAGAGCTGTTTCAAGATTCTGAGTCCAAAACAAGTGTGTTTTGAGAGTTTTAATCAGAAGAAAAAAGAATCAAGCTGCTTTGAGTTTGTTCTGACAGAACACCCTTAGCTCAGAATATTCCAATGTATCGAGAGGGATTGTTTTGTTCTAAGCTGAGAACAAAACACATTTGCTATCTGATGTATTCCCCTCATTCATGCCATGTATAATTGGTTTGGCTTGGCTTTCTCTGGGGAGCACTTGGAGAACTTTCAAGGCAATTTAGCAGTAGATGTGATCTTCTGTTTTCAGACTTTTAAGAAAATCAGGATGCTTTCAGCTCCAGATGTTTAATTTTTGTGGAAATGTCTTTGCTATTTTGAGGACCTACTCCAGCCTTCAAAAAGATGTCATACATGCATAAGTAATAAGAGTTTCTCTTTTTTTTCATTTTTGGAAAAAGGGCCAGAGATCTGATCAAGTACTTCTTTCTATGTATATATTTCTAATACATATCTTAATATTTCTGATATAAATAAATTTCTCCTTTCTAGTTTATGGAAATGTATCCTAATCTATTAGTGCCATAAGTAAGTAATACCATTTTATAAGTATTATTAAATCATATCCTTTTATTTTTTTAAAAAAAAATCATGGTATAGTGAAAAAAAAGTGCTATCCATTTTAATACTATTCTTGTATTGTTAGTACCACTAATTTTTATATATACTTACTTGGAAATGATTTTCATATATCCTTTGAACTCCATGAGGGTAATTGAATTTTTTTAATGTCCTTTCTGCAGAGACTTTCTTAAAGAATAGATGAAATCTGGAATCACACTCAGACACACATATACACACACACCCCGTATTTCCCCATAAATATGACCTTCCCTGAAAACAAACCCTAGCCTGATTTTTACCCCTGTACCTAATATAAGCCCTACCCCAAAATAAGCCCCAGTTAAGTCCTGTCAACCATCTGGTTATACAAGGTGGGGTGAGGCACAGGCTTAAAAATCAAGCTAGGGTGGGGGTGAGTGCATGGAACTGCCCCATGTGCCCCACACCCGCTTACTTTAGGACTACTGCAGCCAGGCCTCCCACACCCAACACCTGTTGCGCCACTGCCTGATTTCTTCTGCAGCCACTTGTGGCTGCTCGTGGCCAGACATGTGGTACATTGCGCCATTGCCACCATTCATAGCAGAACACCACGAGGCTCATAGCACCAGTGTCGCCACTCATGCACTGGTTGCTAGAATTGGGTATGTCTAGTTTAATGAAAAGAAGTTCTAGGGGTGACATATAGCAGTCTTCCAATATCTCAGGGGCTGCCACGAAGAAGAGGGAGTCAAGCTATTCTCTAAAGCACCTGAGGGCAGGACAAGAAGCAGTGGGTGGAAACTAATCAAGGAGAGAAGCAACTTAGAACTAAGGAGAAATTTCCTGACAGTTAGAACAATTAATCAGCGCAACAATTCCAGAAGTTGTGAATGCTCCAACACTGAAAGGTTTTAAGAAGATGTTGGCTACCCATTTGTCTGAAGTGGTGTAGGGTTTCTTGCCTAAGCAGGGGGTTGGACTAGAAGACCTCCAGGGTCCCTTCCAACCTTGCTATTCTATTCTATTCTATTCTATTCTATTCTATTCTATTCTATTCTATTCTATTCTATTCTATTCTATTCTATTCTATTCTATTCTATTCTATTCTATTCTATTCTATTCTTTGATTCAGGACTGCTTTTGCTGCTGAAAAGGAACAAGAAATGCTACAGGAGTACGTAACTGCTTTTTAAATATTAGAGATACAAATTGTGAAGTTCTTTTTAATGTGACACAGATTTTAAACAATGTGAAAACTGAACTGTTAAAGACATCTGCCATGTTAAAACTTGTACCAAGCTACATGCAGCAAAATAAAAATTGTAGAAAAATTCACACCCCAGCTGCCATGACTCTCAACACTGTTGATGCCATTGCTGACAGATATATTTCGTAAGATAAAATATATAGACAGGATATGGATAAGAATCAAATGCCTAATTATAAAATAGGGGAAGATGATACAACAGTAATGAAATGAACCATGCCAATGTTTATGATATAAGGAAAATAATAACCTAGCTAGGTTTTTATCCCCTCTTATACAACTTGAACAGTAAATTTGGTCAGGAATAACTGTTGCTTGCTTGTACTCGTTTGTTTGTAGTGTTCACCTAATATTAAACTGAGACTTAATTTATGCATTCTACTACCTACTGTCACTTAAATCTATCTTTCAGGTCAGATACAGAGATTCTAATTATTTTTAACTAACAATATTTTGTGCTTTTCAACAGATACTATAGAGTAAATAGTTTTGACTTTTTAATGGAAAATACATGTATCTCTATGTGAGTACATATAATAATGCAAGTTGAAAGCTAGGATGCATAACAATTGTATGCTGTGCATATTCACCTTGCTTCACAAAAGGGAGAATCATGCAGAATTTAAAATATATCTTATATAGATCCCACCTAGCAGAAATATTGTTTAATAGCCTCCACAGAGGAACATAATGGTTGAACTAGTCCCAGTTTCATTCTTTAACTTCATTTCAGTTTTGGTCTGTTTCTTGTCTTAAAATCCTTTTAACATTCAGTGTGAAAGCTTTTGTTCAGTTTCCTTACTCAAACTCATCCAAAATGTGGCTCTCTATTCATGACCTCATCCTTCAACCGAAATCTGTCAGCTTTGGCTTCTTGAGCCTAAGAAACAAAAAATAAACTTTTCTTTTAAGAAAAGCTTCAGTTCTGTTTGGGTTTCTTGTATATAGTCTGCACTACAGATAATGTTGACAGCCGAGGCAAAATAAGCCCTTTATCTAGTGCATGCATAATATATCTCAGTGTGAGCCCAAGAGAAAACTTGCAAATAAGTAATTACTGTTGACATTGCTCACCAGTTTCAAAGTAAGATATATCCAGTTACCTTTTAGAGTTTAATCTTTTTAGAGTTAAATGGCAGAAGAAAAGACATGAGCAGAATTATATAATTTTGTTACTTTATAACGCTTCTACAATGGATGGTTAACAAGACTGTTCTACTTTCATGATTGTACACATGTTAGGATGAGTTGTACAATGTATGCATCCAGAAATAAAACAGCCATGTTCCCGAAATCCAGCAGCAACCTAGAGATTAATACAGAGGGAAAGAGGATTTAGGAACAGTTGGTTCAAGCCCAAGCACTGGGAATGAATATAGCAGCATGAACACCTGCTCTAGCTATAGCAGCATGGATTTTCCACAGATAATAATATTCATATCCAAATCAAAGGTTTCAAGGACTTTGAGATTCACCAAGCCAATTTTCCAGCCATTTGTTTGTTTATTTAATTTAATTTCAAGGCCACCCAACTCTTCAATGTTTTCAACAACTTACAATGAAAAGAAAGAACATACTGTATATCATACGTTCTGTTTTATACTATATGATCTCAAACAAAGTCTTGTGGGGTTTTTTTGTATTTCTTAAATAATGTAGAAAAAGAATGTATGCTGCTCAGGACATTAGACTACAGTGAGTTGAAATCAAGGTCAGTGTATCCATCTAGAAAAGCACAGGGTAGAGCAGATTAAGAAAATAATGTAGATGAAGCCTCTGGGAATGAAAGTGAATAGTCATTGTAAACTCATGTGAGTTCTTGGGTGAAAAAGATCTTATCGGTTAAATGTTTGTAGTGCTACCCCCGAAAGGGCTGCTGGAGTTCGAGTTATCCTGGCCCTTTTTGGTAAGGCCGCTGGTCCACACTGGTCTATTGCTCAGGCACCTCTACTGGCCTTGGTCATATAGTGGTCAGTCTCTCTCAGCAGGCAGGTCACGTGGTGGGGTGATGGTCAGCCTTTTCCCAGCCGGCAGGTCATGTGATGAGATGGTATTCATGTGGCTGGTGAGCCCTTCTTCCTTTCTCTCTCTCTCACCTCTAACTCTCTGGAATTGCCTGCTGAGCTCTCCTTCCACCACCTCTGCTCCTTAATAGATTCCTCTGTTTGCCCCACAGAAGCCTTTCCTCTCCTATCTCCTTCTCTCACTCAGGCTTGCACCACAGCAGCCTCTTCTATCCTACCCCCTTCTCTCCGTCAGGCAACGGGTAGTTGTGACCTGTGGGTGGGCTTGCCCATCTGCCCCAGCGCTATGCCATCCTATATAGCTGTGTTTTTAAGCCACGGGCATGCGTACAAGCGTGCGCAAGAGCAAAGTGCATGCGCAGAAGGCCACACGCTCACATTTTCGGTGCTGAGGCGAACCGGTTGTTAAATTATGTGATGCCCATCTTTGCTTCTCCCCCCCTCCTTCCTGGCTACATGCCTATGGAGATTCTCAGTCGTGGTTGTCCCAAAGGTGCTTTTTCAAAAAGCAACTGGACTTTGTTTTTCTTTGAAGACAAGGAAGTTGTCTTCAAGGAAAAGACAAGTTTCATGCAAGAAACTTCTTCAGCTCAAGTTGAGAACTGAAGAAGCTTCTTGAATAAGACGTGAAACATCTTGGAAAAAACAACAATATCTTTGGGACATCCTGTGCGTTATTTAAGTTCTGACTAAACATGAGAGACCCACCACCAAACCCATTTTATTTTAACATAGAGTTGCACAACCCACAGATAAGGTTGGTTTATTCTGAGCATTCCTAAGTTTATATTGCCAACATTTGGCAACAAAAGTTACATTTTAGGAGCATGATATCAGCCAGGGGGAAGTGGAAGTCGTTTGCCTTCCAAACTCGTCCAAAGTTTTTTTTAAAAAAAGGCTGAAAGAAATGAATATTTTAAAGAACTTTATTGTAGGTGTTAAAATGTGCTCATTTCAATCCGTAAACCCAGAGCCCCTTTCCAACTATGTGGTCCAGTGGGGTAGGAGGGTAGGGGATGATTCTGCATGAGTGACATGCATGCATGCACACATACAGCTCCATTTGCACAAGCAGCGGGCACACATGCCCACTGCTTGCGCAACTGGAGCATGCATACAAGTGCTCACCCACTACTCAAGTGCTTTCCCACCGCTTCTGAGCCCCGTTCCAAACAGCTCAAGGCCTAGTAGTGAACTGGGGCCCCGGAGGCCACTATTTAAACCCACCTAGAAACCCACCAAGAAGAAAACTGGATAACCATTAGCTGTTGTCAGTATACAGTTTAGAAAAATTGCTAACCAAAAGCTGAAGTATCAATTTTACTGGTAAATGGAGCTAATTACTTAATATGAAATGAATTTACAGCATCAATCCTTAAGGAAAAAAATGTCCTGGGCTTTCATTCAGTCTTTTAATAGTTAATGTCAGCAAGATTTATCTTTAAAAATACCTCTAGGAAATTGGGCAGCAATGAAACTAGAAAATCCTTGATCTGCAGTGGATATTTTCTAAAATGTTTCCTCCCAAACCTTGAATTTGTTTATGCTGTACTGAAATAATATTTTTGGAATAGGAGTATGTTTCTAAGATCCTTGAGATGCAAAAGAAAAGGTTTCTGAATATAGCCTGCTTCTTTGCGAGTTGTCCCTCCTTTCCCTTCCTTCCTTTGTGCAGTATAAGAAAACTATATTGTGATTTAATATACCACCAAATGTAGTTTACTTCTGCTGTAATGGATGCTATTATGCCTTTCCTTTCTTCTTCCTTTTAATCATATTCTACAAAGACATGCAAATAAAGCCAGGTATTCCGAATACAAGGTTTATCATTTGCAAGAAAACAGGTGTAACAAAACTTTTTTTTGAGAGAGAGAGAGTGTTTTGAGAAAAGGTCCTTGAGTGATGATGTTGATTTCTTGAATAAAAAAGGATGCATTTGTAAAAAATATATACCAGCAATAGGCTTGAAGTGGATGATAAAGAAGTTGGTAAAAGATTTACTCTACCACTCAGCATGCAAAGGAATAAAGCTTTACCGTATTTTCTAATTAAATGTGTGTTAAAAAAAGATGCTGTAAATCAGAAGGAGACTTTCCTTCCCTTTGTCCCTTCCCTTTCCTCCTTGCATTCTCCTTTTTTATCCTTTATATAATACTACTGTGGAACATCTATAAAATAGAAATAATTTTCAAGTTTTTCTGTCACAATGGTTCTAACACAGATCTGATCCTTAGTCTTTAGGGAGAAACAAAAATTCATTTCAAACTGTTGATAGAAAACAGTGCCTAAGGGTGAATATGTGTTCATGTAGCAAGGCTGCCTATATAACACGCTAAGCATAAGGAGAAGGTTTGGGGTCCCATTTTTCTACTTGTCAGTTTCTAAAGCAACAGGTATAGGAAATATATCCTATGGCATGCAATTGGAGCATGTCTGACGTATAAAGTGCAACTTATTTCTGATTGGCTGCATAGAGATCTGGGCTGCTGGAGATAAGTGGAATTCTAAAGATGGACATGTTTTGGCAAAGTTGTTCATTTCATGGAATCTTGCAGGATATTGCAAAATAGGAGAGCCAGCTGAAATTACAATCCACCAAGACAGTTGCAGGTACATAGCCATGTAATGTGAACTCTATGTCCCATCTATGTATTTGTGGCATGGACCTAGTCCTGATCCTATGTATGTCATTACAAGAATACAACACATTGGGCGCTTGTAAAAATAATCCTTCAGTTTAGTCAGAATTTCTGTCGAAAGACTAATATAGTGTTTTGTTTTTCTTGCGCAGGTAACAAGTTCTGGATCTTCAAAGACACCACCCTCCAGCCAGGGTATCCTCATGATTTGATATCATTAGGAAGTGGGATTCCTCCTCATGGTATTGATTCAGCAATTTGGTGGGAGGATGTTGGGAAAACTTACTTCTTCAAAGGAGACAGGTTAGTGTGTTCATTCTGGAAGGAACAATCATACTATTTACATAACTTGCTGTTCTCCTTCATTCTTAGTATTAATACACATTCAAAAATATGAAATATTTATTTAGCCCTATTAGTGTTTCTGATGGCAACACTAATATTGATCATTTTGCTGCTGAGCATTGTGCAGTTAAGTCTTACTCAAATAAACCCAGATATAAACATATAAATATGCAGAGTAAAATTAATTTTATATATAAAGTTAAAGCTTCAGTTATACATATAGCCAAGCTAAAAAACCAACTTTAAAATAAGCATTCTTTGCTGTGTTTTCTCAGCTTTTCTACAGGAAGGTTTGTTGCTGCTTGTGTTTTATTTTGGACATTTGGTTCCTATAATATTTGAAGTATTTCCATTTTCAAATGTAGAAATGCATTGCTGTTTTTTAATTATTATTTTTCTTCCCTTGGGCTACCTATAGACTTTTCCAGTTGGCATTTCTTTATTTAGTAAATCCAACAGTACATTTTTGGTGGAGTTATTATTATTTTTTTAAAGGCACATGAAGAGGTAGGTAACACACAGGAAAGGAAAAATACTAATTTAAAAATATCACACACAAACAACATATTTCTATCAGGTTTCAAACTGAATGGGGAACGTGCTACATATCTACCAAGTGTTACAACTGAATGATCTGTAATGAAAGCTTCAGTAGGTGTTCTTGAAGAAAAACTGGCATTCCTACCTTTGCATGATTGCCAATCAACCTGCAAAGGTTTCTTAGAACAAAATAAAGCACAGAAAACACACCACGTAGTTGCACTGGAGTCGGCACAAGTAGGAAGTCAGTACTTTCAAACTGTGACAAGAAAACATGGATAAAAATTTCATTTGCATGGGCAAATAAGAGGAAAACATAAGTGGGGATCTGAAATCATAAGCCTGTACTAATGACTAGAAAATCTAACAGTGTGGATATTAATTTACTTCCAAAGGAACGTAGGAAGTTGTCTTTGATTAGGTCAAACTTTTTACAGTTTGCCTTATTTTTTTTTTTAGTTGAGCTCTGTCTATCATTTGCTCAACTTTGAGCAATAAAAATTAAGCCAGTTTAGTTATACTAGATGTGCCTATATCTAGTAGATGGTCAGTTGACTTTGGGATACATACAGATGCAGTTGTCTATTCTGCCATCTAACCTCAACATGGGTTGAACCGCATTTCTTTCAACAATCTTACTAATTTGTTTTCCCGTTTGAGTTGGACTTGCATGATTTTATTAAGAGGATAGCAATCCAATTTTGAGAAATAGAGCCTTTCCTCCAGAGCGTACAGTTGTATGGACAGAAATCAGGCAGCATTTGGGAAGCTGAAGTGCATTAAGTCTATTGCCATCAATGTCTATGGAGGACAAAACTGTTTTATAATTTGCTTGTTATGGATGTGAATATTATTTTAATATTTATTTTATTTATTTTTATTTTATTTCCAATTTATATACCGCCCTTTTCCCTGAGGACTCAGGGCGGTGAACAGCCAGAATTAAAAAACATACAATACAAATATTAAAACAATTAATATATATATAAATTTGGCTCCAATTTTAAAAATAACAAACCAATTTAAACGTCTAAAATTACTTCTTAAGCCAGCCCAGCTTGTTGGGAAAAGTGGGTTTTAAGGGCACGGCGGAAGGCACTGAGGTCTTGAGTCCTCCTTATCTCTGGGGGCAGCTGATTCCAGAGGGTAGGTGCCCCCACAGAGAAGGCTCTCCCTCTGGGGGTCACCAGCCTACATTGTTTGGCTGATGGCACCCTGAGGCGGCCCTCTCTGTGGGAGCGCACGGGTCGGTGGGAAGTCATTTGTGGCAGTAGGCGGTCTCGCAGATAACTAGGCCCTATGCCATGGAGTGCTTTAAAGGTGATGACCAACACCTTGAAGCGCACCCAGAAGACCACCGGGAGCCACTGCAGCTCGCACAGGAGCGGTGTTATATGGGAGCACCATGTTGCTCCCATCACTACCTGTGCGGCCGCATTCTGGACCAGTTGGAGCCTCCGGGTGCTCCTCAAGGGGAGCCCCATGTAGAGAGCATTGCAGTAGTCAAGGCGAGAGGTGACAAGGGCATGAGTGACTGTGCACAGGGAATCCCGATCAAGAAAGGGCCGCAACTGGAGAATCAGGCGAACCTGACAGAAGGTCCCCCTGGTCACAGCCGTCAGATGATCCTCCAAGGACAGCTGCATATCCAGGAGGAGTCCCAGATTGCGAGCCCTTTCTGTGGGGGTCAAAGACTAGCCCCCAATAGTCAGTGATGGAATCAACTGACTATATCGGGATGCCGGGAGCCACAGCCACTCAGTCTTGGAAGGGTTGAGCTTGAGCCTGTTCTTCCCCATCCAGATCCACACAGCCTCCAGGCACTGGGACATCACTTCAAGGGCATCATTGGGGTGGTCTGGGGTGGAGATGTACAGCTGGGTGTCATCAGCGTACTGATGGTATCTCACCCCAAAACCACAGATGATCTCGCCAAGCGGCTTCACATAAATGTTGAACAAAAGGGGCGAGAGGACCGATCCCTGCAGCACTCCACAGATAAGAGGCCTCAAGGTCGACCTCTGCCCCCCTGCCAATACAGACTGCGACCGGTCGGAGAGGAAGGAGGAGAACCACCGCAACACGGTGCCTCCCACCCCCAACTCTTCCAACCGGTGCAGCATGATACCATGGTCAATGGTATCAAAAGCCGCTGAGAGATCTAACAGGACCAGAACAGAGGAGCACTCCCTGTCCCGAGCCCTCCAGAGATCATCAACCAACGTGACCAATGCTGTTTCTGTGCTGTGCCCAGGCCTGAAACCCGACTGGAATGGATCTAGATAAGATGTTTCTTCCAGGAATTGTGGAAACTGTTGCGCGACCACACTCTCCACAACCTTCGCCATAAAGCGAAGGTTGGAGACAGGACGATAGTTAACCAATATTGCCAGGTCCAGGGAGGGCTTCTTGAGGAGAGGCCTCACCACCGCCTCTTTCAAGGCAGCGGGGAAGTGGCCCTCACTCAACGAAGCGTTGATAACACCCTGGAGCCAGCAACGTGTAACCTCCCGGGAAGCCAGTACCAACTAGGAGGGACACGGGTCCAGTAAAGACTTGGCCGCACTAAGTCTCCCCAAAATCCTGTCCACATCATCGGGAGTCACAGAGTCAAACTCTTCCCAGATAACATTCTCAAGACTATTCCTCATCACCCTGCCTTGGTCTACCCAGTCGGAGTCCAAATCCCCCCGGATCTGAGCGATTTTGTCATACAGGTATTGTCCAAAATCCTCCGCCCTGCCTTCCAAGGGATCCTCCCGCACTCCCGGATGGAGCAGGGAGCGGGTCACCCTAAACAAGGGGGCTGGATGATTCCCTGATGATGCAATAGAGGAGGAAAAGTAATTAAACTTTGCCGCCTTTATCGCCACTAGGTAGGTCTTAATATGCGACCTTACCAGTGTTCGATCAGATTCAGTGAGACTGGCCCTCCAACCGCTCTCCAGGCGTCTTTTCCGGTGCTTTGTTTCCCTCAGCTCCTTGGTAAACCAGGGGGCCGCGTGGGATCGGCACCGGGTCAGAGGCCGCAGAGGCATGACTTGGTCCAAGGTTCCACCAGCCACCCGATCCCAGGCGGCTACCAGGTCCTCGGCCGAGCCGTGTGCCAGATCCTCAGGAAATGGCCCAAGCTCCATCTGGAACCTATCAGGATCCATCAGGCGCCTGGGGCGGATCCATCTAATTGGATCTATTTAATATATTTTTTTCAGTCCACATGCTTTGGGGACTATTTAAATGGTAGGCATCCTAGTTTTTTTTTTTAATTTGATTTATATGCCGCCCTTCTCCGGAGACTCAGGGCGGCTTATAATGCGCTAAGCAATAGCCTTCATACTTTTGTATATTTATACAAAGTCAGCTTATTGCCCCCACAAACTGGGTCCTCAATTTACCTACCTTAGAAAGGATGGAAGGCTGAGTCAACCTTGAGCCTTGGTGAGATTCGAACCTGCAATAATTGCAGGCAGCTGATGTTAATAACAGGGCTTTAGACCACTGTACTATCCAAGGCTCTTTTTAGTTGCATGTTTGAGATTCAAGGTATTATAGATTTGAATTTTTTCCATTGACAACTTTACAAAGTTAAGGTCTTCTTTAAAATACAACAATGACAAAGAGAAAGAGAAAAAAACTGTGTCCAAAGAGAAAAGGGGAAAAAAAACACAAGGAAAAGTAACAGAAAAACTTCTGTTGATGAGAAGGTTACTACAAGCATAATGAGATCCAGCAGGTCATAAATGCAATAAAGTGAATAAAGGAGGAGATTTGAAAAATGTGAGCCATGCTAAGATAATTGAGCTATTACAGGATATTGACCACTTAGTGGGAATAAGCCCATATCACACTAAGCTTCTCAGCACATATTGTTTATAACCCTCCCTTTTTTTAACTTCTTAATGTAATATAGGTTGAATTCTCCCACTGGTTTTAATTGCACATATAAGCCTCTTACAAAGTTCTTTCTGAACTGAGAATAGCCCACTGTTGCTGGTAGCTGTGATGATTTGGTAGGCATAAAAAAAGTGAGGCAAAAGGTGATAACAAAGCCAAAGGAGGAAAATTGTCTTCCTGCAAAGGCTGTGAAAAGGTGTTATAACCTCCCAGGAGAAAGATAGACTTGAGAAACCATACAGTATTGCTGGATAACATTTTGACTTCAGTCTCTGAGGAAGGCGTTGGGAACAGGATGTAGCACCAATCTGTGATACCTTAAACTAGCAGCATCTTTTTCCTGCTGCTTCCAGGTGATCCTGGGAAAAGATGTAGACATTGCAGAGAATTCCCAGTGCTCTGAAGCACTTTTTTGCAGATTATATTAGAAGTGCTACATGGCTTTTCAACACAATGAGGATGGATGGATGGATGGATGGATGGATGGATGGATGGATGGATGGACGGACGGACAGACAAGCACATCCCAAAGAATCAAACAAATGCAAGAGCATGTTCCCTGCATAAATCTTAAGTTTATTCAACTAAGCAGGAGGCACACATTTCGGTCTCCACATCTCTTGAATTATTGAATTATATAGTTATTTCAACTTGCTATTCCTCTGGCTCTTATTGGATTGTTTTGCATCCTTTGATCATGGTAATCGCCCCTATTCACCTCCCCATTATTCTTTGGTCCTCCAAAGACTGTGAATGCTAAACATTGACACCACTATTTTTAGGCATTTCAATGAAACATATAATAGCTGTATTGTATGCTATAAAATAGGCATAATAGAGTTATAAAACAAGTGAGAAGAAACCCAATATCTGCAAATAACTTTCACCTATGTGCATTCTGCTATTCAAACCATGTTTGAATGATCCTTTATCTCAAAAGTCTTACATATCTGCTTTGTAGGTACTTCAACCTTCCATTTCTGCCTTTTTCAGCATTGAAATTACTGGTGCTGGTTCTCACTCACTGCTTGTATATAATGAAAGGACTGTTTAGTTTCTCGAAACTGTCCATTTCTTTAGCATGACATTTTTTTTGTATTCAGAATTACTGCATCTGTAAATAACAAGAATATGCCTTGAATAAAGCAAGGGAAAAATACTGAAAAATCTATAAAGCAATGAGTCATATTATACAAATCTCCAAACTTCGTCATTTTATTTTTCCTCATGATAACTACCTGACGTTCTATGGATCTTTTCATTTTTCTGTGCATAGAAAAAATGCCAACAACTATTTTCTTCCCAGTTGTTTTAATTGATGTAAAAATAAATTCTTATCCACGATTTCTCAAAACATGAATATAATGGACCTTTATTCTAGGCAGCAATTTAGTACTAAGATGCTTTCTTTTCTGCAGTTCCCACTCGGGAATAAGCCCTATTAAAAACTTAGGGTTACTTTTATCAAATATGCCTCAAATTACCTTCAAATATAAATATTGTAAAGCACTATGGAGGCAGACACAACCCTTTGCATATAGATCACTAAATTACATCACTGAGTTAGAAAGAAACAAATGTGGGCATATTGGTGGAAATGGAGTCTGTTTTTGCATTACTAAAATATTGTTGCAGTCCAGGGGAAGGGATTACCAGAGGATTTTTTTAAAAGGAAAAAAATGTTAATTTTTTTTCTAGGAAATGTTTCATAGCAAATAGAGCTTTTATATAGAACTTCTCCGAATGTACATGGCTGCTGACAAAGAATCTCCGAAACTGAAATTGATATTTCTTTTGATTAGGATTTCAGAGCTCCTTGCATGTAGATACTCTGAGGCCAATCAGAAAAGCAGGTGTCTACTTCAGTGGTGGGTTGCTATTGGTTCACCTCAGATTGGGGGAACCAGTAGCGGTGGGAGACTCTGCCCACCCATCCGGAAATCCCTGCACATGCACGTGCCCACAAGTGAACCAGTAGCGACAGGATTTGAGACCCACTACTGCTCTGCTCCCAGTTAATAAGGCAATCTATCTTCTTAAGAACTGCATAAATAAGATGTATTGCAAATTTACTGAGGATAAGACTAAATGCTTTCAGTTACAA
Organism: Ptyas mucosa; assembly: GCA_012654045.1. Lineage (NCBI taxonomy): Eukaryota > Metazoa > Chordata > Lepidosauria > Squamata > Colubridae > Ptyas > Ptyas mucosa. Next base: position 41,379,218 of record WNWU01000003.1, on the reverse strand, counting down.
ATTGCATACTTATTGTATGTATACCAGATGCAGATAGCCATACATAAATATGGAGAGATAAATATATAGAATGTGATTTCTGGTGTGTACTTGAGGCCAGGAGTAATCGTGTTTACTAACTGGGGGGAGGGGGGAGTAGCTGTAGGAGAGAAAAAAAAACTCCTTTTTAAAAATATAAATAATTTAGGGGGAAAATTATTAAGAAAATTCCATAAATTTCCTTGTAAATACTCAGTGAGACTTACTTCTCATATATAAGACTGCAATCTGATTTTCTTTTTCTTTTTAAATATGTGTATTCTTTTCATGGTGTATTATTATTATTATAAATTAAGATATGTAAGGAATCTAGCTGCTTGAGCTGATAAATATTAAATTTTAATATAAATTTAAAATGGAATTTTAAAAAAGATTCTGAAAAGTACAACATAGAACTAGAAGTGCTGTGGGAACCTTAACTCCGATTGTGATTAAAATCTTGAATAAGGCATTGGTATATATTATTGCATATAATATTCATCATTGTACAGCTAGATCTAACCCCTTGGTATCATAACTGTTTTTATTATATAAAACCACTCATTGATTTGGTTCTCAGGATTACTCTTTAATCTTTTGTGTACTTGCTGGAAACATGTATTCAATCATCAAATGTTTAAATGTCTTTATTACTATTTAGAAGTATATCTTTAAATAGAAATAACCAGGTTGCCCTAATATCATTTTACAGAGTACTTCATTTCACACACTGGAAAAAAGGCATTCATAAAATTTATTTTAACCTCATTCTTTCTCTCAGGTATTGGAGATACAGTGAAGATATAAGAACTATGGACACAGGTTATCCCAAATCAATCACAATCTGGAAAGGTATCCCAGAATCACCTCAGGGAGCCTTTGTTCACAAAGAAAATGGTATGTAGCTTCTTATTAACACAAATGCTTGCTCCTTCCTTCCTTCCTTCCTTCCTTCCTTCCTTCCTTCCTTCCTTCCTTCC
>WNWU01000003.1:41360526-41373673 GCA_012654045.1 Ptyas mucosa | reverse complement strand
TTTCTTTCTTTCTTTCTTTCTTTCTTTCTTTCTTTCTTTCTTTCTTTTTCTCTTTCTTTTTCTTTTTCTCTTTGAAAGAATTTTGTGTGAGGTTAAAAAAAAAGAAAAGAAAAGTTATAAGCATTTTTTTAAAGAGAAAAGATAGAATAACTAAAACACAACAATCACAATGGAACTTTCAGGAAGTGTGAAGATCCAAAACAGCTTTGTCTCCAAAGAGGATTGCTTTCTGTCAGCTACAGATATAGTCCTATACTCCTACACATAATTTTTAACAAGTGGGAGATCAGGATGACATACAGGAATTCTGACTGTTTGGACAGCCATTTTCCAACAAACAAGGGGCCAAAATATCTGCAATATAGTAACAGCCTTAATAATATATTCATTTTGTGTTTTATACAATTGTTCAGAGCTATGTCCTCAATGTTTTCACACATTTATATTCATTACTATATTCAGAGAGTATCCTTTTTACTGATTGGTTTAGCATTTATTGGTTTCTCGCCTCTCCACTTTTTCTCTTTTCTCCAGAATTGTATCAGGTGAATTGGTCCCAGGCTTTCCATAAGCTTCTCAGAAACCTTATTTTGAAACCAGACTAGAAAGCAGCAAATTCCAGAAGTAAGAATGCAATCAAATAAATTAAAAGTTACTGAGAAACAAAAGACTAGTGTTAAGTGTATATAATCAGTGTCTCTTTGAGAACTATCAGACCAATTTTCAGGGTGGAAAATAATATTGATTGAAATGGTGATAGTACACAGATTCTGCTTTTACTTAAAGGCAACACCCCATAACTCATAAATCAGATCTACAGAGCCCTCAATGCCATTGCTATCTTCTCCCATCACTGGTGCTTCTAGTGTGTTTCCAGGACACAGTAGATAGTCCTGGCTGGCACATTTTCTTATGTTACTTCATAGTAGCATAATGAAGAGGAAGCCAGAATGGGTTTGGCAGTGGTCAAGTGGATTTGCAGATAATAGAAGGCAGTTGTTAGCCCTGGGATTGAGTCAGCTGGGTTTATTTATTTATTTTTAATTGCCATACCGAATGTGTAGTGACAGTTCTTCAACATTGCCTCCTTGTCTTCAGCTGGTGCTATGCCAAGCCATTTTATCAGTCTCCCACGTCTCTCTGCTGCTCTTTTTCTCCCAACAATATTGATCTCATTATTGGTAGACCCCATGGGTCCCATTAAAAAATAATGAGCTTCCCTTACACTCTTGAAAAGTGGGTGTGTGAACTGTTTTTTTTGTTTGTTTTTTTTAAATTCTGCCAGCAAATATGGCAGAGCACTTGATGAGTGGCATTACGTTCTTATCATGCAAGTGACCTTTTCTTTGGTACTGTGCTTGGAGGGCCATGCATTGTACCTTTGTGAACTTCAGTGGGTAGAATTGAACACTTGGCTGCCATTTGGCTGGAGACAGAGACATATAATTTGCAGCAGTTCAAACACCGTCTGCTAGCAGGAGGCAATACTGCCTATGGATTACATTGTCTCTGCTCACTAGTTTTGTGGGGCTTTTTTGTGCTGAGCTCTGTTGATTGGAAATGACAGCAGTATAACTGGGATGAATAGAAGAGAAAGAGACGCTGCTGGAAACAGTCCCTCTATCATACTACCTTCAGCTTTCATGAAAGCGTTGGTCCTTCTCCAGCTTAAGAGCAATAGGAAACTGGGATTTAATTGTGGGACTAGATGTAACTCTTCCATGTAACAATTGGCTTCATTTTTATTTTTAAAAAAGCTTTGTCTTTTTAAGTTTTTTTGAAACACTATTCTGCATGAGTACAGAACTTGCTTTTGAATATGGACACTTATAGGCATAGTTAACCCTATCAAGGAGAAGAGAAAGCAACATCTGATACTGCCTGGCTGCTGTTTCATCTTCACAAAATGTGGTCATTTGGTATTCATCTTAGTTCTCAAAGGATTGGCAAGACCTCTGGCATTTAGCTGTGCACTAAGACACGGAAAGAACCCAGGGGACTACCTGGCATTATGTCATCTTATGTAATTTTATGCTAACAGCAGTATTGTCATTTTCATGTGACCTGCAGAGCAGGTTATATATTAATTTTTTTTCCCTAGAGAAAAGTCAGCAACTGACAGACCTCTTTTATTGATTTTAGGAGCTGCTTCTCACAGTGACATGTTTTTTTACAGTCACTGGGCTGTGAATTTATGAAAAATGTTCAGAAAGAATGCACCCCACTAGATAGATATCTGACTTTTTATGAAAGCTAGGATTCCGGGGAGGTAGCTTTTGATACAATGAACAGCTTGCCTTGAACTTCATTGATCTGTTGATTGTCATTACTGAGTTAAACATTGTCTTCTGTGAAAAAGAGAAAAACCTTTGCTGTCTGAATTTCCTTACTGTGTACTATTTGATGTCTTTGCTCTTTGACCTTTAACTTGCAAACTGGCACAAGCTGAATGGGAAATAAGATATTTCCAAACATTTTGGATTGGGACTACATTTTTACAAGAAAAAAAAAGCTTAATGTATGTTGTCTGAATTCATCTGTTCTATTACAGAAGGGCCAAGGGTGAGAAGTCCTTCTTCTAGCTGGAATATATGCAGACAATCTGATCTTATTCCTGCTTAGTTCCAACTGGCTCCATGTGGAGAGAATTTCTCAATGTAATGTGCCCAGCATTAGTGACTGGTACAAGGCGAATGGAAAAATTGCTATGTATACATGCACTCTACTAATGATCTACAGTATACAAATTTCTATTTAATTTTGATAAAATGTTTCATGTGAAACCAGTCCTTTCTACATATGATTTGTTTTAAATGCATTCTAAAATGCATACAAATACTAAAATACTTGAAAACAGCCATCATTGACACGTATGGGTTCATATGTGTGTGTGTATACACAAATACATACACATATACTAGGCTGAAAACAGTTTCTTACTAATTTCCTAATCCACATTACCAAATCATTTTATAGAGAGTGTAAGAATATATCCGTATTATTTTTTGGTAATGACTAGCTGGACTGCCTTGAATTTATATTTCTATTGAGTACAGCATGAAGATTAGTATGATTGAAATGAACATGATTTGGGGCTTTGTTTTTTATTCTGAATCGAGGGTTTATTTTGTAAAGAAAAGAGGCATGTAATACAAGATTGCACAGACAACACCCCCATCAGCATAAATAGATTGATGAATGGATGACAGAATGAAAGAGAAAAGAATTCCTTAGTTCATAGCACATATGCATTGCAAATAGAGGTTTGGAATCTCTTAAAGGTATGATATACGGTATTTTAACAATTGTACCACTGTGAGATCATTATATTAGCCAGTTATATCTAACTCAGCTGATGGTGTATTACATGACTTATGTATGGTGAACAGATCCCAGAGTTCTCCATTTCTTTACCCTTTCCTTTTGAAACATATCAGTTAACCGGAAAAAGCATTATAGTTTTCTATCAGCAATCAGTTCTGCTACTAAGATAGTATTTTTTTCCTTTTGTCTCAAGTTCTTTTGTGCTTAATTTCAACTAAAATAATTAAGGTACATTGGTTGTATTTAACTGTAGCCAATTAGTTAGCTTTGGCGTTCATTATATGAATGAAGCTACTCTGAGTTTGGATCCAATCCATAAAATTTATATGTTATTGCAAGAAACTAATGGTGAATGTTGATACTGATGTATTAAGACAGGTGATTGCAGACAGGTTTGGTGAATAATCAAAACTTTGGACACATCCATTGAAGCTTCCCGAAAGAGATTGTCAGCACTGGCTGATCTGTATCTGGAAAATGGAAACATAGATCTATTATGAACATTCACAAAACTGACAGATGGATAACAGTCAATAAATTTTGCATCTTTGCTGTTATATATCCATTACTTTAATATACGACAACAGACAATATTTATTCCCTTTTTCATTTAAATATTTTATTTCCCTTTCAGATTTCCTTAAAAACAATGAAGGAGAAAGCGCACAGCCATTTTTTTAAAAAATAAGGGAAAACAAATATTTGTATTTGGAGTTATACAATAGTTTTACAAAAAGTGAATGGTAATAACTATACCGCTAGATATAATATGAATGCATAAATATGAAAAGTTTGGGCATACTTTTGTCATAGAAGGTAAATTTATGTCACCATTTCTTTTATTTTATAAAGCAAACAACTGATTATTTTCCCCAGCCATCTGTTCTTGTAATCCCATTATTCAAATTAATTTTTATCTTCACTTCCACAGACATGTGGATGTAATATAAGTTCAGTATAAGGGTGTGAATTTATTGAGAAATGGAAACCTTATGAGATAAAAAGGAAAATATTACATTCCAGAAAAAGATGGATTAAAAAAAAAAGACCTGTAAGCTTTTGGTAAGAAAATCAAGTAAATTCCAATTTTAGAAATAAAAAGTAGCATTGACTTTTGAATAAATCCTTTATTTTGAATAAAAAATACAAATGTTCCTTTATAGACAAGACTAACTTCATCATAGATACAATATGGACAATGGGTAAATCAATGTAACAACACATAATATATAGAAACCTATTTTTAATAAATGCTCATATTACTCAATCAACATTGTAAGGTCAGCCCATCTACATAGTTAGGGTGTGCTATAATTGTAAAGGGATAAATAGCATGTTATGTTTGTCATAAACTGTATTGATTTAACCCCCTTAGAGAACAACAAATATATGGTATTCGATTATCTGATATGGAAAAAATAGGATATTACTCCAAATAAGAGATTCTGAAATCTCTGACTAAAATTTTAAAATATTTTTTATATCTCTGCATCTTTTTTCCCCCCTCTTTTATTTTTATTTTTTTTTTTAGAAAAGTATGGCTTAAAGAAGCAGAAGAATGTAGTCAAAATTTTGTGAAAACATATCAACTAGTTAAATGTTATATTGAAACTTTCCATATCTAACTTGATTATGGAAATAATTAGTAGAGTATTCATGCCGATTTTGCCTACTAAAACATATGCAATAAGTGAATCTAATAAGTGCAGTTTTGCTACTTATATATTTGTACTATATAACCCAATTCTATACATGTATGTTTGCCGTCTCCTTGAGTTCATTAGAGTTTTTACTTATGTATAAACTGTAATGTGCAGAGGACTACATTAGTTAAAATAGTTGTATTCTTCAAATCATATACACTAATGGCTGTTTAGATTTCTTTATTTGAGGACTGAGAGATTTCTATTCAATTATCTGCATAATTTTATTTTACCAGACCATCATTCTGGTGTTTGAAATGATCGCTGCGCATCATATAACACAAGGGATTCTGTTCTGGTTTGTTGATGCAAATGTATTGTGCTAATTGACAATCTTGAGTGAAGTTTCACTATTCATCATCTTGTAACTAGGCTTGTGAATGTCTCCCACTGGGAAAAAAAAAAGATTCAGATTATCAATTAATATAAAAATCTATCTGTAATATCTGGTGTGCACATTCCTAATAGATCCTTATATTTTTAGATTATATAATTGGCCAAATAGCATCTTCTCTAATATTTTGATAGCTTTGGGCATCCAGATCAACTAAGCACATTAAGTGGTAACTCCTATAACAAGAAAAACAAGAGCTGTTTTCCTATCATTCCTGACTATTTTAGTAAAAAACTAAACAGCTGAGAATAGGAAATGGTTAATCCCATATACTTCAAGACAAGTTTATTAAATCATAGATCTATTTCTTTTTTTCATTAACTATCTTAAGTTCACAAACTGCAGAATCTGTCAGACATTGCTGCATGGTAGGCTGGCTGTACTTTACAAGGATATGTTTAAAAAGAGTTATTAGAGTGATAACTGAATTAATGCTGATAGCTGGGTTACATGCAAACTATGCTGTTCTCCCTTTTTATCCTACTAATTATACTCAAAGTATTTAAATTCTGGGTTTAAATGTTTTACTATTATAAAAGGCAAAATAAAGTTTATTTCTCAAATTAAGTAGATTTATTAAACACAACCCTTTAATTTAATAGTGCTCCTAGTTTCCCAAATTGCTGGTTTCTCATGAAAAATAATCAAATGCAAAATTTCCATGCCACAATATTGATGTGGCTGTTTAACGCAGGAATATAGATGTAACATTCAAGTCAATTATTAGTTCATGGTGTAAGAATATATCATTCCAGTTGAGCAAAACGTTCAGTATTAGTGCTGTGATATTCTCTAGGAATATAGAAGATGTCCTACAGATTCGCAAACCAATTAAAATAGAATAAGGACAATAAAGTGAATGAAGTAAAGTGCAAAAAAAGTCCTCAGCTCATTGACATGCATTTTTCTTTTCTTGTAAATTTTTTTTCCCATCCTATAAAAGGTAAAAGTCATTTCCCAATAAATTTTACCAGGTTCTTAAAATGTTGAATGGCTGCTAACAGTATTTTTGTGTTTTCCATTGAATTTCCTTTGATTGAATTAGTGCAAGCAGCCCCTAATGGTGAGACATGTCTTTGGGTTTAAGAGCTCAGTCTGCCATTGACTCCCACCAACATAAGACTAAGGTAAACACATACAGAGAGAGAGAGAGAGAGAGAGAGAGAGAGAGAGAGAGAGAGAGAGAGTCTTGAATTACAGAGTTAAATATTGTAGGTTGGTGATTTTTCTTTATACCCTTCCCTGCATGAGTATGGTGTCCAAGGTGGTACTTGCCTGGCATTATTTCAGAAGATAGGCTGGGTTTAAATAATAATAATAGCATACATTTTATGGGTGCCTTACAGTTTCATCATTACATATGTTAGGTGTTAGTCCTTTCCTTTACCTGTCAAACTCTTTTACTATTTTGTAGAATTCCATTTAGATTCTCTGAATATGCACTCACCAGCTTTATGATTCAACAAGCTCTGGTCAGACAATTCGGTAAACACCGACACAATTCTACCTGGGATTGCCACTTATTTTCACTTTATGATTAAGAGTCTTATGGTGGTGTTTCTGCATTGTTGAGGTTTCTGTCTTAGCTTTGCTATCTAATCCATACGCTGCCAGACTATTCAACTACATGATGTTGCCATGGCCTTTAATGCAGCTTCCTCCAGTCTGATCCCCTCTTTAGCGTCACCTCTTTCCAGCTCTAAACACCTTGAGGATCTTTAGGAAAAGTTGGAAATTTTAAAACTTCAGCAGTTTTTTATAAGGAATATGGGAGGTAGAATATATAGGGCCAATGTGGAGCTGACCTATTCTTGCCGCATCTAGTATGATTGATCTGTTTGTCATTTCTAAGAAAACAACAAATCCAGAGTTGTTGTTTTTTTAATAGACATTTTCTAGAGTTCTTCATCTTCAAAACTCTGGAGCTTTGAACCTGATATAAGCCCAACACTTTCCTGCTATTCATTAAAATAGTTTCTTTTCAGACTTTTGTAGAAATCTGAAAAATGGTTCCACTTGCTTTTAAGAATCACATTAATTTTAATGAGTGAGTTTCTTTCGACAATGTCACTTTTTCAGACTTGAGGTACAGGGAGAGGTGCTGCATTTGCAATATTCAAAGCTATTGTGAATCATTTTCTATGTGTGCACAATCCTGATACTTACCTATATACATTAAAAGAGATTTATAAATATTTCTTCAAAATTACATGCTGATTTAGCCCAAGTCCACAACTAAAATATGATTGTTTCTTCATACTTCATCAGCAATTTCTGGAAGGAATTGATTTCAGAAAGGGAAGTATTTCCTTTTTTACTCTCTTGCTTTTAGGTTTTTTATCTGTTGAAAAATAAAAAACTGCCACCACCACTATCTGTATTAGAGCTGCCATACGAAACCTGAAAAAAATCCAGTCAGACAGTTGATAGCAGCAAAGAAACACAGCTAATATTTACCAGTTGCTGTCACCTAGTGATCATCTGAATTTCTGTAGCTCTGTCCCGTTTTCTTTTCTAGTAAGTGATTTACATCAGTGGTTTCCTTTACTTCAAGGATGTTTATCATACTTTGCAAGAAAAAGTAACTTTTTTCAGCAAACCTCTATATTGTAAGGCACATGATACAAGCAAGAAACTTGAAGGCCAATCAATTAACACAATATAGTAGAAAGTGGAACATTCTAGAGCACTTAACTATTTTATTCTGTTTATTCTGGTTTATTCTGATGTGATTCCTTTGTGCTTCTAGGGATAAAGAGCAAGATTTTGACCTAGAAGTAATAAATTATCTAATTATGAGAAATCAACTCTCTCCTTTTTTAATTCTACTTTCACACTTAAAATATGACAGCTGAAAATGTATTTGATGTTATCCCTACAGACAAGACAAAAAACTTTAGTGTCACTTTATGTTTTTAACCCCACCCTGCCCACAAGTTGTAATATTCTTCAGTAAGTGACAGGTCCTTTTATAGGCAAGTGTTAATTGCTATAAAAAAGCTAACAAGCAAGACAGACCTATATACTTATGCATAGAAATATAAACACAATATTTTTTCCCTTCTGACTCTGCCTCTTTTAGAGCAGAGTTGGTTCAGAGTGCTGCAGGTAAAGAAAGAACAAATTCTATGAATTTACCATACGACAGTTGAACAAAATTAAACAACATTACTGTCTTCTTCCCAAAACATTTCTCCATTAATCATTTAACAAATGACATGTTATTCTTTCAAGTACTTTCTATGGACAAACACAATATTTGTTTGTGTGCGAAAGCAAAGCTGAATTAAATGGTGCTAAAGTGTATAATATTGAAGACCATCAGATATAATCAGGCAAATATTTGTGGTGCTTCAAGAGATTTTTTTTTCTTGATGAGTTTAACAGTGTTTTATTATACATACATTATTTTTATTAGTAAATCAAAAACTCATAATGCACTGTTAAATAAAATGGGTTAATTAATCTCTGTACCAGTTCATCAAATTATTATTGTTTTATTCTTTATAATATTGCATAATTAAAGGTCAAGGATCATGATATTAATCATATTGCTGTAAATCATTTACATAACTCAGCATTTTTTCAACAAAATACTTATGTTTACAATAGTATAATAACCCATTAACTGCTGCATCAACCTTTAACCACAAAATAAAAATGTCATATGCTAGAATCGTCTTTTTTTGGTTTTTGTCCGGCAATCAAAGAGTTAAGGGCTGTGCAGTGATTTGTTAACTATTTATTAATTTCTATTTATTTTGTGGGGTGGTTTTTTTTTTTTTTATTCTGAGGAGGGATTGGGGTGGGGCAGTTCTCATCTGCTGTAAGTGTCTTAACCAAGGGAAGGGTTCAAATGGCTTTTTTATACTATCTTATGTACTTATCATCATTTCATTGTGTTGTATTAAAAAAAACTGTCAATAAATAAGAAAGCAGAAAAATGCTTCAAAAGATTATTTTATTTAGCCTGTATTATTCATCACAATTTGACCCTTAACCCCATTTTTTCCTGCAGAGCGGTACTTATATTTTTCTGAACAAAACCTTTTCATGTTGAAGATAGTGAAATCTTAGTTATATTATACATGTTCTTTCATTGTCTGAAGTGAAATTAGAAGTTCTTTCCACAGTGCTAAAAATTCTAAGACAAATTTAGGGGAAGCATAGATGAAGAAGGAATTGGTTCAAAATTATCTAGATCATTATATGAATGTTCTGACTCAAAAAGTTCAGAATCCACACTGACCAAATTTTACTGGGCATAATTATCTTAAATATTAGGATAGCACTTAGTTTAAATATGTCGGATTCTTTCATCTAGCAAAATTCATATTCCACTATTTTAGTTAATATGAACATTCTGAACCATATATGTCAGAATCTCCTGTACTACTTACAACTAAAATTTGTCTTTGGAAGTTCATGGATGTTCTTTTGAGGGGGCACTTCCAGCGTGTCAACTCTAGGGTTGATCTGCAATTGATTTTCAAGGGAATATCTATGAAAAGTAAGCAGGTAAGTAAACTGAATAGAAGAATAATATGATGTATATAAAGCATTAAATTAAATTTGTGAAGTGTAATATGAGCTTGTAAATCATTTTTTAAAGAAAAAATCCATTGGGAAAACATCTCCCCCCCCCCAATTTAACATAACAATAAATAATGTTGATTAGGAATCAGGTAGGTTTTTATATTTACAAGAGACAATAGGTTTGCTCCAAGAAGAAAAAATTATACTGGATATTTTTAATGATGAAAATGAGCATGAACCATTACAATAGGGCTGGAAGAAACAGTAAACTGGGAATATTTGACAGGTGCCTCAGCAACTACTTCATGGAAACAACTGATGAGAAGAAAGAAAAGAAAGAGAGAAAGAGAAAGAAAAAGAAAGAAAAGAAAGAAAGAAAGAAAGAAAGAAAGAAAATACCCACTTATGTATCAATGAATGTATCGTATGTATGTTTTTAATAAATTAATTACTGGTTTGAATTTCACATCTGGCACCAAAGAAAAGACTATAATAAGCTAGACGACTTCTGCTCAGAAATAAAATAGAAGCAATAAGTATGCAGACATGCATGCAAATATTTCTGCCAATCTTAAAAATTGTGTCTTATTCAGATGGCATTCAGGAAGGAATTATTTGCATATTCAATTGGAAATATATGTATCATGCATTAAAACTTAATTATGTTGGCTGAACAGGGCTGACAGTCATAATGCTTCACCTCACCCACTACAAAATGGATATCATTCACCATTTTTAAAAATTATGTCTTTTGACCAAAAAAAGGCTTTTTATAATGACCTTGTTCCTATTGTATGTGTGTGTGTGGGGGGGGGGGGGGTCCGCACTGGATCATCTGCAGGCTTCTGTGAAGAATATTCTAGCTATTTGGCAGATAACGTTGCTCAGTTCTGTTCCAGGCTGGACCTACATTTGGTCTTGTGGTATGATCTGGGATGAACTAAAGTTGGATACCTTTACTGAGTTCTCTACATTGTTGCTTTGACTACCTGTTCTCAGTATTTGGATCCATTTTTTTTTCTCCCTGAAAGAACATTTTTTTTTTAAAAAAAATGATTTTCCAACCTTGGGAACCCAGGAAAGGCCTATATCATGTTAAATGTTTGAGAGCAAAATTATCAGGATAAAAAAACCAAGCAACAAAGCGTATACATGTGAAAATCCTGAGACATGAAGAGAACACCATAGCAACCTGAAGGGTCTGTATGAAGATGGACAGGGAATAAAGTGGAAATGACAAGTTTACTTAAAAATATCCTTACGATTTTAGTTCTAATAGCTGAGAGGAATGACAAATGCAGAAAGTTTGAAGAGTAGACCTGCACAGTGGTCTTGCTTTCAAGCAGAAAAGCTGATTCGGATGTCTATTAGGCCCACATGTGCTTCCTATCAGCATCTCCTTTAAGAGATCATTTTCTGGGCTTGTATTGAATTTTTTTGTTTCTTTGTTCAGAAAGTGTAATAAGGCAGAGATGGGCGATAGGCATAAAGCCAATAGTCCTTAGGCTCCAAGGGCTGCAAAATAGAGGAATTAAGGGCCACAAATTGCCTACCACTATTCTAAACACCTATGATTCATCCACTCTTCTCCTTTGCCCAGTATCCATGCATTCAGATGAGAGGTATAAAGGGGAATTGTAATTGCATCCATCTTACATTTTTTCCCCAATTTTTCCCTAGATCCTGCACTCATTACTCAACATAATAAGACTGGAGAATACAGGTGGTAAGCAAACTGGTCCGAGGATGCACAAAATGCAAATAGCTGTTTGATTCTATCTTATAATATCAAGTTCTAAAAGTTTCAGGCAAACACATGAATTTGGTGATAATTTCTGAATTAGAGCATGCCTTTTTATAGCCATCACGGAAGGGGAAAAAAAGGCTAGATAAAGCTTTTGGTGAGATTCAACAGAAATCTACGAATGCATTTGTCCTTTCTTCAATTTTTCCAGTTGATACATGCTTACTCTGTTACTACACTGACTATTCTGCGAATAACAGAGCTTAGATCTTAATTATGCAGAAGAAAATATATTTATCAACTACTACTATCAGAAGTGACAACTGAACCTGGCAAGGCATGAAGCAAATTGCCTTAGGCCAAAGAATACCATTTTATAAACATGACACAGGTGTCTTTCATATTCCAGTCCAGGAAAAAAAATCCATTTTCAAAAAAAGGATGACTAAAAGAGACTAATAAGCTAAAATTTGGACTCTATCTCTGTCTGTCTCTTTTTCTGACAGACACAGAGAGAGAGAGAGAGAGAGAGATGTTAAGTATTAGTAAAACTGATTGGATCATATCCATATTAGATTTTTCCAACCTAATACCTTCCAAACTGGAATACAGTTTTCAAAATTTCCAACCAGCGTTGCCACTGACTGATATATAGGAATGAAATGAAAGAAAGAAGGAAAGCTCTTCCTTTTGAATAATTTTCTTCCTTATTAAATTCAATCTGCTGTAAAAAAATCAAATATTTCTGATGGGGAGAGACATATACTTAAAGGAAATATATTTTCTCTTAGGTTAACTAGAGGCTACTGTGATAGTAGACATCTCCACAACATTTTCTAGATTACTAACATTTCACTGTAAATTACAGAACAAGGATTTCCTATTTCTCTCTCCTACATTTAAGTTTTTCCATCAACACTGGTACAGCCACCACATTTACCAGGTTTCTTTTAATTTACTCTTGTCTTTTTTCCTATGTATGTTGGTAGCAAGAGGACTTAAGGAATACATTGTCAGTAAAGACAGCCTACTTGGAATTACAGAATGTGAACTGAAGAGCCATTCATGCATGTGAATGCACTACTGTTTAAGGAGTGATTTCTTCCTGTCTTGCATTCCAGCTCATGATTCATTAACATTTCTGTTAATTCAATACAGTGCATGAAAAGTTGTCCTTCTCTCATTTACCAGAACACCCCCAAATATCTTTCTTTTCCATAGCTTCACAGCCTTTGACTTTACTGTTCTTGCGGTCCCACTGGAAGTCAGGAAATGGGCAGTTTCCGGCCTCCGGAGGGCCTCCCGGGGGATGGGGAAGGACATTTTTGGCCCTCCCCTTTCTCTAAGAACGCCTCTGGAGTCTGAGGAGAGCGAAAAAGGGGCCTACCGGGCCCACCAATAACCTTTTTGCTGTCACGTGCCAAAAACGGGGAACGCGGTGGGGTT
>WNWU01000003.1:41346141-41360516 GCA_012654045.1 Ptyas mucosa | reverse complement strand
CAGAAAAAAAGAAAACAACAAACAAAACTAAACAAGATAAAAATGTGCATTAAAAAAGAAAAAAATACACATATATTTGCCCTCCTAGTTGAATATATTTCAACAATAATAGTTTCCCCCTTGCAAAATGGGGAATTTATACAATTTATAAACTTCTACAGCTCTATTTGCCCAACCAATTTGACTTACCATCTATTTATCATAAAAAAATCAGTTAACAGGTAAAGCCAACAAAACTAAACTTCAAAGCCCTCTGTTAACAATCTATTATTGTAAATACTTCAGCAGATCTCCTGATAAAAACAGTGCCTGATCAGCAATAATATAGTTTTTCAACAGTTATAAAATAGTTCTAATCATATTTTATAATTGTCTATGATAGCTGAGGCTGAAGAAAGTAAAACCAGCATCTGGAGGACTATAGGTTTCCCAGTTCAGCTTTATGAGCAGGTATTACTTTAAGTCCCCAATTCTGATTATATCACAAAAGATAATGAAGTTTGCAAATTAGTTAATAAACACAGAGCAAATTGATCCCAATTTATGTCAGTTGTATATTCTGCATGGAAGTTGTACCATTTGCCGTTCTGAGAAGCTTAATATATTGCTCAATTTCCGCAGCAAAGGTATTTATTGGGAAGTTGTAACATCTGCTATATAGAACAGCCAGGCCTAATTTCATTAGGTGAAATAGTGAAGCTGATATCTGAACATCTGGGACACTTGGAACTTCCAGCTGCATTCTTCTGGCAGTTAAGAAAGGAAGTGGATGGGGAAAATATGGAAAGACCAGGTGTTCAGAAATGTCAAGTAAAGTTAAATATTTAAATTAAAATATCATCTTTTTCTCCTCCTCCTTCTCATCTGAGCCTCCTTTGCAGATAGTAGTTCCCAGCAAAAATAAAACAATACACGCAAAAACGAATTAAGAAAATAAAATAGATATAACTGTAATCTCTCCAAAAAGCATTTTACAATTATTTTATCCTTTCTGCCTGAAAAAAGGCAATCTGCTGTAAAATAAATTTAAACAATGAAGACCCAAAATATTTTTTTTGTTAAAGTGCCCTAAAATAGTGGTTATCAGACTCCCAGCTCATCCCAGCTCATGAGTACAGATTTGTGAAGGATTGTATGTGAAAAATATACTTTACAAATCATGGATAAATTACATTTGCATAAGTAAGAAAGACCCAAATCCGGATCTTGGGCTAACACCCTATCTTGCAGTTACTCTCATCTACCTTCTTTTAGTATTATAAGTATTAAAAGATGAACCCCTTTTACACTACCCTTTTGATATGTTTAGCCATCTTGTTATCTGGCTTTTGGTCCCTTCCTCAGAATCACATAAAATTAAATTACAATACCAAAGGGTATCTGAGGTTATTGTAGCTTCCTTGATCTTTGAATAGTTACATTTCTGTTGCAAGCATAACATGATTTTAAACAGAGAAATTAATTGTTAACTAAGAAAACCACCTCAACCCAACTTTTACAGATCTATTTTAAAGAAACCTCATCACCCAGAAGTACTGTATATCTAAGATGAAAAAAGATTTTCATAATGTTCAATTATGTAGTTATAATGCAATTGTAATAGCAATAGGACTTATATACTGCTTCACAGTGCTTTACATCCCTCTTTAAGTGGTTTTCAGAGTCAGCATATTGCCCCCAACAATCTGCGTCCTCATTTTACCAACCTCAGAAGAATGGAAGGCTGAGTCAACCTTGAACTGGTCAGGATTGAACTGCTGGCAGTCAGCAGAGAGCCTGCAATACTGCATTCTAACCACTGTGCCACCGTGGCTCCTTTAATGCATAAAGAATTGTCCATTCTGATATAATACTTGCTGAAAAGGTTTCACTCAGGGGTGTCAAACTCGCGACAACATGTTTTTGTCATGTGACGTATCACTTTCTCCCCTTTCACTAAACCCGGGGTGGGTATGGCCAGTGCATGATGGATCCAGCCCATGGGCACTGAGTTTTACACCCCTGGTTTAACTCCTTTTTGTTAAAGTTCATTTTTAGTTTTATGGATGGTTCTCAGAAACTCAGAATTTTCACTGTTCCCCTTCATTTCCAATAATAAGAGAGAAATAGAGTTGAAAGTCAGCCAAACAATGATCACACCTTATTCCAAAATATGAAGTCTTTATCCAGAGCACTTTAATAGATCTAACAAAGTACACTTTCCATCTCTGTCCTGACAAATATCAAATTTTCATATTAAATCCATGTCTAGGTAACTGCAGGTAGTCCAGGTAGTATGATCAAAATGACTTTCAACACAATCAAATCTATCTTCTCCAAATCTTTATCTGAATAGAACAATAATTTTGATCACTTTCAATTAATATGGCAACAGACAAAATGAATCATGGCTACAGTAATCAGCCATTTTCCTTCCAGCACTTTGTCTACACTCTTATTTCTTCCCAATTTAAGTAGAAGTTATGGAAGACCCTTTTTCAACAGTAGCCTCAGATTTTAAGGTAGAATGAACAAGGTTTTTTTAAAAAAAGATGGCCATTCCATTGAGACTTATTTTTACTGTGAAGAAAATATTATGAGGGAAGTTAATGATGGCCAGTTGTTGAGTTATTCTCTACATTTATGACCTTAGACTCTAGGTTAACATGCTTAATAAGTTAGTTAAAGGTCTAGTACCTTCTCTTGTCTAATATACTAAGCTTAGATGTTTTAATAAAATAGATTTTAACACAGCTGTGCTATTTAATTAATATTTATCTCATGCTAGGTGACAGCATACACTATTAAAATATTTACCACACATAACTTTAGCAATAGCAAAAGCATTTAGACTTATATGCCGCTCCATAGTGTTTTACAGCATTCTCTGAGCAGTTTAGAGTGTCAGAATATTGTTCCTGACAATCTCGGTTCTCATTTTATCAACTTCAGAAGGATAGAAGGCTGAGTTAACCTTGAGCTGATCAGGATCCAACTCCTGGCTGTGGGCAGAGTTAGTTTGAAATACTGCATTCTAATCACTGCACTGCATCATGGCTCCTTTAATGATACATATTCTTTTTTAAAAACTCTATACTAAAAACTTTAAAAAGGATACTAAAATTAAAAATGACTCTAGCATTTCGCTTATCTATCAGCTAGATCAGGGGTGTCAAACTCGCTGTCCATGGGCCATATGCGTCACGTGCTGGCCACGCCCATCCCGTTTTAGTGAAGGGGAAAAAGTGACACAGCGAGTTTGACACTCCTGAGCTAAATTATCTTTTCCACCATGATGTCATTACTGGATGCCTTAAACAAGTGAGATTGATAACATGTGAGTAAAAATGACCTTATTCTGTTAGTAAACAGAAGAGATAACAGTCTCTCATCCCGACTGTTGTTGAGTGGGCCCATGATGTGATATGTTATGGCAGGTTGTAATGATGACACATTCCTGAGTCATTCATTTAGTCTGCCGCACAAGGAAACTCCTGACCATTTACAGTACATTTCATATCTGATTTACCCAAACATCACAAAATGATGTCCATTTGACTTTTTTATTTTCATTGGTTAAACATTAATCACTTTTGTTCTACAAAGCAAACATAAGTAGATTAAAATAAATGGTTTCCACTCTAATCAGTTTAAATGTGAGCTTCCATCAAATCATTGACCCGTTTCAACAGGTGCAGGAGTTAACCTTCCTCTATGCATAGAAATCAATTTGTCCTAACCTTCTCCAAAACTGTGTTGCAAAACCTTCATTCCAAGAGAATTCTCATATGTATTCAAAGTCCGTCTCTCTAAATGTCTCCTCAAAGTGATTTGTTTATCTGTTGCACTGGCAGCAGCTGGTGGAATTTGGAAGCTAGTGTAATTAATACACAAGGCAGAAAAAAGGGGGAAAACTTTAAGGGGAAAATAATCTTTATCCTCTCTTCTTCTGTGTATTATGAACACATTATTTATGTATTTATTTATGATATTTATCTATCCTGTCACAGCCCCCTGGCTGAACATATTTTCTGTCAAATAGAAAGTCAACCCTGTTGTAAGCCAGATTTTGTTCATATATGAATAAGACCATTTCTAAATATTTTGATTAAGGCCAAAAATTGTTTTGTTGTTGGGAAAAAAAACATATCAGGGATGAGGGATCTGAAGCCTAGGAAATAAAACTGATTTGACAGGCATTCTAATAATCTAATTGGTCTCCTACGTCTCACATGAAGCTACTTCACTTCTATGACTCTCCTGCTTCTCAAAATGTCACTGCACTGGAGAAGACATCTGAAGAGCTGGGAGCATCCTGAAAGTATTGAGATAAGAATAATTCTTCTCTTGTTTTTCTTCCTCCCTGAGACTAATAAGGGGGAAAACAAAGCAAAGTATCTATCTATCTATCTATCTATCTATCTATCTATCTATCTATCTATCTATCTATCTATCTATCTATCTATCTATCTTTCTATCTGATTAACAGAGTTAGAAGGGACATTGTAGGTCATCTAGTCCAACCGCTTGCTCAAGCAGGACACCCTACACCATTTCTGACAAATGGCAGTCCAATCTTTTCTTGAAAGTCTCAAGTGATGAAGCTCCCATAACTTCTGAAGGCAAGCTGTTCCATTGGTTGATTATTCTCACTGTCAGAAAGTTCCTCCTCATTTCTAGGTTGAATCTCTCCTTGGTCAGTTTGCATCCATTATTCCTTGTCTGGCCTTAAGGTACTTTGGAAAACAGCTTGACCTTTTCCTCTCTGTGGCAGCCCCTCAAGTATTGGAAGATGGCTATCATGTCTCCCCTGGTCCTTCTCTTCACTAGACTAGCCATTGCCCAGTTCATGTAACCATTCTTCATATGTTTTAGTCTCCAGTCCCCTAATCATCCTGGTTGTTCTCCTCTGACTTTTTCTAGAGTCTCAACATCTTTTTTATAATGTGGTGACCAAAACTGGATGCAGTACTCTAGGTGTGGTCTTACTAGGTCTTTATAGAGTGGTATTAGTACCTCACTTGATCTTGATTGTTAATGCAATTTAGGATTGCATTGGCTTTTTTAGCTGCCTCTGCACACTGCTGGTTCATATTTAGCTGATTGTCCAATAAGACTCCAAGATTCCTCTCACAGTCACTGCTATTAAGCCTGGTTTTCCCCAGTTTATATGTGTGTGTTTGGTTTTTCTTACCTAAGTGTAAGACATTACTTTTCTTTACATTGAATTTCATTTTGTTAGATAGGGTTCGGTGTTCAAGTCTGTCAAGATCCATCTGGATCTTGAGCCTATCTTCTAAGGTGTTAGCTATTCCTGCCAGCTTAGTATCATCTATATCTATCTACCTATCATCTACCTATCATCTATCTATCATCTATCTGTCTATCTATCTATCATCTATCTATCTATCTATCTATCTATCTATCTATCTATCTATCATCTATCTCAAAAGATGTCATCCTCTTGTATATCCATCCATCCTCTTGTATATTCTGCCATCCAGGAATGTATAATATTCTGTCATCCAGTTTTTCTATACAACAAGAATCCTGAGAAGTAGGTTGGGCTAAGAGAGTTTGTAAATAGCCCACTGTCACTCACTGAACTTCCTCATCTGAGAATGGACTTGAACTTGGATCTATCCAATCCTACCTTAACATTACCCACTGCCCTACATTGACTCTTGTACATCTTTGGCCTTGCCCATATCCAACCTTTCATGGCTAGAAGGAAGAGAGGTAAAAATATTTGTTTCTATGTGAGCTTTTCCTCAATGTGTTTTTGATTTTTTGAAATGATGGTTCCAGACACCATTCATATTAGCATTCAGTACCAACTATTGGTCCCCTCTGACACTCTGACTGGTCATGTACTGATTATTTTGCTAACTGCATCTTCTTTACATCTATGTAATATCCTAAATGAAAAAGAACTAGCAGTTTTGTAATGCAGATCAGCTTTTTCTCCATAAGTAAAACAATGTTACCTGTTAGCAAATCTTAATGCTAAATTTGACTGTGCCACTACAGACGATCAAATATAAATACCAGCAAGTGAATGTATAATTAGCAAAGAATTAGCAAAATGAACATACAATCCCATTGTATCCCATAAAATACAATCCCATTGTATCTTAAAGTATAGAGAACTACATTTCCTCTCTGCCCAAAAAATAAGATGCTAGATGTTACTTAAATTCAAAGTACATAAATACTATGAGTTAGCAGGCATTTGAACTTGCAGTGCTTGTAAACTAATGACAAACTTGCAATGCTTGCCATAATGACTCTACTTTTCTTCCTAAGATTTAGATTAAACAGTAGAAGGCATGAAGCCACTACTTGTGATTTCTTAGGTAAAATTGACTTTGTTTCTCTGCTTCTTGCCTTATAGTAGGTGTACTATCAGTGGCCTACTTTCTTTTTCCTATGGAACTTGTGCAACCCGGAATTTGCCAGCATAAACCTTCTGAAAATCATAAACTCAGCTTTTAACTCTTGTCTTTAAGAAACTTAAACATACTTTTATTATTCAAAAAACAAATAAACAAAAGTGGCGGGTAACAAGCTTGGGAAAAGATTCAATTCCTTTTCCTTTATAGGGTGCTGTCTTGCAATACTAAGTAGTGTAAGAAGAATATTGATGTCTTAATGATTGTTCTGCCTGCAATTCAGTGGTGGGTTTCAAAAAATTTTACTACTGGTTCTGTGGGTGTGGCTTGGTGGGCGTGGATTGGCTTGGTGGGCATGGCAGAGGAAGGATACTGTAAAATCTCCAATCCAGGGGAAGGTTACTGCAAAATCCCCATTTCCTCCCAATCAGCTGGGACTTGGAAGGCAGAGAATAGATGGGGCGGGGCCAGTCAGAAGTTTTACTACTGGTTCTCCGAACTACTCAAATTTCCACTACCGGTTCTCCAGAACTGGTCAGAACCTGCTGAAACCCAACTCTGCTGCAATTAATATGTTATCTACAGCCAATAGCTGTACTTATATTTAGTTATAAGTCTGGCTGAATTTAGTGAGCTAATTCTAACTTCATAGTGTCCTATAATTATATATTATTACACTGCTTCCTGAGGGCTACACTCCTAGAACTAAAATTAAGTACTTTCACAAAATGAAAATTTATTTCACTTTGAAATATGGCTATTTGATTTTCAGAATTATGATAAACTGAGTACTTTAAATAAAAGTGTTAAAGTATGATTCAAAGCCCCAGGAACAGTGCTTGTAATCCAAAGTGTTGTTTTACTTGATGCTGAATCATTGGCAGGAGTTACTGTTGACTTAGCAGTTTCAGTTCCTCCATTTGTTTCTAAATACACACACACAAGCACCCACCCACCAAATCTTTAAGAAAATGGGATGCAGATATTATTACACCATTTGTTCAACTTGCTGAGAATTATATTTCCTAGGGCATGTCCATGTATATTTTTGCTCGTCTCTTAGTAAAATATTTGCTTTGGATCTCCTTAAGAGAAATTTTCACCCATCTGGCTGTACACAGTTTGTGTCAAGAATTACTTCAGCCGTCCCCCTCTAAATTACATTTGGAAACTGAATTTAGTAGATCAGATCAGCAAGCCTTCATTTGTTTCTTAATTGTCTGATTGACATAATTATTAAGTGCTTTTGGTAGTAAGCCCAGTTCCTAGGGAATGGGGAGGAACAATTTACCTTGGAATCAACAGAGCAGGTTCTTGGGAAGGACTCAATAGGTGGATAAAAATGCCAAATGCAGCCTGAACATCTGGCTGACTGTGCAATGAATCAGAATAGTAATAGAAACTCATGCTAGATTGATTATTACCTGGGTCAACAAAGACTGGGTTAGGTGTTGGAGCTTCTGGACATCTATTGACCATTGGTCTATAGGACTCAGGATTGTTAACTGGACAATCAGGACCAGCAACTGCAGGACTACTAAAGAAAAGGTGTTTACCTATCACAAATAAATGAACCGAAGTTAGTACACCATGAAGGCTTACTGAGTATTTGAGAGTGAACTTGCCTACAAGAAAAACTGAATGAAGAGTTAAAAAAGAGACATGGCAAGTCAACGTATACGACCAGTACACACATACACACACAAATAATAACAGGCAAAGCAGATAACAACAAAATGTAGCAATAGCGAGGAGCAGGAAAGTTGAAGAAAGAGGCAAAGAGTTTAATTCTGTGGCTGCACAAGACCAAGCCTTAAGAAACATATGGCTAAAACATACGATGAATGGTTGCAGGAACTGGGCATGACTAGTCTATTGAAGAGAAGGACCAGGGGAGACGTGATAATAGTGTTCCAACATTTGAGGGGCTGCCACAGAGAAGAGGGGGTCAAGCTATTTTCCAAAGCATCTGAAGGCCAGAGAAGGAATAATGGATGGAAACTGAACAAGGAGAGATTCAACCTGGAAATAAGGAGAAGTTTTCTGACAATGTGAGCAATCAACCAATGGAACAGTTTGCCTTCAGAAATTGTAGGACCTTCATCACTGGAAGCTTTTAAGAAGAGACGACTGACATTTCTCAGAAATGGTGTAGGGTCTCGTGCTTGGGCGGTGGGGTTGGACTAGATGATCTACAAGGTCCCTTCCAACTCTGTTAATCTGATGTAACAAATGCCTACAAAGACAGAAACAAGAAGACAACAACAGACAGCAAATGCCACCTATGCAAAGAAGCTGAAGAAGCAGTGGACTACCTAGCTGGATCCTGCAAGAAGATTGCATAGAATGATTGTAAAGAATAGTATGTAAAGTAGTAACAATGGTGCATTAGAATATCCTCAAGAAATAATATTTGCCTGCAAGCAAGAATTGGTGAGCCCACAAGATTGACAGCAGTAGGAAATGAAGAAGCTATAGTGCTCTGGGACTTTAGAATTCAAACAGACAAGCACCTGACACATAATGTCCATACGTAATAATTGTAAACAAGAAAAGCAAGAAAATCCAGATAATAGATATGTAGTGCCTGAAGACAGCAGAACAGAAGAAAAAGAACTGGCAAAAATCCACAAAATATAAAGACCTGCAAATAGAAGTAGAAATCTGTGACAAAAGAATGTAAAGATGGCGTTAATAGTAATAGGCACCTTGGGTGTAATCCAGAAATATCTAGAACAGGGGTCTCCAACCTTGTCGACTTTAAGCCTGATGGACTTCAATTCCCAGAATTCCCCAAACAACAAAACTGGCTGGGGAATTCTGGGAGTTGAAGTCCACCAGGCTTAAAGTTGACAAGGTTGGAGACCCCTGATCTAGAACACCACTTTGAATGCTATTGGCATTGACAAAATCACCATCAATGAATTGCAAAAGGCAGATTTATTTGCAACAGCTAACATGTGATTATACCTTTAACACCATCAAATAACATCTGCCTATCCCATCAAGCTTTGAGAAGAACTTGCCAAATCCAGTTTAGATATCTGGGTGATTGTGCAAGTAGTAAATTTATAGCCTCCAAACCTATTAATTTGATTGGAAGATAAAAGCAAATCTCAGGCAAAGTAGGAGTTAGCTTCAGTAGAATCCAGTTTGTATATCTTATAGTAAAACAAATGGATAGGACATAAATGCCTTTAATAAATAACTATTGCATGGTATTTTTAGTTCAAATGTGTGAAAGAAATTGGTTTTCTGCAGGCAGAACCTTTTCCCTGAATATTCTGAAAACCTGCGACTATGACCATTGCCATTTTTACCTCATCACATTACACACACAGTGCATGTTTAGATCTTTTTTAAAAAAAAACTCTTTTTAATTTTTTTTAAATCAATGAAATCAATGTCTCAGTGAATGTGTATGTGAAAGAATGCAAACATAAAAAACAGCTCTTGGAATTCATTTCTGATTAGTTTATTGACATCAGTGAAAGACAGACAAACAGTTTTGTTGAGGAAAATATACTATTTATATAAAAAAATAGAAAATTGTATGCAGTTGGCTTTCTTTTTGCTAGTATTCACTGCACAATGTATCCACTCAGATTTCCTCTCAGTAGGTTCTATAGCATAATTCTTTTACATTTTTAGAACATGAACAAGCTTAAAAAATATTTATCCTTCAAATGTTAGGTCTCTCAGTAGAGCAAGTTTAGCTTTTCAAAGCAATAGATATAAATGTTTGAACCAGGGGTGAAATCTAGCAGGTTCTGACATGTTCTGGAGAACCGGTAGTGGAAATTTTGAGTAGTTCGGAGAACCAGTAAATACCACCTCTGGCTGGCCCCAGAGTGAGGTGGGAATGGAGATTTTGCAATATCCTTCCCCAGGAGTGGGGAGGGAGTGGGGATTTTGTAGTATCCTTCCCCTGGAGTGGGATGGGAATGGAGATTTTGCAGTATCTTTCCCCTTCCACACCCAGCAAGCCACACCATGCCCACCAAACCACGGCCACAGAACCAGTAGTAAAAAAAAATGGGATTTCATCACTGTTTTGAACACTATACATAATTAACCTAGTATAATGTTAGCCTACCTATATAAATATTTTGTTATAGTTTTGGCCAATGTTAATGCTTTAAAAAAAAGGTTAAGAATGAAAGTGAAGCCAGTAATAGAGATTGCATTAAGATTTCACAATATAAATCCAGTTTCATGCAGTATTAAAATAACAGAAAATCTATGATAACCTTACTATGTAGGCAAAAATGCTTAAAATTGATGAACAAAGTGCTGCATATATGACAAATTAAAGTAATTATAAGATTCAATTATCAAGATAGTCTGGAAATTATTATTTAGTTATTATTCTAGCACTTGAAAATTGAGGTATAATTTTATGAAATTTGTAAGATAATGCAAAAGGAACAGACAGGCATGTATTAACATTGGCAGTGGGTACTTCCAAATATCTGTATATACAGATCCAATACCATTGTCATTAGCTATGTTAGACATAGTTAATTCTAGCATTATTCTGGACAGCTATTGTGAGATTAAGTATATAGCTTCATTCTCTATTTCTATTGATAGTGATAGTCAGCTGAAATTTTTATAGTCTAACAAATTCAACTATAATTATTATATCCCTATCATAATAGGAACAAAAGAAGCTACCTTATGTCAGATTCCCTCAATAGTATTTCAAACTGAAGCTTTCCAGATTTTATCATGTTTGGAATCCTAAGAATTGTAGTTAGTAGAATTGGTAGTTGGATAACCCAAGGCTCCATAGGGAAAACTGATTGCAAGTTTCCAGTATCTGAAACAGGGATGTTTCTCAACCGAAGAGGTTGTAGAAAAAATGCTTTTAAAAGCCTCTGATGATCCCAGCTGAGCCGCATGATCACCAGAGGCTTTTTTTTTTTTACTGTTAAAAGCATTTTTTCATCCAAAGAGGTTGTAGAAAAAATGCTTTAAATTTTTTTTAAAAAAAGCCTCTGATGATTGCGGGCAATGGGGCAATAGGGCAATGGGCATGGGGAGGGATTTTTGCTACTGGTTCTCCCAACCACCCGCCTCCATCGCTACCAGATCGGGCAATCCAGTCTGAACCGGGAGCATTTCACTCCTGATTATGGGTTATATGGGAGATGAAGATGAATCCCTTCTACTTTAGGTGATTGGAAAAATGAACTGCCATATCATTGAAATTTTAAAAAACCACAGAGGAAGAAAAAGAACAATTAAAATATCTTGGGCTCGGGAACAACAATATCTATGTGCAAAACAAATGATCATAGCTATTGTACTATTATAGTAACTAGCTCCGCCCCTTCGTTCTGAAAAGTATTTTAGACAATTCTAAGCACTGAACCAGAGGCATCCCTATCTCTGTGGAAAAGCCAATGAATTGCAGAGGTTAGCCTGAAACAATAAAACACAATCTACCAGAAGGACTCAAGGCAATGTAACATGGAAAAGTCTGCAGAAAAATCTGCTCTGAAATGGAGCGGAAAAATCATGCTCTAAGACAGGGGTGTTAAACTGATGGCCGGCAGCCCGGATGCATCACGTGCAGGCCACGCCCACCCCAGCTCCACGAAGGAAAAACCCATCACAAAATGTCACGTGATGGCAACGTGATGCAGCGAGTTCTGAGGTTCTTTCTTCTGAAAGTCTTTTTGGCCTTTGGAAACATTGCATGGGCTGGCATTTGTTTTGCGATGTTCTGAGGCTCTTTCTATCTTCTGAAGTATCATTAAAGACACCTGCATTGCTTCCCTTAAAAATTTCCCATCTTATAAATGCCAGACTTCTATATTTCAATCTTGAATTTCATCTACAATTTTAGCCCAAGGCTCACATTATCAGATTTCTTTATATGTCTTCACCTTTTAATATAACTGAAAAATACGTTACCTTCTTTTAATGGCTTGTCCTAAAAGTGATGCAAATTTTGCCTATTGAGATGCCAACATATTCTTTAATTCAGATGCTCTGTACATTTGAAATTATTGCAAATATAATTATGTGTTTTTCATAACTGAGTTTGTCCTGAGTTTGAAAAATTGTCCCCAAGAGAAGTCCTTATTATTCTAGCTAAACACTTCAACCAAGCCTGCTACCAATTCATCTTAACTTAACTTAGAGTAGGGGTTTCTAAGATTCTAAGGGGTGTTTCTCCCTGTATCTGATTCATGATATAACCTTTCCCTCACTTTAAAGTTTGCTTCTTCACCCCTTTACTCTTGGGTAAACTTTTTCTCTTATTAACTCTCTACTTTTTATTTCCTGTCAGTCCATCAAGGCCAGCAAATTCTGGAAATAAGAGTCATTAGGAGGCAACGGTGGGTTGCCCCTGGTTTGGATTGGTTTGCAAGAACCAGTAGTAAAACTGACGGGAGGCCCTGCCCACTGCCCCAGAAGTCATCATCAGCGATCTGCACATGTGCAGAAGCAAGGCGCGCGTGCTTGCTTCGCTAGCGCGCGCAATCACATTGCAAACTGGTAGTAAAGGTAAGTAGAACCCACCCCTGCTAGGAGGGCACTTTAATGTGGTTAAGGTATTTTAACAGAATCTTGAAAGCCTATTTAAGTCCTTCTCTACTTCAACATAATCAAGACAATGCTGTTTTGAGTTTCTTCTCAAATTTATATTCCCAGGTGGAAGAACTCTCCTCTTCCTCCTCTAAATCAATTTAGAATAGCAATTCTAAATCAAGTTGACATTCTATCATATCTATCATATCCCTTCAAGATTACCTCTGTATTCTAATCAATTAGATTTTTCTCCTAATTATTGCTTTTAGAGTTGGTCTCTCCAGACCAAGCCTGCCTGTATCAGGTGAAGTATCTGGGTCTCCTCCAGCCTCTGGGCTTGTTTCTGTACTCAACTTCACATTGTTCCAAATTCTTAGTTTGTTTATTCCTCTTATGTCCTTGGAAGACAGCCTTCTCATTTCCAGTCTTGTTTTCCTGGTAGACTCCACACTGTCTGGTAAGTGTGTCTAACACTCGTTTTGTAAGATGGGGGGCTATTTAAATTCTATTAATAAATAAAAATTAACAGAGAACCCCATTAGTTCAACATGTAATCTCTTACTCCTGTTTTAGCTTTACACTGGAAGCATCTTTATTACATCACAATTCTAGTACCCATCATTTCCTTGTTTCTGGTGGCCAATTTCTACTAGGTTTAACTTTAACTTTTATTTGCGGTCACAGACCAAAATACAAATATAGTTGCAAAAGAACGTGGGGAAAGTAACATCATAAACAGTTGGCTACCAGAAGTGATTTCTACTAGTTTTATTCATTATTCTAACTTTACTGCAACTCACTAGATTATGCTAACGAAGGATTATTAAATAAAATCCAAGAAGCTGCAGACTTTAAGAATCAGTTCATGCAATGTTTTATGCCACAGAGGTGTTATGACTGAAAAACTACTTCAGTGAAATCTGTGGTCAAAAGGAGTTATTACTTAATCCAATTGTTTTAGATTACTCAGGGAGAAAATGACTCCAAACAAACAAAATTGAATCTGCTGCTGCCGCCAGATTTTGCCAACACAATAGCAATTCTCTCCTCACCACCCTTATTGCTCCATCTTATCAATTACAGTGAAGATATTTGCTGCTTGTAGTAGAAAATCTAATTTGTAATGCTCATTGACTAAAGGAAACAATTTTTTGCAGGCACTCTTTCAGTTCCTGAGTGGAAACAGTTCCTCTCTTTCGCTTCTTTGTTGGCCATATGGAAAAGTCAGCACTGGGTTATTCTGTACAGTCATGGATGAAAGGCAGTCAAACACCCTTATAGGAATATAACTTGCTTATTGGGAGCATGACATATATTCTTTAGCAGAGTTGTAATTGCAATCAACTAAAAACATTTTTATAATTATGATAATTATACTCTATAGAAGACAAACAAAAAATCAAGATTCAGAAACGAATAGAATAGAATAGAATAGAATAGAATAGAATAGAATAGAATAGA
>WNWU01000003.1:41293729-41346131 GCA_012654045.1 Ptyas mucosa | reverse complement strand
ATAGAATAGAATAGAATAGAATAGAATAGAATAGAATAGAATAGAATTTTTTATTGGCCAGGTGTGATTGGATACACAAGGAATTTGTCTTTGTGCATACGCTCTCAGTGTACATAAAAGAAAAGATACATTCATCAAGAATCATAAGGTATAACATTTAATGATAGTCATAGGGTACAAATAAGCAATCAGGAAACAATATGTATATAAATCATAAAGATACAAGCAACAAAGTTACAGTCATACAGTCATTAGTGGAAGGAGATGGGTGATGGGAACGATTAGAAGATTAATAGTAATGCAGACTTAGTAAATAGTTTGATAGTGTTGAGGGAATTAGTTGTTTAGCAGAGTGATGGCGTTTGGGAAAAACTATTCTTGTGTCTAGTGTGCAATGCTCTATAGCGTCGTTTTGAGGGTAGGAGTTGAAACAGTTTATGTCCAGGATGCAAGGGGTCTGTAAGAATTATTACTGCCCAATTTTTCTGTCTTAACTTTGATGAGTAATTTGAACAGCTGGGGGTGGACATACTTGGTTCTCTGAGAACAGAAGGTGGGCTTCACCAAAAACTTCAATTTTAAAAATAGACTAATTAAAATTCCAAGTTAAAATTTGGACTAATACTCAGGGCTTCCTGGAAGATGTAGAACTTCGCTTTGTTACTTTTCCAGTAAGAGCCTTTTGTCTCATCTACTATGGAGGTATATATGGAAGGGGAGAGGGGGGAACAGAGAGAGAGAGAGTGAGATTGTCAGTCCATTGGTATCTTTTTCTTTACTAAAAATTAAACCATAGTGTCATGCTCTGGCTTGAGGCATTAGCAGAGATCTATTGGCCCTCCTACTCAAAAGTCAGAAATTTTAACAAATGTTTATTTAATAAATCAACGTGAAAACTTATTTCAGAAAAAGGGGATTGTTTGAACATAAAACAATAGAATATTTGCCTTTGTTCAGTATTATTCTCTCTCTCCCTCTCTCCCTCCCTCACCCCCCCTCCCTGCACCTTTGAGTGAGTCTTGGCAATCACCTGGACAAGTTCCTGCAGTTTTCTCAGCAACATTTTCAGAAATGGTTTGCCATTGCCTGTTTCCTTGTTTTAGAGAGACTGACTGGCCCAAAGTCAAAGGGCTATCAATAGACTCAAACTCAATTTGCTCTAATCTTGATTGTAGGAAATATGACTTCTGCAATAGAGTAGTAAATGTCTGGAACACTCTATCTGATCCTGTTGTTAGTCTCTCTAATCCCCATATCTTTTACCTTAAACCGTGGACCTTTCATGTTTTTAAAAAGGTCCCTAAGGGGGCGTACATAAGTGCACCAGCATGCCTACCATCCCGGTCCTACTGTTCCCATTTGTATGTACTCATTTTATGTATTTATGGCTATATAAGCTATATAAGCGAGATCAACGGCCCCAGGCCTGCCAGAAAAGTCAGGTCTTCACCGCTTTTCAGAAGGCCAATAGGGTGGGGGTGGTCCAGACCTCAGGAGGTAACTGGTTCCAGAGAGCTAGGGCAGCCACAAAGAAGGCCCTCCCCCACGGCATTGCTGCCAGCCGGCATTGTTTAGCTGATGGGACCTGGAGGAGACCAACTCTGTGGGATCTTACCGGTCACTGGGAGCTATGTGGTAGAAGGCAGTCTCGAAGATAACCTGGTTCTGAGCCATGTAGGGCTTTAAAGGTAATAACCAATACCTTGAATTGTGCCTGGAGACCAATAGGGAGCCAGTGCAGCTCGCGGAGAATTGGTGTAATGTGGGTGTATCTAGGTGAACCCACAATAGCTCGCGCAGCTGCATTCTGGACCAACCAGTAAGTAAGTAAGTAAATAAGTAAGTAAGTAAGTACGTAAGTCACCCAGTTAGTTCAAGCCTCAGGCAGCACTGCAAAGCATGGCCTCCTGTTTTCCAACCCACGGTTTTAATTTTTACGTCAAATTGGTTCTCTCAATGTAATCATTATTGTTATTATTAAAATATTGTTATTAAAATAGTTTTCAAGTTACACTTGCTTTTATTCACTTTGATTACTAGGTTAAATTATGAATCATCCTGAGGAGGACACAGTTGTGCCCAAAAATTCAGAAGAGGTCTGAATGCCTGTAAGTGTTTGCTTGACACTAATTCATCGAATGATTACGGCAGGTGTGTCAAACTTGCATTGTCACATCGTCACATGACATGTTGTGACTTTTTCCTTCTGGATGACCAGCACATGGCACTTTGGTCTGCAGGCCGTGAGTTTGATACTCCTGGATTAGGGAGTTAAACATCTCATCCTTGCAGGATTTAAAATTATTTCTGGACTGGTCAGTCCTGAGTCCACATTCCAAATGTTGAGAGTTGAACTGAACTCGGCAGGATCAACCCCAATGTGCATTATTCCATAACTATAAAAGAGAATCAAGTTAAGGCTTACCCATTAAAGAAGAAAAATCACTCTTGTATCTTCAAAGCATTCTAAGAGACAGAGAGTTTAATTAAGCCATACAGCCCAAAGGCTGGGATTCATGGAGAACCCATCACATCATTCAACCCTCTCCATAATCTCCCAGTATAGAAGTGAGATTTCAACACTGTCTACTCATTGTCAGAGACAGCAGAAAAGCAACGTGTTTAGCAAGATATGAAGTGCTTTAAAGCATCTTGATTCTGCTCACTGCTTCAGAACTGCTCTCTATGTTGATTAGTGAATTTTCTTTGATGGGGTTGATTTGACTGAAGCATTCTCAAGCTGCATCTCCCCTTTGAAGATTTGCATGGTTTATAATCTTGTTTGAGTTTGCACATGGGTGAAACTGTATGTATAATTGCCCCTTGTAAATTTAAATTTTTCTTCAGGTTTTTTTTCTCTTTTGATAACCATTCCTCTTTTGTTGAACTTATCAACGCTATGCATCATCCGGTGCTTATAAGCAAAATTACACATTGCAATTCCATAGGTAGAATCTTATCGATACCATTTCAATGAATTTAGGGCCAAAGCATGCTTCCCAAGCCCTAAAGCAAAATCTGCAATTGGCCCAAATTTAATCTATAATAAATTTTCAAATTACATTTTGCCTTACAGCTTTTTCTTTCTATCTAATAGAAGTCAGCCTTTTTCATGATTATAGGCACTTTTCCCCTTGAAAATGAATCTTGTTGGCATTGTAAAGACTTTAACCTGATCTTTAGCCCTTTGCTTCACTTACTGGTTGTTGGCTTTCCCCCTCCTGCTTTATTCCATGTCCATTTCAAATAGAATAAATAGATGATTAGTTCACTTGTTAAAACATCAACAAGAATTGTCAGCAGCAAAATCTGTTTGGCTAAGCTAAATATAAGTGTAAATTTATTTTTACACTTCTATTTTTCTCCAGAATTGTTCAGTATACGTGCCATAAGCACAAACAATTTCTAGCAATTTCCTAAGAATTAGGAATAAATTCTCCAGGTTTGTTCACCAATCATTTTAGAACTACGTTGCTTAACATCAATTCCACCCCTCACCAGAAATTATATCCTACTTTAAGTTCTCTCTCCCTCTCTCCCTCTCCCTCTCCCTCCCTCTCTCTTTCCCACTCCCTCCCTCTCCCTCCATCTCTCTCTCTCACACCTTCTCCCCCCCCCTCTCTCTCTCCACCTTTGAGTCACTGTTGACTTCTGGGGATTACCTGGACAAGTCCCTGCAAGATTTTCTTGGCAAGATTTCAGAAGTGGTTTGCCATTGCGTGATTTCTAGGGCTAAGAGAGAGTGAAAAGCTCAAAGTCACCCAGTTCTCTTTGTACCTAAGGTAGGACCAGAACTCTTAGTCTTCCAGTGTCTTACCTGATGCCTTAATCATTACTCCATATTGGCTCATGTATATTGTCTATTTTCTGGTATAAAATATATATTTATTAGGAATACATTTAGCCTTAGAAATGTACACTAATAGGTGATTAAACTCACCTTCTCTTGGTTTTTAGCCTGCTGCATTACCCACTACACAACATTGGCTCCCTTTACAGTATTATACAATTGAGGAATTAGGTATTACACCTTGTGTGAATCACCTAAAAAGTAGAAGTCTTAAACTGAGGACTGTGTTTGCTATTTGAACTAGTACAATGATGAGAAGAACTATAGTCCAGCAATGGACAAAACTCATTGCGCAGAAGAGTCCGCGACTTCAATATATTTGGTTGAACAAGGCAGATAATAGATTATGATGGCCATTGTTGCAAGAAATCATTGAATTATTTAAATTAAGAATTAGAAATCAGTAAGGACTGCCAAACTTCTACATTCCTAGTTTCAAAAATAGTATGAGATACAATATTTTGTTCTGCCCTAGAGGCAAATAATCCTTACTTATCCAAATTCAGTAGCCTGGATGTGGGGGTGGGGAATGAAGTTCTACTCTCCTAATATTTAGCATGGGAAAACATAAACAAATAATATTTAGTATAAAATTGGCATGAAATTTATAAAATTAGATTATTTAAAGGAGAAGTGTATCATATTTCTTAGAAATTGCCAAAGGAATTTTTTTATGAGATAGATCATAATAAAATTGGAACCAAATGGGGGAATATCTGAGGCAAATTTCCATCAAATGGGCTATGACATTTCATATAAAATGAAGACAAGGAATAATGATATAGAATAGACTGGAACTAAATGTTGAGAAGAGATAGCAGAAAGGCATAGACAATATTAACTCATCCATCTTTTTCCATAAAGAAAATGCAGCCCTTAAGCCAATCAGATAACCACAGAAAAAGCTTCTTACAATGTCAGAGAATGGCAGATGAAAAATAATGAGTTGAGGAAATTATAATATTCTTCCAAGCTATCTCCCCCCTGGTGAGGGGCTCCAAGATCCTGGTGATTTGAAAAAAAAAAGTTTAATCATAAAGATCAATTTTATTTGAAGGCAAACCTGATGATCATGAATCCAGAGCCATTCCATTGTCATCAAGGAGTTTTTTTAGAACACTAGGAAGTATCAAAATATTAGGCAAGGCACTGGGGGACTGGGGGCACTGGGGGAGGGGTCACCTTTTTGGTAGAGGAGAGCAAGTGGTATTTGCCCTTCCATCCAAAACTGTAAGCTTCATACTGAAACATGTCCCCCTCACAGAAGACCGATTTAAAAAAGAAAGCAAGTTAGAAATTAGTATTGCCACTTGAATGAGATAAAAGCACTCCAAGTTATATGGTTCCCATCTGGATTTAGGATTGATTAATATCAAGGTATTGAACTGACCTAGTAAGCATTTTTAGATATTGTATACATATTTAACATTGTGTACATATCATTTTTATGTTGTGGATTTTTAATGTTGTAAACCACCCATAATCGCCTATGTGTGTGTTTCGGTGGCCATTAATATTTGTTAAACAAACAAACAAACAAATACTAAAAAAGACTTTAGCAATTATTTTAGGCCAGTAGGCAGATTCCAATTTTTAAGACAACACTATGAATATGGTCATAGTGTTGTGATTATTGCCTGGTCATAAAATGTTTGCTGTGGTGAATCTATTATGGTTAAGTCACAAATTAGCCATTCTTAGCTTGCAAGTAACATACTGCTTTTTGTTTTCAGAGAGGGAGGCATACTTCCAAAAAATACTGGATTGGAGCCATCTCCATTTTTATTTTCTAAGAATATTTATGAAGCTTAGAAACCAGAAGAATTTTTGTCAATATAGAGATTGGAAGCTTTGCTTTGTAACAATGTAGTTCCCAATATTTTAAAAATTAAAAATAGTCTAAGAAATGGGACAAACAAAGCACTAGAGGATTATTCATGGGCAAATAAGCTATGTCTACTTTATAACATGGAATAAATATGGGCTCTGAATTGTTATTTTTTTAGTACAGCATTGTAAAATGGATGTTCACACTTTTTCTATGACATTTTTAGAATTCCTTTTCGTTTTAACAGTGGGATTTATTTCCTTTCCAATGTGAAAGAGATAATTTCTTATCCATATTTCAGAATAGAGAGATTGTAGTAGATTAGTCAATTTCTGCTCTTGATATGATAGAAAAGAGTCATGACAGATTTTTGATTGCCCATCTTTGGAAAAAGAGATATTCTTGAATTGCTTTTATAAACGATGTGAAATTTTACCCGTGATCCACCTTTTATAGCAGTTTGAATTCTTTGTGGCCTTTTTCCCAATGGAAAAATTATTGTTTTTATTTCTTATTACACATCTTTAATTCAAGACCATTTTAGAATAATTAACAAATCATATCCAAGCATAAGTATTTCTGGTGATATGTCATGTAGAAATCATTTATAAATGTGGCAATATTAGTTAATAGTAACACTATTACACTATTACTTATTACTTCACTTTTTCAGAAGTGAAAAATCAGGTCCATATTGACTGATTGCTAAAACCTGTACACAGAAATCTTCTCAGATTGAGTTTGCACCTAAAGAAACTATATAAGGCAATATTCAAGGGAAGTTAGACCTCAGTCTTTTGTGGCTATGAAACGATTCTAAACTGATGTCTCGTTTAACTATTCCAGCTCTGCCAATTTCTCTCCTACAAGCATCCACCATTGGATAAAGCAGACTTTGGTTATCAAAGGCAATATCACAATAAAATAACAACTAACAATCTTTAAGGAGTTTACTTTTAAAAAGTTTGTCAATGATATACCAGTCTTTGCCTGTAGGAGTGATCCAATAGAAGTTCTTCCTTTACCCATGAAAAGGGTAGAGGAAGACATAACCCATTTCTGGGCTTTTCCAGATACCCAGAGTTGATTTTGTGCCATTAAGTCATTTTTGACTCCCAAAAACTACATAGATTTTCTCCGTTATTAATATAAAATAGCAGCACGAAAATTTTCTTTGTCCTCAAAGTTTTTATATGGGATGGTCTTAGGCAAATGTAATATAAAAATCGGTTTTCATGATTAGCCAAACAATTATAAGTATACTTTGTCTTTCCACCAAAGGTTTCTAGGAGTTCATCTACTTTATTTTTCCTTCAGTGCTGAAAAATAATTTGGGCAATAATTATCTCATTTTTTTCTTTCTTTTAACAATGTACATTGTTTTGTTAATGTGAAGCTCATATAGAGCTTGTTGTACCATAGTTGCTTTAGGCTAGACTTATTTATACATAAAATCTTATACTAACACTCAGTAGGTCTCTGACATCTGTGTATGAGACATATCAACAGATTGTAGTCTGAACTGTCAAGCTAGTGTCTCCTCAGGTAGCCTCAGATTTTGGACTGGACGAGATGAAAAGCGAGCAATTTAATTGTTTTTTCATTTATTATTATTGTGTGGTTCCCCTTACTCAGAGAAAGAAGTGGTTGTGAAATTTTCTGTCTCAAGTGCCAAAACAACACTAGCCTTTGCCATGTTATACTTTGTCTTATATAAGAAGGAATATAATTTCAGAAGAAAAATGTCTTGGATCAGACCTCCATTTCTGTGTAATACAAAAGGCTTTTGAAAACCTGAATAGCTGACTATTCATTGTGTACCCAAAATTTGCTTCAGGTTCTCAATGGGAGCCATATTTCCAGTAATCAAAAATCCAGCAAACAGCTGCTTTGGCTTCCTCTCAAGTCTCAGTAATAGCTCTGGAAAACAGAAAGCACACAAGGAAACTGTCATTATGATTTCCAAAGTAGTCATTAAACTTGATGTTCTATATAAAAAGTGCTACTTACAAAAGAGTTTGACAGAATGAAAAAACCACCAACTACAATTGAAGACTATCGTAAGCAAATAGGAAAGCAGAGAATTTCACAGCACATCACTGAAATAATCCAATGTTTGGCTATAATGTTTAATTTGGTAAGGTTATTAGTGACAGCCAGCTTAGTGTAGTGGTACCAAAACTGGAAGAATATGAGTTCTAGTCCCATCTTATGTCAAAAACAGTTGGGTGACTTTGGATTCTCTGTCAGTCCTAGGAAGAAGGTAATAGCAAACCATTTCTGAAATCTTGCCAAAGAAACTTCAGGGACTTAAAGGCAGATATACACACCTAAAAAATTATTGCCATAAAACTGGATTCAGATTGAATTGGTTTGTGCCTTAGTTTATTTTAATGAATAAACTAAGAACCACATGGCATTGTTCCCAATCCAATTCTATCACTTAGTCCCTCCTGATATTTGGAAGCTATCCATAAATTAGCTTTATGCAGCTAACATGGAATGCTGAGAGAAGGCAGAAATCAGTGTATACCAACTGGTGCCTTCTCCAGCTGCACAGCTGAACATAAGCTGCCATTCATTCAATGCCCCACTGTGCAACCAGCTAGAATTCTTCTCTTAACAGCAAACTTTCTATCCCACATTAAAAAGAAAAATAAAGTATAACTGCCTCACATCCCCCACAAGCCACATGTTGGCAGTACACATTACAAGTATTCTAATCCATTTCCTCAACATCTGAGCTGTTGCTGTGAAAGAAAAGCAGTTAAGACACAATTCACTCTGCATTTAAAATCCCACAGGTAGCTGTGAATAGATGCCATTACTGTATAAAGTTTTTGGACTTAAGAACATACCTCAATACTTGTATCCAGAGTCATAGGCCAGTCATGTTTTCCAGACCCCCAGGCAAACAAATTATTGGATTAACTCAATTTATGGACTACAAATAAAAGAACCCTTTTCCAACAGTGACCACAGCATGATTGACTTTTGTCTCAATATACGTCCCTACAAAAATTACCATAATAATGGGATACCCAACTACAACTTCAAAAAAGCCAGCTATGATCTCATAGATACTGACCTCTCATCTCTTGATTGACAAATTCTATTCTCTGACTGTAACACTGCCGAAGACCATTATAACATTTTCTTGCTCAAAGTCAATAGTTATTAAACTATATGTACCACTAATCACCACCAAAACCAGGAAAAACAAATTACCCATATCAATAAGAAAGCTCTAATCCAAAAAAAAAAAAAATCCCTCTGCCGAAAAGACAAAACTGGCTATGTAGCTAACTTTAAAAGCTGCTACAAAAATATATGCCACCAAATAAAGACTGAATGCACCAATTACCGCATCAAACAAGAAGAAAACCTTCTGCGCACGAAATCCAACCACACTTTCTATAATTTTTTTTAAAAAATTATCCTGTAATCTACAACTTCTACACTGCAAAAACATATGGACAACAAATCTTAATCAGGGCAAAGCAATAGACGCAATTTACATAGACTTCTGTAAAGCCTTTGATTCAGTGGTACATGACAAACTACTTCTAAAACTAAAATCCTATGGCATCTCTGGACCCCTACATAATTGGATAACCATGTTTCTGTCAAACAGACAACAAGTGGTCAAAATAGGGAGTGCCCTATCAAATCCTGCCCCTGTTAATAGCGGTGTCCCCCAAGGCAGCGTTCTAGGACCAACACTCTTTATACGATACATAAATGATCTTTGTGATCATATTATAAGCAACTGTGTTCTCTTCGGTGATGATGTAAAATTATTTAACACCACCAACAATGCTGCTACCCTTCAACAAGACCTTGACTTTGTGTCGGAATGGTCAAAAAATTGGCAAATCCAAATCTCAACCAACAAATGCTCTGTCTTACACATTGGCAAAAGGAATCAGAACACAAAATACAAGCTGAGCGGACATGACCTTGTAGATGACCCTCACTGTGTCAAGGACCTTGGAGTACTCATATCAAATGATCTAAGTGCCAAAGCCCACTGTAACAGCATCGCCACAAAGGCATTAAGGGTTGTAAACCTAATCTTGCATAGCTTCTTCTCCGGTAATATTACACTACTAACCAGAGCATAGAAAACATTTGCTAGACCAATTCTTGAATACAGCTCATCTGTCTGGAACCCGCACTGCATATTGGACATTAATACAATTGAACATGTCCAGAAATATTTCACAAGAAGAGTCCTCCATCCTCCACTCATAACAAAATACCTTATGACACCAAACCTGAAATTCTGGGCTTAGAAAATTTAGAACTACGCCGCCTTCGGTATGACCTAAGCATAGTTCATAAAATCATCTGCTACAATGTCCTACCTGTCAGTGACTATTTCAGCTTCAATGTGTGGTCCCTTTTCTTTCCTTTGAGGGAGGCTCAAGCTTCTTTGCCTGGGCAAGGAATTGAATCCAGGCCAGAGAGTACAGAAAATTGGGGGAAATTCTTTGTTACAGGATCCAATCTGGGTCAGTCACTGGGACCAGTTTGTGAGCTTTCAGACTCATGTTGAAGAACACATTCTGCTAGACAGAAGTTCCCTGAGGATGGCTCTAGCATGAGTCCAAATGCTCAGAAGACTAAACCTCTGGTCCTAGTGAGTGACACAGATTGAATCCTGCAACATTATCCTAAGACATGTATATTTGTCTTTATTTGTGAATTTCTTTGTGCAGGCTGATGGGGACAAACCAACAGATGTTTTCTCTGCAGGCTTTCCTTTGCTGTCTCAAGTATCTATCATCTCCCTCAACTTTCTTTTCCAATACCCATCACTGCTCCTTCATTAGATCAACTTTTATATTAAATTGACACTCATACTCTGCCACTGAGGTTGGTGACTTATGAAGAGGTTGGTACTTTCCCTTCACTATACTCAGTAAGAGGAAAACAAGCAGTCCAATTGCAATATTGAAAATAAAACAAGAGGGTACAATGCTCAAAACAGATTTATGTTGTTCTTGTAACCCACCAACAATATATAAATATGCAGATCAGCAGTGGTTCTAAAGTGGTACAGAGATACAGCAGAGAAGTAATAAAACCACAGAATCTGGACTATTGAGGAAGAAAAAAGGATGATGTGCTGGTGTCATAAGTCCATTGTGAAGATGAGATATCATGTGAACTTTCCCATAATTTAATCTACTGCATTTATTTAAAATGTTCATATTTTGTCTACTTTACCCCAGGGTGAGCTATGTTACTCATCTCTTACATTATAAGCCTTTCATTCCACTGAAAGTTGTTGCAATAATTCTGTGATTGGTGATTAAATTTTGCTAATTTTCCTTGCACAGTAAATAGCAACATTGGTGGTGCTATGTTGAAATCTATCTTGACCTTACCTTCTGCTAGATACAGTATGCAGTGAAACTGAGGAGTGGAGAAGAGTATAAGTATGAAATTCGGGGGGGGGGGGATGAAATTTGCCTGTTGTGGATTACTATGATGGCAGTTCACAGAGATTGAGCTTTATTTCAGACAAACTTGCATAAAGACTGAATGTCATGACCTAGCATTGGTTTGACAGAGTTTCTGTGGGAAAAAAGGCAGTAGGGTTCAGCTTGTCAAAGCATAAATGTGTAGATAAGAACTAAAATAAAAAAAATGTGGATTACATAATAAAAAGTCTGGGAAATCCCTCACGTGATACTGTATTGCTGCCTCTGGCTGCACTTGCTTTGACGAAATCTAGCATGACTCAGATGATGGTGTTTATAGAAGTTATAACAATTCACATGAGACAATGTTATATTTTTCCAATCTTGTGTGCTTTTACAAACCTTCGTCAGAAAACAGCACTGTGGGAGTGTATTCTGTCTGCCAAATTCTATTTTCTTTAGAAGATTTTTATTTTTCTGGACTCTTCCCTGGGATGAACATTTTTTTACTTTGTAGATGCTAAGTGGCACTGTTGAAAGTGGAGGCCTATATCACCTTTTTCTCCTTAGTTCAATTCATGATGAAAGAAATAGCTTATTGTTGAATAGTTGTTGTTCAATGGTCAATGGCCTTCTAATTCTCCATTTTGCAGATGTATAGACTGACTTTTATATATGTGCAAAGTGGACCTTCAGATTTAGTGAGCACACCCTTTTCCAGATGGTCTGTTAAATATTAAGGAAGGTCTAGCTATACATGAATGAAGAATAAATATATTGAGAGGAGTGGAAAAACGAGAATATCATAGATAGATAGAATGGGTGAAATTCTAAAAAAAAGATGAAAAATTTGCAGAGTGAAAGGCAACATATGAAGCCGCATTTATATGTAATAGAGAGAACAGTGGTGCATAAGAATGGAAAAGTATAGGGAACTATAGTGAATGGTGTTGGTGCAAATCAGTTTAGCTATGTAACCTCTTCCTTTTTTAAAGTTGCATCTTGAATTACTTTGGCATACTAGTTCTTCCTTCTTTTTTGTGCTCTGCATAAAGTTGTTTTCCCTGAAAAAGATTGGCATGACAAGTTGCAGGCATCCTGAGACTTAGAATGGAAATACATACACTGTGATATGTTATGTCACATTCTGTACCCATACATGACTTTCATTTAACAATAATTAAGTTATGAATTAAAGATCTGCATATGCCACATACAAAAAATTCTTGCTATTGTAAAGTCAAAGTCATACTTAATGATAATATGAGGTTTTGCTGTTCAAAAGGGAGAAAAAATGTAAATTATTCTACTGAAGATCTACATTCCTCCATTCCCTCTACCTCTAACAAATTGGGAACAAAAAGGACAGAAGCTGACAGTTTCACAAATTACTCCTGAATTGCCGTTATGGTCCAGATTCCTCTCACATTTAAATCTACATTTGGTTCTCTGCATCTTGAAATTATGCCTCTTGAAATTCTACTGCCTGAGGTCTCCCTTCTGTTCATTTTCTTCCAGTGTTTTCTGTGCTAAGAAGAATGAGCTGAGAAGAAGATGAGTGGATGCTGCAATTTAAGTGGGTCACATTGGAGAGAGAGAGAGAGAGATCAAGAAATAAACAACTTTAAAAAAATGTGCGTTAAGATACACACTTCCTCTTTCTGACTGAATTCACTTGGGGGCAGCATTGAACACAGAACATTTTCCAACATCTGGACCAGCCTGTCAATAAATCAGCATGAATCTTATTGTTTTCCAAAATCTGAACACTTGGCAAAGCTGGGCATGTAGCATGCCAAATTTGTATTAAATGTTCAGTGCTGAAAAAAAGAAATTTGATTTTTAATAATCCATAAAAAGTGCATTCATTTTGAGAACAATCACAGTAAAATCTTTTTTATTTGGTAAATTAAACTGCAAAATTAATATTATTCAATGATCATGTAATTTTATATACAAGTGAAAAAAAACACACGGAATCAGCATTCCATGTGAGTAAATATTGGCATTTTATTTACTAAGTTTATATTTGCTAAATTCATAGGTAATAACATTAGTGAATTTTCTATAAACGAGAACTTAAAAATGACTTGGAGGTGGACATAATTAAAGATCAATCAGGATGAGCCAGTTTTAAATCTTTAATTTCTATTAATTTATTAATAGACCAACAATCAATATCCATACAGGCATCTTGCTGTGATAGAACTCTTGGAGGGAGGGAGGGAGGGAGGGAGGGAGGGAGAAAGGAAGAAATTTCAAAATTACATGACAATAAATATATTTTTCAGCCTTACCAGATAAAAAAGAGATGCTAGCCCTTGTTAAGCAAACTGGAAGATGTTCAAAGAGTTCACCAAGATCTCACCTTAATGAATTGAGCAGTTTTGTTTATTCAGTTTTCAAGTTTTTGTATTCTAGCCTCATTTCCACTGGCATTAAAGCTAAACTGATGAACCTCGAAGTGAATCTTACTTCATTGGCCATGCATTGCTATAAGAAGTTTAACACTTGATCACTCTGAAGAGTAGAAATACAGTACTTCAGATATAGATGAGGAATGGGATTTTACCTGTTCTCTCAATCCATTCCACTAATAAGGAGGAAAAATACAATCTTGTTTCCTGTTTCTATATGATATGTTGAATAGAGTTGGTTTTGAAAAAGGTATTTTGAAAGACGAGAGAGGGAAATGTCTTCACTATACCTGAGCAGTTTTTCATAGCTTATGTCAAGGTCTGATGTAGGCAACAAGGCAATGTACAATGACAGCAGCACCAACATTAGATTTTCAATTGAAATAGATTTGTTGCAACTTTATAATCACTTTGAAAAGAGAGCACTGAAATATGGGACATCCAAAAATATTTTCTATAGAACCCATTTCCTATAGAGAATATGCTACTTTATCTTCAGGAAGTGAGTCAAAGATAAAATGTTTACCCATCCTCCCCATCATCATCATCATCACAATAATTATCTTCATCATCAAGTGGGAGCCTGGAATTGTAGAGTATACATGTTTCAGAATGATGAGCAGAATTTTGATGACTCCTAGATTTGTATCTTTACAAATTGCACAAGTATCATTGGACAAATTAATTACCTTTTCTGGAGTTAAAAGTGTATATGAGATTGAGACAGATGGGAAAAAATTGTACTATAATTCAGAAGAAGAAAATTGGTTTTATGCCCCACTTTTAAACCTTCATTTATTCTGTTGCTGGTGGCCAGGTTTTTAATTTGTTTAAAATCTGCATTCTACTCTTCAAAGCTAAATGTGGAACTCTGTATGGTTCATACAAGAATATCTGCAATTCAAACTTAGTAATAAAAAACAGTTGCATATGATTTAGAAGAAAGATATTTGCTCTTCATTCTAATCAAAATTAGGATGCAGAAAGGTCCAAAAAGCTTTCACTGGAGAGTACTTTTAATATTTGGTTGATGGGAAATGCAGATTTTCTGCTCTGGCATTACTTCTGAAATGTTTCTACTAATCCTTCTTTCTTAAACTAGCAGAACCTGTGTATCAGCTAAGTGCTTGAAGGAGGCATGGACATATGCCAGATGTTCTACCAAGTATGAGGAATGTAAATTCTGTAGAAAAAAAAATCTGCTGTCTAGTTATAATTTAAAGATTTGTTCAAGAGACAGAAACAATCAAAGTTGCATTTATGAGAACATCACCTATTTTGTAAGTAGGTTTAAAGAGAGACTTTACTGTACAGTAGACATTGAGGCTCTTAGCAAGCTCATGAGTTGATCTACCCAAATTTAAGAGCCTACCCCGCATTTGCCAAAGTCTTGACAATCTCCCAGCTTTTGCAGTTTTGGAAAAACAGCAAAATGTGGGAAATTAAGGAGTGCTTGTTACATGACAAGTAGCTGCATTAAGTAAATTGCATTAAGAATCCCCAGGTGGAAATCTTTCTGAAAAATGCACACCTGGTGAACCATACAAAGACAATACTCACCATATGGTTTGACTAGGTTTTGCCACAATTTATTATATAGCCTCAAAGAAAATTTGCAATGATCTAGGGTATATAATTATATTTTGTAGTAAATGATTGCACCAAATTACTT
The DNA here is from genome assembly GCA_012654045.1 of Ptyas mucosa. Taxonomy (NCBI): domain Eukaryota; kingdom Metazoa; phylum Chordata; class Lepidosauria; order Squamata; family Colubridae; genus Ptyas; species Ptyas mucosa. The sequence goes on along the minus strand of WNWU01000003.1, from coordinate 41,330,935 downwards.
TATCATATACTGCATGCTTATCATGTAACTGCAACTAAGCACTTCTGTTTGAAATTCTGCTGCAAATGGATACTTTTGTGATGAAAATGGTTTGCTAGCCCTAGGACAAAGACAGCTCTGGGACAACGGTAAATGTGAGTAAAGCAAAATGAAGTAACAAATTTTGCTCTTTTTACTTTTATGGACTCAAAAGTTTTAATAGGTTTGCCATAGCACAACTGAAATATAACAAGTTATAAAAACTTGACTTTGAATTTAGAACTTGTGCAGGGCTACCTGTTGGTTCCTATGATTTTTGCAGAGGGCAGGAGGAGATAGGAAGGTAGTTTACCATGAAAAGTTCAAGTATTTCATTTATTTGTCTAATGACCTTTGAAAACAATCCTTAGGAATATAGCAATCTTTTACAAAATTAGATGAACAGAGTTCACTGAGACAGAATGCCCTTGAAATAGATGTATAAAAGGAGAAATGGATGTCTTCTATTTTCTCTATCCCCAAGGATGTTCAACTTTCAGCAGCTCCAACAACTATTTCTTCAGACCTTTGGTATAAATGAAAAGAAGGACTAGGGGTGACACGAGAGCAGTGTTCCAATGTCTAAGGGGCTGCCACAAAGAAGAGGGGGTCAATCTATTCTCCAAAGCACCTGAAAGTTGATCAAGAAGCAACAGACGGAAACTAATCAAGGAGAGAACCAACTTAGAACTAACAAGAAATTTCCTAACAGCTAGAACAATTAATCAGTGGAACAACTTGTCTCCAGAAGTTGTGGGTGCTCCAACAATAGAGGTTTTTAAGAAGAGATTGGACAACCATTTGTCTGAAATGGTATAGGGCAGTGATGGCTATCCTTTTTGCCATTGTATGCCAGGAGCCCCACCCGCCACCCCCGCTCCTAGCACGCGATGGCACAGTGGGCCCAGTAGGCCCGTTTTTTTCTCTTCCCAGGCTCCAGAGCCTTTCTAGGAGCCTGGGGAGGGCAAAGACAAAGTTTCCCACACCCCCGGGGGTCCCACCGGAAGTTGGCAAATGGGCCATTTCTGGCCTCTGGAGGGTCTCTGGGGGGGATGAGGAAGGCCATTTTTGCCCTCCCCAGGCTCTTAGAAAGGCTCTGGATCCTGGGGAAAGAGAAAAATGGGCCTTCCCTACCACCCCCGAGGTCCTCCGGAGGCAGGAAACAGCCTCTTTCCCTACTTCCTGTGGGCCCAGAAGGCCCGAAAATCAGCTGGCTGGCACATGCATGCATGCCGGAGTTGAGCTCACGTGCCCAACGATATAGCTACGCATGCCACCTGTGGCACGCATGCCATAGGTTCGCCATCATGGGTATAGGGTTTCCTGCCTGAGCAGGTGGTTGAACTAGAAGATCTCCAAGACTTCCTTCCACCTCTGTTATTCTGTTAAATGACTGCATAAGATGTGGCTTTTCCAAGACCTGTAACCTGTATAAACAGATGTTTAAAGACATAAAGAGTTATGCATACAGTCATCACCCATTAATATTTCTGTGCCTAATGCACTGTAAGAAACCTTGTGACTGAAAGAGTGGAAGTCATATGGCCATTGCAGCTACCCAGTGATTACATTGAACACTTTTAATGTAAATAATACGTACCAGGGAAGCTTAAAAAGGAGGATAATATAAACATCAGTATGTATGTATGTGTGTATGCAGTAAATCTGTGTACTTTTCAACTTTTCACTAAAATAATGACTGTGGGTGATTCAAATAACAGTTATAATTAGAATAGAATAACAGAGTTGGAAGGGACCTTGGAGGTCTTCAAGTCCAACTCTGTCCTTAGGCAGGAAACCCTATACAATCTCAGACAAATGGTTATCTCTTAGATTAATTGGTTTTGTTTTCTAAAAACTCAGAAAATATTTAGATTAATTCTTAGCCAAATATTCCTAGAATACAGAGATTATTCCCTCATTTAAATCTAATCTTGTCTAATCTCTTTCCTCAGTCACCAAAGTCATCCTCTTTCAATACATCCCATAAGCCACCCACTTAGCTGGCTCATCAGTGCAAATGTAATGGTAATGGAAATAGCAGATCTCCAGCTTCTCTTGCTCTCAACATCTTGGGGAAACATAGTTTCCCAAGGCCTGCTTGAGATAGCCATAGCCCTTGGGAAAACAACATTTTCATAATTGCTTTTGTCTGTGCAACATGTGTTGGAAAAAAGAGAAATCTCCTACAATTGCAGCTGGCTTATAATAAAATACTGAAAAGCAGAAAAAGTGGAGACGATCATGACATAAAGTAAACTGGGACTGTTAAATACACAGAAGGATATATTTCCAGTTCTTTCCTGGCTGGAGATCAAATGAGGTTGAGAAGAAAATCAATGAAGATCTCATACGACAGGGGTCTCCAAACTTGACAACTTTAAGACTTGTGGACTTCAACTCCCAGACTTCCTCAGCCAGAATTCTGGGAGTTGAAGTCCACAAGTCTTAAAGTTGCCAAATTTGGAGACTCCTGTCGTATGAGGACACTAATGCAAGGATAACAAGTTTGATAGTTTAGATAGCTAGATAATAGCTAGATAGATACATATCCAATAAGTCACACATGATAATATACATTTGCAGCATTTGGCTTAAAATGAGGGTTTGTGTATAAAATCTTATAATTAATAACTGACTATAACTGCATGACTACAACTACATATTGGATGGTTTCAACTGAGAGTTGTTGCATTTGTGAGTATTCGGTGCTTTTTTTTTTTTTTTTAGAACAAGTGCCATCCTTTGCAGACTATTGGGACGGGGAAAAAAGCCCAGTCATTACATAAAGTGTAATCGTAGGACTTAAAATGGCTTTTGCAGGATGTTAAATTTTGTGAAGATTTAATGCTTCAAGCTGACCAAGGGAGATTCCAAAAATCATTTCCTTCTGTGACTAAAGGGATTTCTCTCTGAGAAAGTTTAAAACTGTGCAAAAGCCCTAATGGGGCTGGATGACTTTTCCAGCATTTAACTCTATCCTGTATTATTAAATTAACATTTATTTTGAGCTGGAGGAACAAAGGCCCTGCGCCAGAAAAAATAAACAGTGAACATACTAGTGCTATATCTGACTGGAAAATCTCTCTATCCTTGGCAAAAAGTCACCATCTTTTGTTATAAGGCATATGGAAAGGTAATTAGGCTGGAGTTTTCAATAATAATAAAATATTTGAAATTGGAGAATATGAAGCTACCTTCTAGTTGTTATAAAACAAGAATGATTTGAAAATTGAGGTGTTTCTCTAAACAAGAGATGTAATAGAAATAGGCAAAGGAATGAGATCCAATGTGAAGTAAAATAATGTGAATAGAATAGTCTCCAACTGTTAGATAAATTAACTAGTCTCTGTGATAATTTAATAACCATCACCATTTTAGATTCACTTTATGAATCATCTATTGCCACCAACTGTAAGGTGCAGAGATCTGGAACTTATCAATAATATTAGCCAGCAAAGTGCATTTTGGATAAACATACAAAAGATAACAGTAATTAATTTATGAATCATTATATAGTACTCAATAGATCAATAATAATTAAAATAACAGTGAACCACCTAGTTAGCTGTGCAAGAAGATCACACAGACTGACTATAAGTGACAATATGACAAAGTAGCAACAATGGTGCATTGAGGAATCCGCAAGAAATACCATTTGCCTGCCAGCATTTATGTGTGACCATAAAATAGAAAAAGTAGTAGAAAATGAAGAAACTAAATTGTTCTGGGACTTTAGAATTCAAATAGACACCTGCCACCTAACATCCCAGATTTAACTGTCAATAATAAACACAGAGATAGCAGAAGACAAGAGAAAGAACTTGACAAAATCATAAATTATAAAGACCTACAAATAGAACATTGTGGCAAAATAAGCAAAGCTAGTACCGATAGTAATAGGCACCTTGGGTGCAATCTCAAAACAACTGGAGCACGACTAGAATACCATTGGCATTGACAAAATTCCCATCAGTCATTTGCAAAAGGCAGCTTTATTTGGAACAGCTTACTTCCTGCAAAAATACCTTTAACACTATCAAACAATATCATCTGCATATCCCAGGTCCTTGAGAAGGACTCAGTAGATAGACGTAAATACCAAACCCAGTCTAAACATCTGGCTGACTATGTGATGAACCATTATAAATAATAATAACAGCTTAAATGTTATTCCAATTCCAAAGACTCTGAGTGGCTTACAAATAAAATATATTTTATCACCAAAACTCAATAACATAAACATATCTGTCTCCATTTGAGCAGCATTTTCAAGAGTTTCTAAGTGCCTTTCCAAAGAGCCATGTTTTTATAGTTCTTAGAAAATATAATAGAGAAGGATGCGGATAGCTTGAATATCTGGGACTGAACTATTGCCCATTTTTATTTCTAAAATTTCTATATTTATATGTAGTTTTATTACCTATATCTTCTTTTATGTGTAGTTCAGATATGAAGAACTCCAACCAACCTGGCAATCATACTATTTGTAGGCCAATAAACTTCGAAGGTTGGGGCTTCTGTTGCCTTTGGCAAAATGGGGAAAAAAAAACATTCCATAAACTTGCCACCAGCTCTGCTACATTAGTGCATGTGTAATATATCACAACTCATGTAGAAAAGGGCTGGGGCTTGCATCATAGTGCTATCTGATTTCCTGTGATCCCTCCCATCGACACTACTGTACTATTTTTAGTATCAAAGTATCCCATCCTGGATTAGAATAACATTGCATAGCATCAAAATCCTCAAACAAAGGCTTCCAGTAATCAAGATTTCCCTCCTATCACTCTGCAGCAAAGTTTCTACAATGAATGGATTTATGGATTGCAATGGCTTGGCAGCTGATCCCAAGACCAATCTGTCTGTAAGTTCCTACAAAACCTGCATTTAGACCTTGCTGATGTATCAGCCAAACTGAACTTTTTGTTTGAAGATGCAACCCAAAGCTCTCTTTGGCCTTTATTAGTGCTTCTTTATTCCCTAAAACACACTGGATCTTTATTCCAGGTACAGGATTACACACACTACCACCCGTGAGTCCAATTCATACTCAAATGCTCTAACCTAATGTCTCCTGATTTAATAGGAATGTTATAATGGACATATGAACCATTGGGCTTTCAAGTTGATTAAGCTTATCCTTCAAGTTATTAAGATTATCCTTGCAAATAGAGCCAAGGCACACTCAGAAATTACCTTTGTACATAGACCAACTTCTGCCAACCTAGCAGTTCGAAAGCACGTAAAAAATGCAAGTAGAAAAATAGGGACCACCTTTGGTGGGAAGGTAACAGTGTTCTGTGCGTTTGGCATTTAGTCATGCCAGCTATATGACACGGAGATGTCTCCAGGCAGCACTGGCTCTTTGGCTTTGAAACAGAGATGAGCACCACCCCCTAGAGTCAGGAACAACTAGCAAATATGTGTGAGGGGAACCTTTACATTTACATTTATGGACTTTTACCTATTGATAAGTGATAGTTCCTCCCAAACACACTCATCTTTCTCTCATCTTTCTATGCCATTTCTTGATGTCTACATTAGATGTTTCCTTTTAGGTTAAGTCTCATGTGTGAATTAAACACACCATCCTTTTCTACCAAAGCTCCCTTCATGTTCTAAATTTTTTGTGAATATTTTAGGTTTGTTTATAAATTTGAGGGACTTCCCATGATGTCAACCTTGTTGCCTAAGCCTCAATTTGCCTCTGGATCTGTTTTATCCTCTTTGCCATTCATCATGCCTTATCCTGGGAAATTTGCTTCCATTTCTATTTTCTTTCCCAACACTTATCTCCAATCCTTCCATCTTTCTAGAAGGAGCCCCAAACTCATGTATGCCACTTGCCACAGGCTTGGTTCCAAGCATGTGCTCTTGGACTGTTATTTCTCAGACATCATAGAGAAATCCTGCTTTCTGATAAAATAAATTTTACCAGCTTGGCGATCAATGTGGTACTCATATCCTCTTTCAAAGCTATAATATATATTACATATTAACTCCACAACTTTCTCCTAATGCTTCTGCTGAGTATTATAGGCTGCAGTTTTCCATGGTTTTCTATATGGATGTGTATGTTTATGTCTAGATGTAAGACATGAGTACACTTCATTACCATATGCAGCAGCCTTTTTAAAAACAACAACAACCACTTTTGAGTTAAACTACCCAGAGACAATCTGGTGTAATGATTAATGCATTTGGTTTGACAAAATAAAGGCTGTCATACAAAATTGAGAGTCTCTTCTTGTGTCCTACATTAAAATCTCTGTTAATCAGGGCCTACGGTGAGAATTGGGTGCTGGAGTGGCAACTTGGAGGATACCAAAATAGGGGAGGACTATTCATTCTTTGGTATACAGTATGGACCAGTGGTGGGTTGCTCCTGGTTCTGTCTGGTTCTTGTGAACCAGTAGTAAAAGCGGCAGGAGGCTCCGCCCATCTGCCCGGACACCATAATGGATGATTTGTGCATGGACGCATGTGCTCCTGTTGCGAACCAGTAGTAAAGGTAAGTAGAACCCACCCCTGGTATGGACCTTTATTTTTTCCACATACTGCCCATAACAAATGCTTTCAAATATGTACAGAAGAAGAATGTAGATGGACGGATTTTCCTCAGACAACTTCTATGTTTAATCAAAGCTTCTGAAACCTGAAAAGGCTGAAATCACTATGACATTTCTTCAGTTATTTAACCCAGGGAAAAGAGGCAGGGCTGATTTCTCTCATTTAACAAATGGTTCTTTCATGCTCTTTTGGCTGCTGCTGTCGCTAGCCTCCATTCATGCTCAGTCAGCAGATTTGCAAGCTGTGCATCCTCTTAGCTCCTCCGTGAAAGTCCTGCTTGTTGTCCTGCTGACTCAGCACTGCAGACCACATTCACTTTGGAAGGAGGACAGACCCTGTCACATTGTTGGCAGTTCAGGCAACTCAGATTAAAGCCTTCTTTGGGCCGGAGCAGTGAAAGCAAGCGGCTCATTTAGGTTTAAATATATGTGTGTGGCTTTCATGCTCTTGTGGTTGCTATTTCCTTGTCCTCACTTAGATGGTTTGTTATATATATATGATGGATCCAATAGGAATAAATAAACACAGCCAAATCCATGCGATCCAAGTAGCAGACAGAGGGCTTCATTTATGCAGCCAAACTCTTCAGAAGTATTTCCAAGGAGTGGCCATGTGTATTGGCTGAAGAGAAAACAGGCTAAAGGTGAACAAAATCCATCTTTGTAGATCCCAAATCATTTCAGCAGTTGTATGAAATCTATCCTGAGATCGTGTGTATGTGTTTGTGCATGCACACACCCATACACCAGAGACTATAGAGTGAAGAAATCAAATGAAACTAAAATTAGTATAGTACGGCAATACATGCTACCAAAATAATGTTTAGGATCATCCAATGCAGATAGGAACCCTATACAGGGGGTGGGGAGGAATGCCAGAAAACTAACCTTTCCAAGTCATGTAAGATTTTGTAATTTCCTAATCTGCAATATTCTTAAAATGCCTAGCTGGAATTGATTGTGTCAGGATAAAAACTTACTAGCAATAGGTTAATTCAGTTAGGAGAGGAAGCAGAAGAAAAATGGCACAATAAGGTATAATGCTACAAGCACAGACAAAGTAGTATGAACGGCTTTAGCAGCCTACCATCTAAAGTTATAAAAGTATGCCCCAATGCCTGGCGCTCATTCATTTATTGTCAAGAGGCTTAATCCTGCCCAGTGTACGCAGAATTTAAAAGTAAAGGCTGCCTTCAGTCCATATTTAGAATGTTAAGCACTGAGCTGAGCTCCTATTATCTTGGCAGGAAATGAAAGATTCCATTAACACAAGAGAACAGTTAGAGCCTGTGAGTGGCAGCATTGAAAGATTGAGAACTGAGAAAGTAAATGAAGCCCAAAGCAGTGTTCAGGTTGACACCCTAAAAGATAGGCTCTTAAAGAGATTAATGAAGTGATAAATCTTGCTGGCCGGCTGCCGATATCAGTGTCAGGAAGCCCATCACACCCTTCAGGCCCCCCCATCCCCAACATTGTCCATTTATGGAACTTAAGTTACAGCAGCAACTTCCAGAAATGCCTTCAAAAGTCAGTAGCACTTCAGACATATGGAAAGTGCTTTGGAAACTTGTTGGTTCTAAGCAGTTGCACTCCTGAAGCTGCTTGGATGGAACAATTTAATCACTACTTTCATCAAAACAAATAATGCAATAAGAGCTTTCCGCAGCTTAAGAAATAGACCCAGAAGCATCAAGGAAGAAGCAAAACCAAAGAACGATTTCTTTAAATCTGGACCAACCTGGAAGAAAGTTTTATTTACCAGTCTAGTCAGCTTCAGTAGATTGAATAGGGTAGGTCATTTTGTCAGCTTTAGTCCTTGGGAAGAGAAAGGGGATTGGTTCAGTGTAGAAAGAAATAAACTGATAGAACTGTATAGATAAAAACAGGAATTTGCAGCCCAGCTGATAGTGTGGGGAAGAATGTATGCATGCAAGTGACGGCTTAACTAATTGACTGACTATATAGGATATAGAATTGTGGACTGCTAAGATTTCTTTTGAGCTATAAAGCTCAAGCAAGTAAGCAAGTAAACAGAGTCTTTTGGAGTGGACAGCTGTAAAAATTTAAATTTAATATTAAATAGAAGCAGCAACATCAAAAACAATAGCCAGATTAAAAACTTCAAGCTATAAATGCCTGAAGTTACCAAGAAGTTGTAAATTACAAAGAAAGTACAAATAAATCAGTGTCAAGATCAGGAAAAGGCCCAGTGGGGGAAGTGATGCAGCAATCCAGGGATGGTTCAGTGGCAACACATATTTGGAACAATCTTGTTACGGAAGATCCAAGTGGTCCAGGCTACAAGAGGTCCTGCAGCTGTAAGGTCCTAAGCTGTAAGATGCTGGCCACTGAAAAAGCCTTGTGGCACACTTTGTTTGGAACATGTGATAGGCATATTGGCGTGTTGCCTACTGAAATGAGCGGCTGCCAGGTGCTACACAAATTGGGACATACAGGGATGGCTTCTTGGAAGAGTAGGTCCCTGTGGGGAGAAATTAAATAAGCATGTAGATCTACTTATAGGGAAACCTTAGTGGTTCATAAGATTAACACGGACTCCCATAGTAAGCAAAGCAGAATGGGAAGATAGATAAACCTAGGTCCAGTGTTTCTCAACCTTACCAATTTTAAGATGTGTAGACTTCCATTTCCATTCTGGGAATGGAATTCTACACATCTTAAAGTTGCCAGGGTTGAGAAACACTGCCTAGGTCCCTTAGAAGGCAAATATGGGTGGAAATTATACCACCACACTAATTATAAATAGCCCAAGTCTAGGATTTATCATCCTATCTGCCTGTATCTATTATCATAAATCCAACTACAATATGGAGCAAACTATTTTAAGTTGGCAATGTATATTACCCGTGCTTTTACTTTTTTTTTTTAATGGGGTAGGTTTTATCATTCCTTCTTCAATGTAGTTCCTCTTCCTCTTCTTCTGAATCAGTCAGAAGAGCCAGTAATCCAGATGGTCAGGAAGTAATGGCAATCTTATATTATTCAACTTTTTCAGCTTTAGCATATCTGTCTGAGAAAGGACAACGAGAACTACCCATGGCATTCTCAGTGTAGCTGCTCCACATAATGCATAAAGGCATACAGGTAATCCTCAATTTATGATAATTTGTTTAATAACCATTCAAAGTTATGATGGTGCTGAAAAAGGTGATTTACAACCAACCTTCACAATTATGACCATTGCAGTGTCTCCAAGTCACATGACCAAAATACAGGTGCTTCACAAGTGGCAAATATTTACAAAGATTTCCGCATCTTGAGGTGACATGATCACAATTTGAGATCTTCTCAGGGGATTACTGACAAGCAAAGTCAATCAGGAAGGCTGGATTCATTTAATACTGGAGTAAAAAATGTTGCAAAATTGGGCATAGTTCAATTAATGACCACATTGCTTAGCAATGGAAGTTCTGGGCCAAATTGTGGTTGGAAGTCGAGGACTACCTGTACTAGCTGTAACAGTGAGGGAGTACCTGAGCTAGAATGACAGGAGAACCATTACAACACAGATAAATGTAAATTTTGCACGTGGATGGTCCTAAATTCAATTATCAACATTTACATATCTGTATCTGCCTTGCCCAAATAGGGCTAGGAAAACTCTAGTTTGAAATGAGTAATATTGGATTAGTTGGACAAATGGTGCAACTCAATACAAAGAACAGCTCTGTCATCCTATGATGGCCTGTGACATTTACAATGGAAATTGTTGCTTGAGTTTCTAAGCCACATTTTTCATTATGAGCAAGTGCTGCAATTAAGACTTGAAGAGAGTCAGAAAACTCTGTCAAAACAACAATGAAAAGATTTCAATATAACAGATTTTATATTGTTATATAAACAGTTTCTTTTTACAACTGTTTCATTCCAAAGTTTCTGAGATAAACTCTTAAAAATTGTTTTTGTCTCTGCAGGGCTGACTTGAACAACTTCAATCCAATAATATATGAAATTAGGAGGTTTCAAGTTTAGCGAATGAAAAAAATTACCCAGAAGGGAAAATCAACATTTGGAGTGTGAAAAGCTACATTTGTTGATATAATATGTTGTGTTTAAGGCTTAAGCTTCTTAATTAACTCTCAAAAGAGAACAATATTTTTACCCATTTCTAATCTAATTATACTGCATTGTTGAGAACCTCAGTCTCAGAGTAAGAAAACTAATGGTTAAATGAAGCAGAAGAAGGAAAGTTGCATTAATTCTTTTCAGCAAACACAAATTGCACAGTGTTTGCTCCCCAAACATTATAGGTAATTAGACTTCTCAAAGATAAACACTACTATGGAAGTATCAGGTTTAAGCTACATTCCTGGTTTGGTTACATATGAATAAATTACAGCAAAATCAGTAGTCCTAAATTAAACACTAATATATTTATTAAGTGCAGAATTTATTTGATTAATAAAGTGAGTTTTGATCAATCGGTTAAAGTTGAAATCAAGATATGCTGGAAGATAATAGGCTAATGCAAATTTCTGTGAAATGGTGCAAACAAGGAGAAAAAGGGGATTTGACAGAGACAAAGTTATGCTATTGGTTCCATCTCAAGAATTCTAAAACATTTCTTTGTGCTGTTACTTGTTAATTTAATAACAAAGGCATCAATCCTTGCTTTCATACAATGGAAAAGGTTGCAAAGATAGGAAAATCAGAGATCAGGATTATTTAAACACAAAACTACACCAAAGGTGTAGCCTCTTTTCCAAAATCTGTTTAACTGAGGTATCCATTAATCCAGGCAGAAGTCTGTATCAATAGTTCTGTAACCCACAATAACAACAGTTGGATAATAAACCACCTTTATATGAATAGGAAATCATTATCTATATTCTTCAGTATTTGCCTAATAATCCACATGCCTTTATTTCAGAAGACTACTGGCAATGCTTCAGGTATTATTTTTCAACTGTTTGTTTTAGAGATTAGGATGATAAATAAATAAATAGTTTGTATTAGAAGAACTCATAACACAACTGCCTGGATGGAGTTGCTTTAATTGTGTGCATAACCCCTTACTGTTATTTACACCACATGTTAATCCTTTTATTCGCCCCTTTAAGCATGCTTTGAAAACAGAGCAATTTTTGACACTGAGAAAGAAATTCCAATAAACTCTCTGGGATTATATTCACTTGAAGGTACAATAACCAGACGAAAGAAGACCAACTCAAAAGTAACAATTTGAGTTAGAATAGACAATTGTTGGAAGAAATGTTCATCTGGGTTCAGTTCCAAATGGGGAAAAAGACACTGGATCCATGGAAATTGCTTGGAAAGAAGGTTTATTGATGAACAGAATCGCATGGCCTGGGTTCTTGAGCAGAAAAGGTGCCAAGATGCTGAGCGTGCCTTGGTTTTATGTCCTCTCTGAGTTTTAAACTTCCTGGGGAACAGGAAGAATATCCCAATTGGTTGTCAGACTCCCAGAGGGTGCAGATCTTAGCTAGCCTTGCTGGCTGATATAATCTTCCCAGGTGCCATGTGGTGAGTTTCTGTTGCTATATAGGTCCTTTGTGTTGCAGATGAGATGCTGAGGCCTTAATGGCCTATTGACAAAGGTGTGGGGAATGAGTTTCTGCTTCTCTGAATTTCTACTTCTCTTTTAGGGGAAATATTCTGCCTTTTTAGTATATCCTAAAATATTTCATATTTCTAGGAGAGGGATGGGTTTTAACTTCCAACACAGTCTAGTTGGTTGAGTCTTAAGAATTATTTAAATCTGAATGAGGTTCTGAAAGCAAAGACAGAAATGCTTTCAGTGGTAAATGGCTATGAATGGAACATCATCTTAAACGGTCTTCTATCTTGAGACTGCTTGCATGGTGAGTTTTAAAGTTATTCAGATGTCCGTAGATTCAGATTTCTGAATCATTTGAACTAGGGCTACCATATCTAAGCTGTAAAAAAAAAATGAGATGACACTATATAGCAGGAATGTTAGCTTTTTGCTTCTTGCAGCCAAATAAGGTAACATTTATTTGGACAATCCCTTGGTCTACCTGGTTTTGATCTTGTTCATGCCTTCAGCTTTTGCTGAGTGAATTGCTATAATGACTTCCCTTATATATACTTGAGTTTTTACAGGCAGTTCTTGACTTGCCACAGTTTCTTTAGTGACTGTTCAAAATTACAATGGCACTGAAAAAGTAACTTATGATGTTTTCACACTTATGACAGTTGCAGCATCCCCATGGTCACATGATCAAAATTCAGACACTTGGCAACTGACTCATATTTATGACAGTTGTAGAGTCCCGAGATCATGTGATCACCTTTTATGAACTTGTGACAAGCAAAGTCAATGGGAAGCTAGACTTTCTTAATAACCATGTTGTTAACTTGATAACTGTAGTGATTCATTTAACAACTGTGACAAGAAATGTCATAAAAAGGGGGGAAATTCACTTAACAAATATCTTGTTAACAATAGAAAATTTGGGCTCAATTGTCGTTGGAAGTTGAGGACTACCCTGTACTATTCCATTGTTCAGAGAATAACATTCCAGACCAAGATGGGCCATTGACTGACCTTTCTGTCCATGAACACTGGGATTCATTTGCATCTTATCTTGTCTAGAATTCCAATTTAGCAATACAGAATCCTGGTTCCATTTGATATAAGCAAATTTAATATTAAAAGAATGGTGTCAAAGCAGGGGTGAAATCCAGCAAGTTCTGATAGGTTCTGGAGAACCGGTAGCGGAAATTTTTTTTTTATTATTGAAAAAGTTTTAAAAGTTTTACATACATTTTCTCCCCCCCTCCCCAACCACCTCCCCCGACTTCCCAGAGCAAGTACAAAATAAAATACAGCTTAAATTCTCTAAATTAAACTCCATTTCACACTTATTATAATCATGATCATTAAACAAATAGATAAAAGGAAAGCAAGTCTTTTTTCTCCTTATTCCATCTAATTCAACAAAATTATCTCCATTTATAATTACAGCAATTAAAACAATTAAGTATTATCTAATCAAACCTATCATTACTCAATTTGGCTAATTGTTACTTAACAAATTATTAGGTCTATACAATTTAACAAAATATTTTATAACTTCTTTTATTTAAAACAAAACAACAACAACAACAACAACAACAAGAAAAAAAAAGGAAACCCTCACTTGAAAAACCCCCGATTTAAAAAAAAATTACTATATAAACTCTTCCGTCCTTCACTTTTAAACCATCAAGGTCCAATTATAATTAAAACACTTAATAAGAAATAATATTAACAATAATTTTTAATTAATAATCAAACCTCTTATATCAATACATATTAACAAATCAACTAAGAACATCATTTAAGAATTTTATCAATCCTTTAAATTCTTCATACTAGATTGAACCAATTGCTAATCTTCTTGTCTTCACATCTTCCAACAGCATATAAGATATCTTCATTTACGTCTACCCACCTAAATAAAAATTGCTTCTGTATATATAAAAAAAAAAGCCCCCCGAGTGACTTTGTAATTGTAATTATATTTGAAATGATATCCATCAAATCCAGTCAAAAATTAGATTAATAAATTCGTCAGACATATTAGGGAAACCACCAGATCAACTGCAATTGCCCTAGGTCCATAGTCCTTTTGCCTTGTATTCATTACCATCAAGCAGGAAACTTCAATTTGCTATATTCAGTAGAACTTCTGCGATTGCAATTAAGCCCAAATTTGTTGCAGTCCTTAATAAAATAATCCAAATCATTCAAGTCAGGGCATATTTCACAACCCAATACACCAGCATTGCTGTGATCTGTTTATTCTTCTCAAATATTCCAATACAGCTGTAGGTTGCCTCCTCATCGTCGCTCATCGCTTAGTTAACTGGCATTAAACTGCTGTCTGTTTTTTTTTTCTTTTTCCAAAAAATTCAAAATCTTTAAACAGTTAAACAATACTTTTTAAGGACCATCATCTTATCAAGCAGGGTTATTTTCCATTTCTCCAGTCTTTTTTCTTTTCCTTTTTACGAACTTTCTTCTTAACTTTGATCCCTCTGCCTTTTTTAGCTCCAGTAAAATTTTGCAGTTTTTGGGATTGCATATTATAAAATTTTTGCAGAAATGTAGCTTCTTCTGGAAACAACTCTTTAAGTGCAGATTGAGTTTTATAAAAAAAAATTCGTGAAACCAAAATGTCATCAGCTTCCAACACTTCTTGCTCCTTATTTTGCACAACATTCATCTTTCTCTCCTCAGTAAAATCTGCTATAATCTGTTGTTGTTTTTTTGCATCTCCCAACTCTTCATTCAATCCCCCACTGCTAGATTGCAACTCAGTATTTCCATGTATTTCATTGTTTCCAGCTTGAGAAGCTTGAAATATAGTATCAATTCTTTTCAATAAAGCAGAGGTAATTGAACTCAAAGCTTCCTCAAATTCAGACCATTGAGGGTTAAATAACCCTCCTTTACTTTCAAGAAGCCCAGCCATCTTGCCCCCCTTCTTCCTTCCCTTCCAGAAGGACAGAAAAAAAAGGGAAGAGAAAAGAAAAAAAGAGTTTCAAGAAGAAAAAAAAAGGGAATCCTTTACAATTTGTAATTTGTATTGCTGCTTCAATTATTATTATTCCTTTCTTATTACATCCACTTTTCAAAAAGGAGTTTTACATTTCAAACAGGGGCTTGTCAATAATTACTTTTAGCTTTCACTTCTTCACGCCCCGTTAAAACTCAAACGCCATCTTGCTTTCACTTTCAGCTTAGGAAGAATCTTTTAAAGAAAATAAATCTTTGGAGTTAAAAGGAAAAAAAAATACTTGCTGTTTGATTCATACTGCTTGTGCTCCGCCAGCTTGATTCAAAAAATATCTGTTTAAAGTTGGTGCTGGGATGGTAACGACATCTAGCTCTGCAAAGCAGAGGCATCCAGGGTCCGGAGTACTGACAGGCTTAGCGGGGAGCTCTCATCTTCAAGCGCCAGATTATGGGTGAAATCTGGCACTTTCAGGGAGCTCTACCCCACCCGTCTACTCACTTTCCCCCCTCATACCAGGGGGAAAGTTTTCAAACCGCAAGACAGCCGATGGTCGCTGTTCTTGCAGTTCTACGAAGCCCTGGGCTGGTGCTTCAAAAGAAGCGTCCGGCAATGTCGCAGTCCCACCGGAAGCCCCGGTAGCGGAAATTTTGAGTAGTTCAGAGAACCGGCAAATGCCACTCCTGGCTGGCCCAGAGTGGGGTGGGAATAGAGATTTTGCAATATCCTTCCCCTAGGAGTGGGGAAGGAATTTTGCAGTATCCTTCCCTTGGAGTGGGGCAGGAATGGAGATTTTGCAGTATCCTTCCCCTGCCACGCCCACCAAGCCACACCATGCCCACCAAGCCAAACCCACAGAACCGGTAGTAAAAAAATTTGAATTTCAAACAAACAAAATCAAATGCAGTTTATTAGCTGCAGTTTGACAGCAGAATCATAGAACAAATTTTGTGTGTGTGTGTGTTTGTGTATGATTAAATAGGACTTGTTCTTAAAAGAAGAACAGCATTTTCATTCTACATAATTTCTGCCTGACAGCTTTTTGTTTAGATATGGAATAGAATTGTTCTGAATCCAGTCTGTCGATTTTCCAATTTTGCAAAGATCAGTTTTACCTTTATCATGTCAAAGATCTCTTACAAATCAGTAAGTAAAGGTAAACAACAACAACATAACCTTAAAAAAATAAAGTGAGAATTCATAGCCGCATAGTGTCCAATAAAGAGAATATTTTGCAAAATATGGCACTATACCTCTTGGAGAAAATAAGTGCTTTCTAAATTGCAATCCTATGCATATTCCCTCAGGCATAAGCCTCATTAAATGCATAAAAGAACTTACGTTCAAATGGCCAGCACTCCAAAGTTGTGAATGCATAGTAAAGAAGTTAGCATGTTTTCCTATGTATGCAGAATAAGTTTTGTAAAGTTAATCTATGTGTAGAATTTTATATCCTATTTGTACAATGCATAAACGGTTTATAATTCTAGGCCATGGTAGTCCTCAGATTAATTTCATTTAGCCCTATGTTAAAAGTTTTCTCCAAATAAGAATTTAGCTATGTGATAAGATTGATCTGCCCTTTCCTGACCAACCTGATGCATGATGAGCCAAGAGGGAGGGAAGGGAGTATCAGAAAGAGAAGAAATAATCTCTCTAAATTACTTTTGGTTCTGGCCCTACTCTCTACTCATTTCATCTAGTCCCAGGAGAAAACCTTTTCCAGTAAGTTATCGTTCAATTTATCTTAAGAAGGGGAGAAATGAAAGAAGACCTGCTTGAGATACACATTCAAAAGGGAAAGTTTGGAATCTTATGATTATCTAATTACAAGAGAATGTATCCGCTATTATCTGCTCTCCAGCAGCTTCCCATTCTTCAGTTAAATCCCAAGGGATAGCATCATGAAGGGATATCTGTCAAGAAGCCTTTTCTGGACCCGGCTGTTCCGGCAAACTACTGTCCGGTCTCCAACCTTCGCTTTATTGCGAAGGTTGTGGAAAGTGTGGTTGCACGACAGCTCCCACAGTACCTGGATGAAACCGTCTATCTAGATCTGTGCCAGTCAGGCTTCAGGCCTGGGTACAGCACAGAGACGGCATTGGTCACATTGGTAGATGATCTCTGGAGGGCCCAGGACAGGGGTTGTTCCTCTGTTCTGGTCCTGTTAGACCTCTCAACGGCTTTTGATACCATCGACCATGGTATCATGCTGCTAACCATGGTATCATGGTTGGGAGGATTGGGGGTGGGAGGCACCATGCTGTGGTGATTCTCCTCCTATCTCTCTGACCGGTCGCAGTCTGTGTTGGCAGGGAGGCAGAGGTCGACCTCGAGGTGCCTTGCTTGCGGGGTGCCGCAAGAGTCGGTCCTCTCGCTGCTCCTGTTCAACATTTATGTGAAGCCGCTGGGTGAGATCATCCGTGGCTTTGGGGTGCGATGTCATCTGTATGCTGATGACACTCAGCTGTACATCTCCACCCCAGACCACCCCAATGATGCCCTCGAAGTGATGTCCCAGTGTCTGGAGGCTGTGCGGGTCTGGATGGGGAGGAACAGGCTTTGACTCAACCCTTCCAAGACCGAGTGGCTGTGGATACCGGCATCCCGATATAGCCAGCTGGTGCCATCGCTGGCTATTGGGGGTGAGTCATTGACCCCCACAGAGGGGGCTTATAACTTGGGTGTCCTCCTGGATTTGGGGTTTTAAATTGGGAGGCCGATTGATTTAATTTTTTTTAATTATCTTAACTTTTGTACTGTATATATTTTTAATTTTGGCTGTTCATCATCCTGAGTCCCTTCTGGGAGAAGGGAGGTTAAATAGATAGATAGATAGATAGATAGATAGATAGATAGATAGATAGATAGACAGGGATTTTCAAGACCAGTGCTGCTATCACAGTTAAGTAAGGATCCTGCCATTGAGAAACTAGAGATTTTTTTTCCTTTTTCTTAGAAAAATTGTTTATTCTATATCCTTGCCCAGAAACTTAATGGAAAATTTGGGAATATAATCTATGTATATTTCTGGTTTTATGTATCTTTGGTATGTAGGTTAGAGAAAGGCTTACTGTGTTTACTCCTAACCAGAGGTGGGCTTCAGCTGGTTCACACCAGTTCAGGTGAACTGGTTGTTAACTTTTTGCCCAGTTCGGAGAACCAGCTAATTCCACCTGTGTCTGGTCCCACCCACTCCTACTGTCCTCTCCCAGGAATCCCCCCGTGGCCCATTTTGAAGTTTCAGGTTGGTGCAGGAGGCCTTCCAGGCCCAAAATGGGGTGCGGGTGTTGTCACACCCCTCCCCCCATGCCCCATTTTGCCTTCCAGGGTGGGGCAGGATAGGAGGCCTTCCAGGCCCAAAATCCCTGCTCTAGGGTGAGTTGATAATGGGGATTTTGCATTATGATTGAAAGTAGGAACCAGTAAAGGAAAAATGGAAAAATCCCTATCTGTAGATCAGCGTTTTTCAGTCTTGGCAAGTTTAAGATGGGTGAACTTCATGCTGCTTGGGAATTCTGGGAATTGAAGTCCATGCACCTTAAAGTTGCCAAAGTTGAGAAGCCTGGGTTTACACTAGAGTTTAGGATTTTCCATTCCTGTTTTATTTAGAGTTTGGTGCAATTAAATAAATCAGTTGTGGTTTCATTAACAAATAGTGATTAAAGCGATATGAACCATTAATGGACTTTTTGTGAGAAACTGAAATTTAAAAGTTGATCGGGGCTTTGATGATTAAATAGGAGATTATGGAAATAATATAGAAAAAAGTTAATCTTAGAGTAAGAGTTTGATATATTTTTTTACTTATATCTGTACCAAAGAAAGTTGGAAGTCATTCTTTTTCAGTTTTCCTTCTTTTCCTCTTTCTTTCTTACACTTTCACTCTTTTTCTTTCCTGAGCCTTTTCTTTTTTCAAAACTGTTTTTTTATTTGTTTATCCCTTAGCTTTGTATTTTTTTGATGTATGAAGGATCAAATACTCAGCCATTATAATTCTACATTTCTTTTTTTTTATTATTATTATAAAAGTTTTTATTGGTTAAAAATAAACAATATTATCGCTTACAATATGTGGAATTTTCATTATCCTTTTACAAAGATAATATATATTTTCTTTTTTTCACATACAGCAGATCTTCCCTTATTAAAATTTCAAATTTAACAACCGGATTTATACAAAAATATCAGTTCAGTATCCAGAGTAATATTAAAGTTTACAAAAATAAGAGATATCATAAAAGGCACAACGTAATAGATTCCTCTCACTTCGTCATTTCT
The DNA here is from genome assembly GCA_012654045.1 of Ptyas mucosa. Taxonomy (NCBI): domain Eukaryota; kingdom Metazoa; phylum Chordata; class Lepidosauria; order Squamata; family Colubridae; genus Ptyas; species Ptyas mucosa. The sequence goes on along the minus strand of WNWU01000003.1, from coordinate 41,311,560 downwards.
TGGTTCTAGATCTCAAGGTTCTGGCCTTAGCACCCCCTTCCTCCCGGACCACCACAGCCTCGCCCACCCCCGTTCCTTGATCATCTGGTACCTCCCCTTCCTCAGTTCCTGTATCTTCACCCTCTAGGAGGGTCTTATGTTGCTCCAGATAAGCCTGAGCCTCCGTCACACTATTAATTTTCTTCCTACTGCCCTCCCTGAAAATCATCAAACCTTCCGGCATCAACCACCTGAAGCCAATTCCCTTAAGGTACAATTTACTTGATAAAAAATAATAATTTCTTCTTAATTCTCGTACCTGTCTAGGGATCTGCTTCAGAATGGTGGCCTCCTTGCCCCTGTATATCAGCGCCCCCGATCTTTGAGTTCTCAGTATTTCATCTCTCGTTTCCCTTCTCACAAATTTAATGTGGACCTCTCTTGGGACACTATGTAAAATTGCATATTGTGAGTTTACTCTATAAACTAGATCCATATCCCATCTCATAAAGTCCAAACCTCTTTCAATAAATTCGCCCAACAATTTAACCATCACTTCTCGCAGATCTTCCTGGTCCACCTCTTCCACATTTTGAAACCTGAGAAAATAAGACATTCTATCCAACTGCGAAGTTAAAATTACCTTTCCTCTCATTTCTTCCCTCTTCTGGATTGCCCGCACCTCGCCCTCCAAACCTCCCACCTTTTTCTTATTCTCCTCTGCCACCTGTTGAACAGCAATTAAATCTTTTTTCATAACTACCATTTCAGATTTTATTTCCAGTTGCCCTTTTTGCAGGTCATCAAGTTTATCAAGCTTCTCATCCAATTTTGCCAATTTCTCCAAAATTTTTTCCATGTCACCTGCAGCTGGTCTTTGTCCTTTAGCCATCTTACAGGAGTAAAGAATGAGAGGTCCTCAGGTAGGCACAAACATCCAGAGAGACAGAAGATTCTCTTAAAAAATCAGCGCTATTTCCTCACGATCCACCAGAGGGCGCTCACAGGAGCTACGAGTCCGGCTTGTTGTAGAGTAGGTCAAACAGGAAACCAGAGGTGGGTGATGTCATCAATTGTGTACAAAGAAGCAGGAAATCAGGCTCCAGCCATAATTCTCCAACAAAGAGAGGGGCCTCCAGCCTCCCTTCCCGAATTCTGCCTCCACCATTCTCCACAAAAAATCAGCGAGGTAAGAGATCTCCTTCTTTTTTCCTCCTCTTTCTTCTCAACTACGGCACCCTTCCCAGCTACAAGGGGGGGGGACTTCAGCCCCCCCCTCACCCGCAGGACGCCTCATCGCTTCGCCAGTCAAAGTCTCTCCTTTTCTACTTATTCTCCGGCCTGCATCCCTTCCTCTTCCGATCACCTCTTTACCTGCTGCCTTACTTTCGATTTACACTGGGTCATACAGGCACATGAGCATGGAATGGCCTTGGGAATGGCCGCTGCGTGCTGCCCACACTCGCCAGAGCCTCGGGCGCGCCAGCATTGGCCACCCAGCCCCTGGAATTGAGGCAGGGGACCCCTGGCGAGCCGCCCTTAATGGCGGATACCCCAAAATCAGGGCACCCGGCCCCAAGGGGCCTCCAGGCAGGGGGATTCAGATGCTGGGGCAAAAGCTTACCCAAACAACGTCTGCTGTCATCTGGAACCGGAAGTGATCTCCATAATTCTACATTTCTTATTTACAGAAATCCCAGCATTCCTTTAGGAACCTCCAACATGCAAACTGTGGTTACTCATCCTAAAATGAATCCTCTTTACCTGAAGCTTCAAAATTTGCTTTTTGCTGGGGAGCTGTGTAGCTAAAAGTCAGTCTACATCTGACTTTGGGAATATTTCTTGATAACCAAATAAAAGTGTATTTTCTGTACAGTTCACACCCCTTGCTCACTGGATCTGGATGTCACAAAGCAAAGCCCACATTTTGTAATTAACCCCCGTGCCCCATTTTGACTGGCAGAGTGCTGCAGGAGGCTGAATGCTGTCCCGCCCTGTGGCCACGCCCACCCTGGCCACGCCCACCCAGCCAGTCATTAGGGCAGAGAACCAGTTGTAAAATTATTTGAATCCCACCCCTGCTCCTATCCTACATTATAAAGTGAAAAAAAATTGTAGGTATTTGGCACACATGTGAACCTAATGTGAAAAGTGGTTTACACTTTTCTTTGTCCCAAACTGACTTATTCGGCCACTGTATAGTAAAAATAACTGTCATTAAACATATAACTGCAAATATGTAGTTGGAGGAAGGGAAGGAAGTCCGCTATGTCCAAAACAATGACTTTGTGGCAAACTGTTTTTGGAATTTTCATGTCCAGCAGAAGCTGGTAGTTTTATTGGAAAAGGGAGTTGTGCTATTTTTCCTCTTTCTCCAAACCTTCTAATGAAAATGAGTCCCTTTTTAAAAAAATATTTTTAGAATATTTTTACTTATCTAGTTCTCCATTTAAGACTGACTAATTAGATATATTCACAATTAGAGACTTTAAGGGAAATTCATCTGTTTCATTCATTCATTCGGTTAATTAATTATTAAACTAGAAGATCATATGAAATACTTTGTGGCGTGGGGTCCAAAAGATGGTTATGATTATGTTCTTACCCCTGTGTTGCATTAAACATATCTTTCTGGAACCTAGATATTCACACCTTTTATTGCGAACTGTGTGGAACATAACAAGGATGGAAAGCACCGCAGCAGGAGATTGGATAAAGGCCTCCCCTAATTTTAATCGAGCAAGGGCATATCATGACCAGATAGAGACATGTGCTCACAGCTCCTGATTTCTACATATTTTGGGTGTATGTGGATTTATCTGTGGATTTATACCCCATTTGCTTTGATTCAAACACTTCCAAGGGAATAGTGGTTAGGCTTGGAATAGAAATGCCATTCATCATATAAGTAGGCACATGCTGGGTTCTGCCAGCAAGGGTAGGAACACAGTCTTCCCAGATGCTTCCCCTAGAAAACCTAACAGAAAAGAGAGAAAATGTGACTATAGAAAAGAGCCGCAGGAAAGAATCCATGCCTGTGGTTTATTGTATTTCATTTCTCTCTGATTACATCTTCTCTTCTTTACTTATTTTCCTATCTCCTGCTGCTTTCATCTTTTCCAAGTTAGAAATAAGAATTATATTTTTGTACCCCTAGAAGTGAATCCATTTTCAAATCCTGACTTTCTCTTTAAAAGAAATATAAATAAAACTGATTTGACAGATAGGAACAACTGGATTTTAAATCATGAGCAAAACTAAACTAAACCCAAACCAACAAAACAAAAATCAAGATTCCCAAAAGTCAATTTTGTTACTGTTTTGCAGCAAAAATAACTCTTTGTGGCCACTAAAAATTAATACCTTTGTTGTGGTTCAGCCTTTCATGGACTCAGGCAAATTGTTCTAACGTGGCAACTTCACTGGAATAGAAGTTTCATCATTCTCTGTTCACACTATTTTACTAGTTATGGATTAGTGGAGTTAAAGCTATAGTACAACCAAGTTTGAGGACAACTGATTGGGACTTTGGTATATGAGGGATAAATTGTAGTCATCCCTAAATCTATTGTGGATTCACACTTTTTGTTTCTTTCTTGTACATTTAGTTCTTCACAGACATTGTTACATGGCTGTTTTCTCCATTTTGTGATCTGAGGACTTCCTGTTTCAAAATGTTCTTACATTATTTTATGTTTTTGGTAAGGGTTTTCTGAACCTCATGAAATTCTCCTGATTTATTTACCTCACAATTAAACTTGGCTAAACTTACCCTTTTTTTGTTTTGTCTTTGATCCTGAAGTTCATACCTCTGGAGTTTCTTCAGAAGTTCTGAACCTTTCAGATATATTTCCTATTTAATGAGACTACTCTAGATCAGTGCTCCAGAGATTGGGATACAATGTAAGTGGAGCTTGGCTGGCACAAGTCATTTCACTTGTTATTCAAAGAAATATTTTGCATGGTTTCTGTAATCTATATATCCAGAAACAGCAGGGCAGAATGAGATTAAGAATATGGGTATCAGTATCTTTTTATTCTTATAGTGTTTTTTTTTCTTTCTTTTTTTTGAAGAGAATTGTATTGGTTCTTTTTGGGGAGGTATACAGGAATAAAAAAAAATTATGAAGCTGGAGAGCCAGCTCAAGTGTGGAGTACATAAAAGGAATAGGACTGATTTTGATGATCCAGAGTGCAATTTCTAGAATATAATTCACAATGTGCATGTTAGTGTTATCATCATTTGTGGATAATTTGGCTGGGAAATTGATGGGCTTTTCTGAAATTTGTGTTTTGGGCAATTATGGAGTATTTATCATAGGAAGGGAACATTATCAAGATACAAAGCCATGACATTTCCTTTCCTAGCCTCATTACTTTGGTTATCTGCTTTTTATTTACTTTCTTTAATGAATATAAGGCCTCATATATTTCATTATAGTCCCCTGCCTCTGCCAATATTTAAATTTAAATTAAGGGAGGTTCTTCTACCAGAGTGTTTGGATCAGGTCATCTTGAGGGGAAAAAAGCAGAAATGGAGAAAACAATGGGTTAAATAACCAGGGCAACCATATTTAAATTTCAAAAATACAAATAGTCAATGCCTAGATTTTTTCAATTCAGATCTAACCTTAACTTAGTTCTTACCTTCTTCTCTATTTCCCACATTCCCACATTCTGTTTCAGTGAATGTTCTTTTAGAAACATAGACTTTACATGAACATTTAGATGCTGTTCAACATTTAGAACCTGCTCATGTTTGGCAGATTTAAAGAAAGCAAAGGAAGACAAATACAATGAAGTCAGTAAATGAGCATCATGAAAGATATGAAAGATAGAATGCCCTTGGAAGAGCTGAGGGCAGAGGTGATGAGCATTTGTCCATTCAGTCATCAGAAGTTAAGCCCAACCTGATGGTAACAAATTAATTAATTTGGTATTACAGAATTAATTCCTTTCTTTATCCATGCAGAAAAAAAATCTCCATGGATGAGGAGAGGATTAATTAGTATATCCTCCTCAACTGCCACTTGTATGTTTCATTAAACCCAATTATCCTGCTAGTACTTTCTACTAGAGTAAGAACCTTTCTAACTCTAATCTTCCATATGTGTAGGGAATAGAATAAATATCCAATGATGTCTCTGGGAATTCACTGTTACATACTTTGGGAATAATGGATTATGGTATTCTTTAAATGAGTTCATTATTTTATATCTTAATCAAGGATACTTATCTACCTCAGAACAGAAGTAATAGTTTAAAAAAAAACACCAGAGAGAGAAAACTCAAGATCTATGCCATTGGAAAAATCAAAGCTTTAATCTTGGGTATGACTCTTGCAGGTTATCTGATCACTTCTATTACATTTTAGAAGTAGATTCTGCACTAGTGTGATCTAAAGGAACAGAGTCTCTCAGTTGCCTTAAGATGATGTTCCTTGAAAGGGTAATTAGAAATCAGATAAGTTAATAGTGAATACAAACCTTTTTAGCAAAAGGTGTGATTTATCATTTAAAAGGTTTATTTAGTGAAGAGAGGTTTTATAATCACTTTAATTTGTATACACAAGATAAATGTTGCTATAATATAAAAGGCAGCTACTGATTTAATGAATAAAGAAAAACGGGATTTGGCACAGATGCCATGTATTTGTAGGTAACTGTAATGGAATAAACACAATCCAACAGAGGTGTCAAACTCGATTTCATTCAGGGCCACATCAGGGTTGTGTTTGATTTCGGGGGGGAGGGCCAGGTCAACATCCTGCAGCCCTCTTCCAGTGAAAACGGAGCCTGGGAGGACTGGCAGAGGCCCCACGAGTCATTCCTTCACTGTTTCCAGGGTGGCCCTGCAGGCCAGATCTAAGCACCCCTCAGGCCTTGAGTTTGACACCCCTGATCTAGAGGGATGGTGATTTGCATGCACCATTGCACTAAGAAATGAGTGAAGATATTTTGCTGATTGAAAAACCCCAAATAGTGCTCTCCAGTAGTAATATAAAATAATGAAAAAATAATAACTTTTAGTAAAATAGACTAGGTCATCAGACTGAATTGCACTCATGCTATATGGAGTTTTCCTTGCTAATGGTAAGAATAACATGGATAGGTTTTGGCACATTTTCCCTAGTTGGTAACCAAAGTTCAATTTTACGCCAAGCATACTTACCCTATTCTGTGGAAGCCAGAATCTCTAATCTAAGGACTATTGCAATCCAACATATTGTGTTGTCCATATACCACTTACTAGGAGCTACATGCAACATTCTGATGCGATGGACATAAAGTGATTCCTACTTAGGCAAACTATGTTTGTCTATACCTTTTTTTCTTTTGTTGTCTCGTGACTTAATTTCTTTCCTTTACCATTTCTTTCCCTTTTTCTGCACTTTGCGCATCATTGCTTCATCGGAAAGAGAAAAAAGCATGACTGAAATGTCATTGATGTGTGTGTATGTAGTTGTAGTGTGTATTGGTGTGTATGTGCATGTTTGGGTATATCTATATAAAAGAAGGGGATGACAGAGAATGAGGTGGCTGGATGGAGTCAATGAAGCAGTAGGTGTGAGCTTAAATGGACTCCAGAGGATGGTAGAAGACAGGAAGGCCTGGACTCCAGAGGATCAGGGGTGAAATGTAAAATGTGTTACTACTGGTTCTGTGGGTGTGGCTTGGTGGTGGTGGGGGTAATGTGACTGGGTGGGTTGGCCAGCTTTTTTTTTTTTAACTTTTCAAAGCATTTTTTCTAAAGCTTTAAAAAGCCTCTGCCGCTCAGGCAACTCAGCTGGGATCGTCAGAGAGGCTTTTTAAAAAATTTCTCTGTGCTGATCAGGCAACTCAGCTGGGATCGTCAGAGAGGCTTTTTAAAAAATGCTTTGAAAAGCCTCTCTACCGATCAGGCAACTCAGCTGGGATCCTCAGAGGCTTTTCAAAGCATTTTTTTCTGCAACCTCTTGGCCAAGGAGGTGGTAAAAAAATGCTTTGAAAAGCCTCTGAGGATCCCAGCTGAGCCGCGCTACCATCAGAGGCTTTTTTTAAACTTTTAACAGCATTTTCTCATCGGAAGAGGTTGTAGAAAAAATGCTTTTAAAAGTAAAGAAAAAGCCTTTGATGATTGTGCAAGTCAGCTGAGCATGGTGAGGGGGGGGAGGCACAGGGATTTTTGCTACTGGTTCTCCAAACCACCCACCGCCATCGCTACCGGATTGGGTGATCCGGTCTGAACCAGGAGCATTTCACCCCTGCAGAGGATGGTAGGGGACAGGAAGTCCATGGGGTCGCAATGGGTCGGACACGACTTCGCAACTAACAACAAAAAATATAAAATGATGAAATAATAATTGAAATTTAACGTTATAAAAAATGCCTGCTAGTTGAAACCAAAAGATCTACTGTACAGTATGTAATATAACATTTTTTTCCAATACTGACTGGATAGGTGGCTCTGTAAAGGTGATTCTGTAAGCAAGATATGAAGCTGACCCCTTCCTTTACTTTTACCAGCATTGCCATTGTCCCAAAGGTGCTTTTTTTTTTCAAAAAAACAACTGGACTTTTGAAAAAGCACATTTGAAGCTCCAGTTCTTAAGAAGCTTCTTGGATGAGAAGCAAAACATCTTCAAGGAAAAATGAAGTCCAGTTGTCTTTTGAAAAAGCACCTTTATAACAACTATGACCTGGATGACTGAAAATCTCCATAGACATCCCCGCATTGCCAGTGTTTGGTCCTTGGAAGATAGTCGCCTGAAGGATTGGATAGATTCTGCTTTTTCATGCATGAAATCTGAGAATAAATGGGAAATTTGTATCAATAAATCAGGATACTGGTAATACTGGTAATGGCATAATAGAAATACGACACAGGAAGATCCCAAAAGAAATTGCATCTATAGTTCTTTTATAGTTTTTCCTCTTCTAGTCACCCCTATCTGCTTTGCTAATACCAGGCTGGCTACAATAGATAGTATTCTAAAAATTGCCTTGTAGTTTTCAAGAAGTTGTCTTTTCCCATGAAAGAAGTATCTGTTTTACTCCTTTATTCTCAGGGCATTTGAGAATTTCTTTCAAATATCCTTTGTAGTGAACTTACTTTATTACTGGAGTAGCAGAGAGAGTGACAGATGTTTTTGCAGGGTTTTGCTTTGTTATACCATTCTTCATCACTCTAAAGGTTTTCTGCTTGCCTATATTTCCCATTTTGAAAAAAATACCATTGGGAAAAGTTTCTCCTTAATATCTTCATCTGAAACTACTTGAAGTGGAGGAAAGCAGGGAAATTGCAGTCTCCTGGAGAAATTATTATGCAAAGCAGAAACGTCGCGTACCCTCCTGAACTATTCTCCACTCAGAAAATGCTCATCAACTTTCTCTTCTCCTTTATAAATAAATTTCAAAAAGAAATTCAGTTGTATGAAATTGAATGAAACCTATTAAAAATTAAGTATTGTGGTGGAATCTCCCCATGTCTTAAATGATTTGCCCAGTTAGAGAGGCATGAACATACACATCGTAGAATTTAGAATTTAGAATAACAGAGTTGGAAGGGACCTTGGAGGTCTTCTAGTCCAGCTTAGGCAGGAAACCCTACACCACTTCAGACAAATGGTTATCCAACATCGTCTTAAAAGTTTCCAGTGTTGGAGCATTCACAACTTCTGGAGGCAAGTTGTTCCACTAATTGTTCTAACTGTCAGGAAATTTCTCCTTAGTTCTAGGTTGCTTCTCTCCTTGATCAGTTTCCATCCATTGCTTCTTGTTCTACCCTCAGATCAGGAGTGGTTTCCAAATCCTGTCGCTACCGGTTTGCTTGTGTGCATGCGCAGAACATCTGGGTGGGTGGGCGGAGACTCCCGCCACCGCCACTACCAGTTCGCCCGCTTTGGTGTGAACCAGTAGCAACCCACCACTGCCTCAGGTGCTTTGGAGAATAGCTTGACTCCCTCTTCTTTGTGGCAGCTCCTAAGATATTGGAACACTCCTATCATGTCACCCCTAGTCCTTCTTTTCATTAAAATAGACATACCCAGTTCCTGCAACCGTTCTTCATACGTTTTATCCTCCAGTCCCCTAATCGTCTTTGTTACTCTTCTCTGCACTCTTTCTAGATATTTCACTTGTTACAGTAACTTTGAATTCTGTATTTGTTTTCTAAGAGTTAATGCCATATAAGATACAAACACAGTTCAAGGAGTTATAATTGGATCTACATTAATATACATATATACACATGCACCCACAGATGTATACAAATATGTTTTTGCATGTTAAGTAGGAAGTATCCAATGCACAAATTCTTAATGAGTAACATTGTGACAGTATAAGTAAAAATATTGTAAGAGCTTTGGTAAAACATAAATTGAACAAGAGGCATTGATAACCAGTATAATTTTAAATTGTAAAATTAAAATTTTACTACACTGCATACTTAGATAAGAGTCTATTGTTTATTTGTTTTATTACAATTATATTTTTAATTCATAAAAATATGTTCAAGGAAGGATGTGAAAATGGCAAGTTTAAAGACTATGAAGGATGTAGTAGAATCATAATTAAAGAATGTCAGGGTTAGAAGAGTCTCACCGTAATCCTATATAGACACTACTCTGCAAAGAAGAGTCATTAAGTTCAGTGCATCTTACTCTTTAATAATCTTGCCACATTTCTCTGTATTTAATTTTGCATTGATTGCAATGTTTTGTAGAACTGGGTGCCCTTCATGGGTTAGAATCCAGGTGTGGATATTAGGTACTTTTGAAAGGCATTTATGAAGCATTTCTCCAGTGCTCACCTACTCAGCATGCCCTTTTAAAATAGCTTTTTAAAAATAACTTATAAGTCTCCCGGGGTCACTTTTGCAACTTGAGGGGCCATAGAAACTACATTTTTTAATAAATCAAAATAATAAATAAATAACATTATGAATACATTCTATTGAGCTGCAAAGTGGGTTCAGAATTTCTTTTTCTATGGTTTCCCTGACAGGATTTTTACAGAGGTTCTGGACTCTTGGTTTTAGCTTCTTTTGTAATTTACTTTGTTTTGACATTTCTTGTTCTTTGTGTTTTGAATATGTTATTATATGTCTTCTCAGTACTCGGCTCATAGTGAGAGAATTTTCCTCAGGGCTATTTGTTCAAAATATATTTCAGCATATGTATGTATGCATGTGTTTGAGGTTCTTAACCTTGTTCACTAGTAGACTACACTTTCTCCTGTTTGAATTGTCTGCATTTAAAGAATATAATTTAATAGAATTTTGTAAAGGATGCATTTTTGAATTTATCCTTTATCTTCCTCTTCACTGAATCAAAATAAAAGCTGCTGGAATTGATCTTCTAGTGGTTTCATTCCAACATGTGAACTGTCCTTTGCCACAGTTTGACAGAGAAGCCTTTGTTTCTTTGGAAAGTCTCTTGTGAGTCTACTTTCAAACACAGCATTTGAGAAACGGAATTATTCTCCCTAAGGCAGTGTTTCTCAAAGTTGGCAGCTTGAAGAAGTGTGAACTTCAACATCCAGAATTCTCCAGCCAACCTTCCTTGCTGAGGAAGTCTGGACATTGAAATCTGCACACTTTCAAATTGCTAAGGTTGATAAGCACTGCTTTAAGGACTAGATAGATAGATATATACTGAAGCAAACTCATAGACTTCTTTCACTGTTTACTCCATGTTGGCATGAATATGTTTCATACCTTTGCTGGAAAGAACAACAGGAGGCAGGATTATTATTAGTGGGGGAAAACAAATGTCATACCAGTAAAATATTCTTTCTCTGATCCACATATAAGGGTAGAGATGATTCTAGATTCTTGAGTTTCTAAAATCATACTAAGAGGCAGACTTAAGCTCTTGTATATCTCCTATAAGATCTTTTCTTTTCTTTTCTTTTCTGTCCACTTATTGTCATGGTAGGCTTGACATAAACCTAAGAACTAGTTCTTAATCCTCTTGGATCTTCTGGACTCCAGTCCACTCTCACTTGCCCATGACTTGCCCACAACCTGCAGGACAATAGACATCCAGCAATATATTTATATGGAGATAGTTTTCTGCAAAGTCTAATCTGTGATTGTAGGGTAGAGATGGGTGACAACTCATCTTGACTACCTCATCCTGGCCAACTCAGGATTAGAATTAGAATTAATGGATCCAGCGTTCAAGATGCAAGAAAACTATTGCTTCAGGAAGAAACTACTGGAAAAGATTATGATCTTTAAGAAAGGGCATACAGAGAACTAGATGAATTATGGTCTACATCTTCTAGTCATGGTACTCTGGATGGCAACTTTTTAATTGGATGAAGCGTGGAAGAAGTCTATATTTTTCCTAAGCAAATGAGGAAGGTAATAAGGGAAGAATGAAAACACATTAACAAAGAAACAGATATTATCTGCAGTAGGAATAAGTTATCTTCACCTAAACCATGATGTCAAATTATAGTTTCAGGAGAATGTGTTGCCTCTAATTAAATCCCACTACCCAAGAATCTGACATCTGAACATTTTCAAAGAATAGTGGGAAGTAGTATGCTGAAAGTACTGGTAATTGTACTTTCAGAATTATGCTGAAAGTAATTGTATAGAAACAGACAGAGTGTTACATAAGTAAATGGCAGTTAGCTGGGCAAGCAAACATTTTACAATCTTAAACTAATGTAGAGGGAAAAACTGGACATGCTGTTTCTTAGAACAGTCATGCCATAGATTCACATTACATAATTTCTTCTTAGTGGTTTAAAATATATTTATAGAGGTCATTCAAGAAGCAGATTTATTTAGAAGCTATTCGGTGCATATATTTTGCAGAGCATTCAGGTAAGACTAATAAACTTTTATTGGACTTCTGTGTATAAAGAAAATGCTGCTCAATTCTTAAATTTCATGAGAACTAAATATGTGTATAGGTACTATAGACTAATACTGATTAAATATCATTTGCCAAATTACCAATTCTGTTAGAAAAGATGTTAACAAGAGCTGGTTATGTGCATTTTGGAGAAGAGAAAATTAAGTATTTCCTTTTTTAATTGTTGTTTGTTCTATCTATCTTATTCCTGGGAGAAGAACTTGAATCAACAGATTCTAGATGCAAAGCCTGGAATTCACCATACCATTCATTAATTTCACCCATCTATTCCCCCCCCCCGCCCCTTATTTAACTATAAAATGCTTCAGAAGATTATGAATTCTATTTCATGACCACCTCTAAGGATGCTATATAGAATTGTGCAAGACAGTTAAATTCTCCCATGCTGTTTCCTATTAACTTTCATTTAATTTAATGGAAGACGTTTATTTGTTTTTTCATTAGAAATTATTTGAAAGAGAAAAAGATTTTAGTAGGTGTAGCTTTGAGCAATGCATCTTCTCTAAAGTTGCTATGGGAAAAAAAATTAAAAGCAAAGCAAAGTTTCAAAACAAAATACAGGAATAGCAGTAATGCTTCACTACAATCAACAAAATGACTTTGAATTAGAATTAAAGGGTAAATAGCCTGTCCACTGAACTGTGGTATCTTTGAGCTGTTACAAGGTATTATCCAGAACTGGACATGAAGACTTTGTGAAGCTTTATACTGTATGTGTAGATGCATTTGTATTGTGCACCTGCTTTTTATGATTTAAATGTAGGGATTTTACCATAAGGAAATATATCCTTACATTTAATGAAATCTAGATAGCTTCAATCTAGTATTTCTATGGCAGTAAAAAAATAGTTGTTAATCGTCTTTTTTAAGGCACCCATCTTTATGTCCGAACACTGATAAAATGTGTCTCCTCAATCCAAACTGAACATTTCTAGTTCTTTCAGCCAGAACTCATAGGAGAAGGGTTCTTAAACTTTTTCTTATTATACATACCTTTAATATAATCTTAATGTAAATTCCTCCCCTGAAATTGCAAACACTAAAATAAACACCACTGAACAATGGAAACTATACAAAGGATCTTTGGGAAAGTTGAATTTATTGTAGCAATATACAGCTAAAAGATTCTTCACATCTCCTTACAATTTGGAGAACCTTGTCATAGGAAATTTCCCCTTTTTGCTCTTTTTCTGGAAATATGTTGATTAGTACTCCAGGTGTGGTCTCACCAGTGCAGAGCAAAGCTTCAAATGCCTTTGATACAATTCTTTTTGAATGCAGTCCAGAGCTAGACTAAATTCCCTAACATTGATGTTTCATATTCAGTTAATATTAATGATCAACCTAAGTCCTTCTCTAATGTAATGCTTTGAAGGCATAACTTCTTCCTATCTTGTATCTATATCATTCCTCCCTAATTTATATTATGTAGTACCTTACATTTTGGACCCTGGACCTGTGAAAAAAATGCTAGGATGATGTTGATGTTGACATTTCTCTAGGTTAAAGACATATTGTTCCCTTCTGGCTACACTTCCAGCCTGCACAGATTAGTAATCTCATTCTGTCATCCTCAGTATTGTCTGTATGTCCAATTGTGTGTTATCCTCAATTTTGATAAGAAGCGTATCAATGCCATTATCCAGGTCATTCATAAAAATGTTGAACAACACTGGCCCCAAGAGACATCCCTGTGGGCTGTCCAATACAATGCAGAATCATCAATAATTTCCTCATAACATGCCTCAGCCAAATGTAGATCCACCCTGCTATTGTGCAATTCAAACGTCATTTTAACAGCTTGTCAATAAAAGTGTTATGTGAAACCTTGACAAATGTTTCGCTCAAATTGAGGAACAGTAAATCATTTTCCTCCTTCACAAAATGTAAATTTGGTGGACAATACTGGCTGTTAAGGACCACATTTTCTCAGATAATCAAAATGGCCAAATTTTCAGAAGGTTATTAGTTTTTTAAAAGTCAGTCTTTGATGATTAGACATGTGACAATATAGAAAAATAGAGAGAAAAGCACGTCCAACTGTATTGTTGATGGTCAACATCTGGGGAAAATAGAGAGAAAAAGATTTTTTTTCCTCTAAGAAAGCAAATATGACCTTTGATTAATTTTCCACTATACTAGATTAATTAGACAGCTCAGCTAGTAAATATCAAATAAAACCACTTCTATAGATATATTTAGGGAAAATAGTTTACACTGAAATTAATCTCATTAAATTAACTTAAGGGTACTAGAAAGTCATACAATGGTAACTGAAGACTCTTGGAAGCATCACAAAATCAGAATCCCCAAAAATAAAATAAAGACCCATTTAGTGCAGGAATTAAATATAAAACATTCCTGAGCAATGGCTGTCCAGTTTCCACTTGAATATATCTTATGAAGGAAACTCACAACTTTCATTCCAGTTTATAACAGCTCTGTCAAAAGGTTTCTTAAACTTTTAAGTATATGCCTTCTTTTCCCTTAAATCCTTTATTACATGTGCTCATTCTGGAACTATAAATAAACAAGCCTTGACCTTGACCTCATTGTGATACCCTTCAAATATTGAAAAAGTGGCACTATATTCTCCAGCTGTCATCTTTTCTTAAGTTTAGACACACCAAATTCCCTCAAGAGAATTAATCTTCAGATCAGCCTTGTTGCATGAACACATTCTACACTGGCACTAGGCCTGTTTTCATTCCCCTGTTTTGATCTCTTCATTTCAAAGTTATCAAAATTTAAGAAGGCATTTAAATGTATGAATATCTGGAAACACAATTATCTGTAAAATTTACATAATAAAAATATGGCAGCCATTTTGCTCTCAAGTGTGTATAGACATTGGAACTTCATATAACCAATTTAGATTAAAGGGATCTGTAATAGTGCTCTGCAGAAAAATTCTCATTTTTATTAGCCAGTTGCCACTCGGATTTCTATTTTTTATTTCAGATTGAAAGAATAGATGTTCAGGTTCACATTGCTGGAAATATATATATATATAACAAAACATAATGGCACCACAGTAGTATTCTATGCCACTTTTAACAATAACATATGCTCAAAACCTCTTTTGACAAAAATTAAAAAGAAATTCTCAAGCACCTTTCAAATAAAGTAGAAAAACAAGGTTTTTTTCACATTAAAAGAAAAAACTTGTAAGTGACTGCAAAGCAATGTTTCAGCATTAATCTGAAATTGATGTTGTTCCATAGGCATCTTTCCATCATATTTATATGTTCTATTGCCCAAAGATTAGTGGTAGGGCAGGATCTCTATAGTAGTAATGCTAAATTATTGGGGCGGGGGTTAATAGCGGATGTGTGGAAACCCTTCCCCCACAATCTTAGGATTTGGGCAGAGTTTTAATACAGTACAGAAAATAGATGAATATATAAATAAATACGCCATTTGATTTCTAAGGACTTCTGCTTGCACTCAGTTTTGCTCAGTTTGAGGTGGTCACAATGGCTGTTTTGATTAGGCTAGATTTTGCCTGGTTTTTGTTGTTGTTTTTTTGTAACATCTTTTGCATTGGTACAAGTTTTTTTTTTTTTAGCTGCAATTTGGTTCAAACGGAAAAGTGATTTGTACATATTTTAAGAAATTGATTTGGTCCCCAAGCCAGTGACAGGACAGAGAGTTTTACTTGCTCATTTTACTCTTCCAAGGCTTGGCTGATAAAAATGTACCATGGCTGCTTTACCTTACCATCCTTAATACTTAATTCCATGGATGATTGAAACTTTTAGTTGAACCAATGCAAAGTGTAATGTAGAACAGCAATGGCAGGATAGTGTTAGACCTGTCCATACTGAAAAGATAATCTTGACCCTATTTTAGGTATGATTATTCCTCTGTGAAGGTGGTAAATCTCGACAACCATATTCTGCATTAAAATAAGTCATCCGTTTTTTGCTCATTAGCGACACAACCTGCCAGATGAGGCAGATTGCTTTTCCTGCTCCTGAACAGATTAAATCATTGAAGAAAGTAAGACTAAATAATGCACTAGATCTGCATAAAGCATTTGAAAGAGGAAATAATAAAAGCTATCCTGTAAGACAAATGCTAATTGCTGTGGACCTCATAACATTGTCATGTTGATTGGAAACTGGGAGAAGTTCATAAATGAAATGTAATAAAGAAGTGCAAACCATTTAGCCAGGAGGAAATGACCAATTGGATGCTGATTGAATCAGCCTTAGGTCATATCATATGTTGTATTCTCATTAGCGCTCTAGGAGAAAAAGCAAATGAATAGCATATTAAATTATGTACATAAAGATGAGTTAGAGGAAACTAGTTAAGGAAAAAGACAAAAGAATGGCAGTGATTTGATCTGCAGAGAACAGTGAATTTCAGCTTAAGAAAAAAAAGCAAGCCTGTATGAAAGCAGAGGAGGAACTGCAAAAAAAAAATCTATTGGGATAAAAGTAACCAAAGAAAGTATGAAAATATCTAATTTGCACCAGACGTCTGGAAGAATGGTTTAATCTAGAATACGAAGGAAAGGAAGTTGTAAGTTTTAAGATGTATAGTGTATAGCCAATTGCTACTCGGTATATAATAACATAACAGATGTGGTGGCTCAGTGGCTAAGATGCTGAGCTTGTTGATCAAAAAGTCGGCAGTTCAGCGGTTCGAATCCCTAGTGCCGTGTAACGGGGTGAGCTCCCGTTACTTGTCCCAGCTTCTGCCAATCTAGCAGTTCAAAAGCACGTAAAAAATGCAAGTAGAAAAATAGGGACCACCTTTGATGGGAAGGTAACAGCGTTTCATGTGCCTTTGGGGTTTAGTCATGCCAGCCACATGACCACAGAGACATCTTTGGACAGTGCTGGCTCTTCAGCTTTGAAACGGAGAGGAGTCCTGCCCCCTAGAATCGGGAACAACTAACACATGTGTGAGGGGAACCTTTACCTTATATAATAACATATAACAATGTTACAGCAATTGGTAGAATTACAGCTATGCATTTTAACTGACATTGATTTTTTCAGTCATCAGTACTTAGTGAAGTAAGGATTAAAGACAGTTGCATTATTTTAATTTTGAAGATGTGTTGTGTAGATTTTAGCAGTACTGTTCTCACTAGACAGTACTGAACAGTAGCGCACTCCCAACATAAGGCTAAGCATTTTCGCTCACACGGTGCCAGGCGCTTCCATCGGCCATCCTGTCTGGCAAATATAAAAAGATACCATTGACTGAAAGGCTCTCTTCCTGTGGGTTAGGAGAGGTGGAGACAGTTGGTCACCTACTCCTTCGATGTTCCTTTTACAGAGATATTTGAAAAAAACATATCCTTCCAATAATTGCTAGGTATCCTGGCCATTCCCACACTGCTTATCCCCAGGGGCTACTTAAGGACGAACAGTCCATAACTACAGCTCAGGTGGCTAGATTCTGCCAACAGCATTGGGGATTCGTCAGAAATATATGTCTAATCCACTATAGCTTTTTTATATAACAAATGTGGCAAACCCTTTGCACTGCTTATTCCTTTGCATTTTAGTATTAAACTGACTATGGACCTCACAGTTTATGGATTGTTATTTTAGTATAATTAGAGCATGAATAATTGGCAGACTGGATTTTATCAAAGATTTTATCTGTTATTTATTATTTTATTCTAGAATTTTTAATTGGATATTCACTGAGTGTTTTTAATTTGTTCTGGTCTCTGGTCTATGACAGTAATAAGCTGGAAAAAATAGTTTTGAAGAATAATCATGAGTGGAGGATTTTGTTTGGAGCTCTAATCAACTATCCTGATTTTACAATTACAATTCGCCAGTAAGTGACATAACTGGCTGAATGGGAGATATTTTGGTAGCAGGGTAAAAGCAACAGTCACATTCAAGGGATGGTCTAAAACAGAGGTCTTCAAACTTGGTGGCTTTAAGACTTGTGGACTTCAACTGCCAGAATTCTCCAGCCAGCATAGCTGGCTGGAGAATTCTGGGAGTCG
>WNWU01000003.1:41283168-41293329 GCA_012654045.1 Ptyas mucosa | reverse complement strand
CGACTCCCAGAATTCTCCAGCCAGCTATGCTGGCTGGAGAATTCTGGCAGTTGAAGTCCACAAGTCTTAAAGCCACCAAGTTTGAAGATCCCTGATCTAAAAGAAGAGGTCTTAAGTGGGTCTGTTAGTCCTAACACCCAGTCTGAGATATATCAGAAGATTAGGCTTGCAGTTGCAGGTAATACCATGGAAAGTCAGAGATCAGATTTATTTCTCATGAGCATAGCATTTCCAAGATGCTGTCTAATGAATCTGAATAGTGGAGGAGAGTGGAGAGTGGATCGCAAACATCTCTAGTGATAAATAACAATAATAATAATTTGGTAAAACATATATATTTTTTACTATTATCTCTATCAACGATTCTGGGTGGTTAACAACACTCAAAGAATTTACCTTAAAATCAATACAAAATAAAAAAAAAAGATAAAAGATTTGACAATGAAGGCAGGACCAGAAACAATGGATAAACCAACCTAGAACTAAGAAGAAATTTCCTGAGAGAACAATTAATCAGTGGAATGACTTGCCTGCAGAGGCTGTGGGTACTCCAAAACTGGAGGTTTTTAAGATTGGACAACCGTTTGTCTGAAATAGTATAGGGTTTTCTGTTGAGCAGGGGTTGGACTAGAAAACCTCCAAGGTTTTTTTTTCCAACTCTGGCTTTCTGTTATTACTCTGTTGTTATTATTCTACAGGATGACAGACGCATTTCATTCCTCCTTTGCTAAAGGCCTGGGTGAAGAGCCAAGTCTGCATACCTCTTGCAAACAACAACAGAGTAGGAGCCACCTGCATCTCAGGGGGAACTTCATTCCACAGAGCAGGTGCTGTTACTGAAAATGCACCCTTCTGGGATCCCAAAAGATGAAACGGTTTAAGTGTACTTAAGTGTTTAATTGTAACCTAGAGTGTACCCATCCTACAGGATCAAATATGCCACGCAGATGTTATAGGAGAAAAGCAGCCCTTCAAGCAACCAGGCCCCATGCCATGAACAGCTTTAACAGAAGCACAACAGAGAGACTCTTCATTTTTAAGCCATGGGCAACTTCTTTGTAATTAGTGTTTTCTTTACTAATATTCGATTATGTAATTTAGTTTATGGTATTTTGATATGGTCGTGTAGATTAGTTTTCCCTGACAGAAAACAAGTGTAGTGGAATACTACTCTTTCATCTCTTTAATACTATTGTCCTGTTCCATCTGGAATATAGGCTGTTCCATCTGGAATACAGGCTGTGAGGAAGACTGTTGTAACTTTATTGTAGATTGGAGAAGGCTGCTGTAACAAACTATAGATTTCCCCCCCCATTTTGTTGTATGTTTCGAAGAGACAGAGTCAGAGTCAGAAAATTAAATAGGATATAATAGGACAAACCCAATAAAAGAAAACAAGATGAAAGGAAAAGCAGTAGAATGTAAACTGAAAAGAAA
Source organism: Ptyas mucosa (assembly GCA_012654045.1). Lineage (NCBI taxonomy): Eukaryota > Metazoa > Chordata > Lepidosauria > Squamata > Colubridae > Ptyas > Ptyas mucosa. The sequence continues at coordinate 41,291,892 of WNWU01000003.1, read as the reverse complement.
ATTACAGACAGTAATCACTAATTGTAACCTAAGAGTTAAACAAAAGGGCAAGAAAGAATGTAACTGAAGTTTTTCTGTTTTCTGGAGTTTTAAAGTATCGGTCCATATAATGGATATTATTTGCCTAATGGCTTGTCTCAAAATTCATAGTTCAGCTTCAGTTACTACAATTTTAATCAGCTCTTTGTGAAATATCTACCAACTTAGAGAACCTATAATGGTCGGGCTTTCATATTTCATCATATGGTAGCTTTGTAGGTTAAATCTCACTGCTTTAAAGATTCTGCAATGTATTTGCATCAGTCTGCTTAAAGTGGAAGAATGGTAGAAGGAACTGCTACTAAGATACAAATATTTGGCTGCTTTTAAGACCAGGATTTTGACATAAAGGACTGATTTATGCTAGAGTCTCAAACAATGATTAAGAAGATTGTATATATACAAGTTGGATGCACACACACACAAAAGGAGACATAGGACTGATCATGGCATACCCAGCTCTTACTTTGAAATCAAAGAGAGTTAATATATACAGTCTATATTTAGCTTCCAAACGCATATAGACTTCCAACATTCAATTCAGATTTGAAATGGATATCATACATCTAAGTTAAATACTTTATGTGCTATACATCCTAGTGCTTTGCTTTTCAGCCATACTAGCTTGTGATCAACTTACCATTTTGGAAGTTATCAATTATAAGTCTGGGTGTAAGTTGTTATTATTTTTGCATTCCTGCAAATTCAAAGCAAACTTTCCTATCTTATGCTTTATTTCACCCATGTTCTTCACTCACTCCATTTTAAAGCACAAGCTGTTTAGTCAAGAATTTTCTGATATTTTTTCAGCCTGAGAATTCCAGGTGTCACTCAGTGAAAAATATAACAGCTCTTCTCAAAACACATACCTCATTCTTTCCCACAGATTTGGGCTTAAGGGGCAGAAAGTTACTAAGTCTCAATAATATCCAGGTATCAAGTGTAGCTGACTTGTCATGGAGAATTTGAAAGAGCTGGCAATATTATCCACTGCAGGTTTGTGATTTACTGAGGCACAGTTGTCAGGCTGACAATGAGTGGTATGGAAGTTGGAAATGGCAGACAGGTAATTCTTCGAGGAATCTTATAGCTGTTTGCCAGTCCCTTGGGCTTGAAGAAAAAGAGGTAAAGGAAAGCAGGAGAGATGGCCCTTTATAAGACACTTTCTAATTGGCCATCAAAATGATGGAAGGCAGAAGTGAGAGATGACAGTATGAGCCCCTCAAGGATATTTTTGAGCATTTTCCTGTGCTCAACATTTTATATCTATGCTTGAATATTTGCCAGAGTGTTTCATCTAACACCTAGTTAAATCTCCTTCTGTCTCATCCTGAGATTCACAGCCTGAGATATATGCTCTTTTTTTATTCCTTCCTTCCAATCAATCATTGTTTGCAGATCTCGCTTTCTTTCCATCTGCATATGCACAAGAATTGGCAAAATGAAAACTCAAAAAAAGCATTGGCAACACCGGCATTCTATTTTATGTGTTTATTGTAAATACAATCACCTTGCCTAGATGGTTGAACAAACGAATATCTAGGCTTTGCTCTGTGCAGGGCAGGCATGATTTGGTGAAGTGAAGGAACATGAAACCTGGAGATTTAGTTTCAAAAACACATGGTTAAGGCACTCCAATCTCAAAGAAATAGAAAAAAATTACCTCAAGATGTTCAAATGATTATTGAAATGTGGTAGGGGTTTGAAAAAGAAAGTACACCTTTTCTGGTAGAACTGCAGCATGAAAGTAAAACTGATACACAGACATGTTGGAATGCGTCAGAATATTCATGACTGGAAAGACATGGTAACAAGGTCAGCCAATTGGGAACTGAGACAGGCTGGAGTCAGGGCCTGTCTTAGACTGCAGCTTCTGATTCTGTGCAGAGAATTGAAACAGAAACCTGTGTGTGTGTGTGTGTGTGTGTGTGTGTGTGTGTGTGTGTGTTAGTCTCTCTCTACTGTACTCTGTGTGTGAACATGTCTGATGATCTGAGCTGAAGAACCACTGTTGGTATTGTAAATATACTTTATGTATTATTATTATGAATATAAAGAAGTTAATGATTCAGTTATCTGTGTGTGCTTCTGGATTTGATTTTTGCAAGAAACTCCGATAGAATGAGCCCCAACTGATTCCAACATCATGAGAATGAAGGCACAGACAATAGCAGCATTAGGAGAAGCTCAAGTCACATGGAAAAACTCTACAGGTGCATCTAGCATATCATTTTCCATCCACTCCACTGTAGCTCTGGTACAGTTTCAAGTATGAACCTTTTCCATTAAGAGCTACTTGATCATTTTAAACAGGAAATGCTCAGAGCCAAAGTCTAATCCAGGATGCTCTCTGCCACATAGATGTGGTCTCAATAGTAGGCAGGTGAAACAGGCAGACAGTTGGCAGGAATCCATTCCCACAGCCTCTTTATGACTTCAGATTTATTGAATGAGGATTGCCATGCAGAATAACAACAAGCTGCATATGGAACATACCTAGAAATCTGCTTGTATAAACAGGTAACAAAGATTCGGCTCCCTCTATTGACTGTATACACACCTGCCCTAGCAAAAGCATTGCCATAAATTTTAAATGGATCTTCTTTTATCAAAACCCCAAATAATAAATGATAATTTGAAAGGCAGCCTTACTAACTCACAGTGTTAAATAAACTGAATTTATTTTGATCTATAATTAGACCATCTCCCACTAGTTGGTTACAGGAACTTGTAATATTCTGCAGCCATCATTAACACAGTCTAAACCCATTATCATCATATTTGTCTAATGATGGTTGGATGACCCTAGAAGACACTTCAGGTCACTAGTGTGGAAATGTATTTTATTTATTAATCAAACTTATATGTCTATCTCTCCAGATGACTCCGGGTGATGTACAATAGATAAAACAGAAAATATAAAAACATCAATAACAAATATAAAAAAAGATAGTAAATAAATATCCTAAAAACCCAACATACAAACTGTAAAAGAAGAGAAAATAAAATATAACCCCCTCAACAATGAAACCATCCAGACAAATCTCCAATTCCATGAAAGGCCCAGGCCTTGTCATATAACCAAGTCTTGAGGGCCTTCCAGAATATCAAAAAAGATGGGGCCAATCTGATTTTAGAGAGAAGGACATAAGAGTGGTGCCACTGCAGGGAAGGCACAGCTCCTGGGACACTGAATGTAGATAACATGCCTTCTTTGCATGATCTAATGGGGGAAGCTAATGTAAACAGAGCCTTGTTTAGTACAGTGGTCTAAAGTACCCTGTTATTAACACCAGCTGCCGGCAATTATTGCAGGTTTGAATCTCACCAAGGCTCAAGATTGACTCAGCCTTCCATCCTTTCTAAGGTAGGTAAATTGAGGATCCAGTTTGTGGGGGCAATAAGCTGACTTTGTATAAAATATACAAAAGTATGAAGGCTATTGCTTAGCGCACTGTAAGCCGCCCTGAGTCTCCGGAGAAGGGCGGCATATAAATCAAATTAAAAAAAAAAAAAACTGAGGGAGAGGTAAATCCTTCAGATAGCTTGGTGCCATGCCAAGAAGGGCTTTAAAGGTTAAAACCAACACCTTAAATGAGACCCAGAAGCCAACTGCCAACCAATGTAGCTCACAGATTAAATGTGCAGCATGGATTTCCTAGGAGCACACATAACTGCCCTCATCATTACATCCTGTAACCAGATGAAGTTTGTAAATCCTCTTCAAGGACAGCTCCATGTACAGCGCATTGCAGTAGATCAATTTGGAGGGGACTACACCATGAATAACTGCAGGCCATATTAAGAACTGAAATAGTCTTCACAGCTATATTATAGTTTGAATTATTATACTGTTGGAACCACTTCTTCATGAAATATTTATTTGTTGTCACTTTTCTTCCAGAAGTTAAAGATGGCATGTATAGACTTTGTCCTCCAATTTAATTCTCACCACAACTCTATAGAATGCATTTGGTTGAGAGACAGGGATTTAGCCAAAGCCACTCAGATGAACTTCATGGGTGAATGGGAATTTGAACTTGAGCACCCTCCGTCCCAATTCAATATTTTCACCACAGCATACTGGCTCTCAATTCCATACACGTCACTGGCACTAATAGAAAATTCCATTGATTTTGGAAACTAAAATCTTGTTCAAATCACTCACGAAGCTTGTAGGCAAGCAAAGTTTGTTTGTTTATTTATTTACTTATTTCCTTACATAGTTGCCACCCCAATCAACTGATGCTGAGAGGTGTACCACTCCCAAATCCATCATTTCAGTTAAACATTGTCAGTAAAGAAGCTTAAACTTCCTTCTTTTGAGTTGAATTACAGTTGTTATTTTGCTTTGTTTTTTACTGCTGGCTTCTTTTCATATACTATGGATAAAAAGGTCATAAATTGAAGTAGTAAGAGAACAATACATAAAAGTTGTTCCAAAAGCTGTAAAAGTTTACAACAAGTTTATAAAAACTTAAATTCAAACCTGGCACATGGGATGTCCTACAAGTCAGAGAGAGAGGGAGGGTAGGGAGGGTGTGAGGAGGGAGGGAGGGAGGGAGGGAGGGAGGGAGGAAAAGAGAGGGGGGGGGGGAGAGGGAGATTCACATAGATAAATAATAAAACTGATTTTTTTTAAATATTCAGTGAGGAAAACTCACAAACTTTGTCCAGACATCTTAGCCACCACTCGTAGCTGATAATGAGCTATGATGGGGCCACATCATAGCAAGGCAGATATAGAACAATCAGATGGAAGAGACCCCATAAGGGTATTAGAATGCAAATTGCAGACAATAATTTTGATCTTCCATACTCTAGTGCAGGGTGTCAAACTCACATTGTCATGCCAGAGTCACATGATGTATCAGGACTTTTCCCCCCTTCACCAAAATAGATGTGGGCATGGCCAGCACATGATGCATCTGGCTCGTGGGCCAGGAGTTTTACAGCCCTGCTCTAGTGGCACCTCCTATATTCCTCAAATGAAAGTCATTGTCTTCAGGGGTGGGTTCTATTTACCTTTACTACCGGTTCACAACAAGTGTGCACGCACACTTGCTCCACTCGTGCATGTGCGCATGCTTCTGCGCATGCACAGATCATCCATTATGACATCTGGGTGGGTGGGTGGAACCGCCTACCACTTTTATTACCGGTTCGCAAGAACCGGACAAAACCGGGAGCAACCCACCACTGATTGTCTCCCATTAATGTAGCTTCCAATTCTAACTTAAGTTAAACTTTGTTACTGGCAAACTAACAAGCAGTGACAGTTAATGGATCTAATCCTCAAAGAGTAAAGGTTGCAAAAGACAAAGTGCCTGTATCTGCTGGCAAGCTGCTTCAGCAAACTGGAAAAAGAACCACCTTTCTTTTTTTTCCTTCTAGAAAAGTGTCATGATATACATCAATTCTTTCAGCTGGATGTGAAGTCACTCCCAACTTCAGTTTCTTGTTTTCTGTCCATGGAAAAATGCAAGGTATAGCTGCATGTGACATGGCTTGGGTAAAACAATCTGCAGAACAAAAGGATACAAAGACATTGCAAAGAATTAACAGATAAGATCCAGTTGATGGATCTGTTGGCTCCACAGCTGATTCCTTGGTTGGCTCCACAACAAAAAAGAAATATATCACAGAGATGTTTCCACTATACCTATATTCTGCTAATCCACCTGAAGATCACTACCATCAACCTCTGAATTATTTGTAAGGAAACCATAATGCTGATTTTATAAACTGTTACCTTGAAATGAGTAGGCCCTTGCCTGCAGCCTCTCACCATGTACGGTTTCCATAAATATGCAGAACATTTGATAATAATTAAAGCAAATAGTAATCAGGTATATGCTGTTGATTTTCCCTTCATATCATTATGTCTTTAGAAGAGTGCAATAAAAATAAGGAGCCATGCAATGTTTCACAAAGTGCATGCTAGAAATATTTTTCTACCAATAAAAGATTGTAAACAAGGTCAGATTATTTAATTTCAATAAAAGACAGAAATATGAATTTGGAAAAGGAACTTTCTTAGTTTAAAGTTCTAAATTCTAGCAAATAATCTTACAGCTGCATCAATTTGGGGGATAACAGTAATATTTTTTATCATAAAAGAGGCTCTAGTCATCTATCGTGATTTCCCTAATCCATTTGAAAGCCTTTTTTTTGTTTTTGATATGATACCATAATTTAAAAACTATTGAATCGTGTCTCTATTTTACCCTACCCACCCATTACCACAACCATATTCTTCTATCCAAATCAACAGGTACAGTGTTTGGGCAAAGATGGATGCTTTCCAATCTTTCTCAGTAGAAAAGTATAAGGGATTTATTTTCATTATTGCATGAGAGAGTTGCCTCCAACTAATTTGTACAGACACTGGATTCTCTCAGAGGAGCAATGCGCAGACCGTCAATAATTAACTCTGTCAGATGGCAGGAGGCCAGAACCAATTACGCAGCGGTGCAGACATCTTCAGCTGCTTATGAATAAAAAAAGGAAATCTGGAATAAAAGTAAATAAAAGCATTATTTGCCAGCATGATCAATAATTGCTTTCTATTCCCCCCAGCTTTCATCTATACTGCATTACCTTTCCTGATTGCAAATAACAAAACAAAACAAGAGAACCCAGGCAAGCTGTAGATAATCTATCTTTTGGAACAATAATGGTTTTTCTTAAATATATTCCCTCCTCAAACTTTTTAAGGGATCAATCTAAGGTGGTTGGTTTTTTTAATTTCCCCCTAGAATTTAGCAATATATATTAAAGCAAACATCTTTCTACAATTACTAGAGGATAAAATGGCATATTGGCTACAGTCCCAAATTTGATCTAGGGTTGATAGCAGTGGTGAAATCCAATTTTTTTTACTACCGGTTCTGTGGGTGTGGTTTGATGGGCGTGATGTGGCTTGGTAGGCATGGCAGGGTATGGATACTGCAAAATCTCCTTTCCCATCCCACTCTGGGACCAGCCAGAGGTGGTATTTGCCGGTTCTCTGAACTGCTCAGAATTTACGCTGGATTTCACCCCTGGTTGATAGCCACAAGAAAAATGGTAAAACTGTGGTGTCCTGTTTTCTTCCTTCCTGTCCAGGAGAAGTAAAGAAGAAGGGGAATCCATTAACCAATGGTAGGTCCAGGCAGGACATAAAGTCATCACCACGGTGAAAGCAAATGAAAGCAGGGAAAACTGGTAATGGTATGACAAAGGGCAACAATTTTGAACCAAGGTACATCAAATGGGCTAACTTACAGAATGCCATGATTCATTATTCCAGTGGGAATGAAATTTGGGAAGAGTTTGTTTACTTCCAGTCTGCTTCATCAGCCATATCAGGTGACTGTCATTTCCAACACTACCTGAAGCTTCCAAAAAGTCACTGGGGAAATTGTCACAAATTATGAACTTGATTGTAATTGTGCAAGCTCCTGCTTAGTTTCCCAGTAGAAAAGATGACAGCACACCTTTTCCAATCCATGCACCACTACACACCCCTATACACCCTTCCCAAAATGTGCAGCACCTCTTGTACAACTGCATATTCCCTTTCTGACCTATTCTGTGCATTCATTTCAATCCACGACACAACCACTCACAGCCTTCCTAAAAGGTGTTGCACAGGTTGGGGAGGATGCATGGGGTTTTGTACAGGTTGGACAAGGTTTACAGAGGGGCTTGTGAGTGCAAGGCAAGCAGCATAAAAGTTAAACATAGTGCAGGGGTTATGCGACTCTTAAATAAGGAACTATCTCTAAATCAATTATCAATGTGTCAATGGATTATCTAGTTTCTACTTAGAACTAACAAATGCAATGTCCAGCAGCTGAAAATACAGAGGGAAAGCTTAATAGTCTGTTATAGGTTTCCTAAGCATTTTTAACTATTGAAAATTATGATAGATGATAAAGCTTGGTAATGGTGGGCCCTGTTATTATTGTGGATCTCATAAGCTGAGTCTGTGGTTACTTTCTATTAGAAAGTAGAACTTTGGTAGTCAGCATCTGCTGGAATTGCGTGTATATGTCTCATGTGGTAAAATACTAAACTATAAATAGCAGCTTCTCTGAAAACTATATGTACCGTATTTTTCGGAGTATAAGACGCACCTTAGTTTTGGGGGAGGAAAATAAGAAAAAAGCTGATTGGTGGGTGGATCGGCTTCCCAGAATACCCCCAATCAGCTGTTCTCAGAGGTGAATTTTAGCAACAGGTTCATTGGTTGTGAGCTCCGTGCCTTGCTTTTTTTTTCTGCCTCTGAAAGCCTCCAAAACAGAGCTTCAGAAAAAAGGCTTTTTTTGCTGAAGCTCTGTTTGGAGGCTTTTTTTCTGAAGTTTCTTTCAGAGGCTTTTATTCTGAAGGACTGTCTGTACTCTGTTCAATCTCCTTTCTTTGGTATTGGTATGTAGATTAACCTCTTCCGATCTGTTGGTTATTGTGTCATTCTCCAGATTTGTTAGCATAGTTTGGTTAGAACCTTTACTGATTATTTTTTGTTGTTGTTGTTGTTGCTTGCCATATTATTTTAGATAAAAGCCTTTCAGAGGCTTTTTTTCTGAAGCTTCATTTCTGAGGCTTCTTTCAGCCTCTGAAATCTCCATTTGCGAGGCTGGGCGGTGCTACATTCGGAGTATAAGACACACCCAGATTTTCACCCTCTTTTTGGGGGGGGGG
>WNWU01000003.1:41233140-41276210 GCA_012654045.1 Ptyas mucosa | reverse complement strand
ATCCATCCATCCATCCATCCATCCATCCATCCATCCATCCATCCATCTATCTATCTATCTATCTATCTATCTATCTATCTATCTATCTATCATCTCTATCCATCTCTATCTCTATCTATCTCTATCTCTAATCTCCTCTATCTCTTTCTATATATATGGGGCATGATGACTCAGCAGTTAAAGTTGCTGAGCTTGTCAGCTGGAAAGTTGACAAGCCTGGGTTCGCAACCTGAGCTCCACACAACAGGGTGAGCTCCTGCTACTTGCGCCAGCTGCTGCTCACCTAGCAGTTGGAAAACATGTGCGCGCGCGCACACACACACACACACACACATTGTCTTTCCCTGTGTGTGTGTGTGTGTGTGTGTGTGTGTGTGTGTGTGTGTGTATGACTCTAGGGGGCAGTGTTCATCTCTGTTTCCTAGTCATGGGAGCCAGCATTGTCTGAAGAGGCTTTCATGGTCATGTGACTGGCATGACTCTACGCTGAGGCGCGCAGAACACTGTTACCTTCCCACTGAAGTGATACCTATTTATCTACTTGCATTTGCATGCTTTTGAATTGCTAGGTTGGCAGGAACTGGAGCACGAATGGGAGCTCACTCCTTCACCTGATGCTTGGGTATTGAATTGCCAAACTTTCGGTCGACAAGCCCAGAGTTTTAACTGCTAAGTCACTGTGCATGTGTAGCTACAAAAAATAAAATCAAGCTACCTAGTGACTTGGTTTCTCTAATAAATGCATTTTGCAAATTATGCATCGAAAGGGTATGTTGACAGCAGCCAAACCCCACATCAATGTTCTTCCATTGTCAATAGAATAGCACTCTTCAATTGACAAAATTTGTGGTTTCTTTGTTGTCCTCTTTGGGCAACATTTTGCTCTTTCCTTTATTAGCAAATTTGCTGTTTAGGATTTGCTAGTAAATCACACTAGCACTCTTATGGATTTGTTTGTGCTTTTTGAAACTCTTTGATGTAGATTTTAGAATGACTTCCAAGCTTCAGTAGAAGAAAAAAAGAACTGAAGTGAATTGAATTGAATTGCATCCATCTTGTGTGGGCAAGCAAAGTAGCAGCAGGGAGAAGGCACTGCCATTGTGTGACCAGATAATTCATAATCTATGATGGATGATGAAATCACTCATCGTATATCCCAAGGGGCACTTCTGGGAAGATGCCCAGAGCCTTTCCTGTCTGAATGCCTTAACAGTATCTCTTAAATCCCTTTAACTGAAAACTACAGAGCTATGCACTGGAATACATAGATAACAACACAGAATATCGTGGAATGTATTTGCCAATAAATATGCACAAAATTGGCACGCACGTTTCTCATTTTAAATCTTTATTCCTGAATTTAAATTTTAATATATAGGACTATTAAAAAAACAATTGCATATAGCTATTAAATTTGCTGGATTATCACATCTAAATGATTCAGGAAAGTTACATCTGCTACTATTTGCTAAGCGCTTCTTGGTTGCTTAAAAGAATACTCTAGAGCACGATACTTTATTATGGTTTCCTGGATTGCTTATCAGGACTCACGCTTCTAATTTACAATGAATTAGCCTCTGAGAAAATGCCACGTTTTTTAAACTAGCAGATTAGTCCTTTTTCATTAGGCTTTTGATAAGAAAACTAAACAATCTGGATCAGTGGTGGGTTTCAAAAATTTTTACTATCGGTTCTGCGGGTGTGGCTTTGTGGGTATGGCAGGAGAAGGTTACTGCAAAATCCCCATTTCTTACTGATCAGCTGGGATTTGGGTGGCAGAGAATAGATGGGGGTGGGGCCATTCAGAGGTGCTATTTACTGGTTCTCCGAACTACTCAAAATTTCCACTACCGGTTCTCCAGAACAGGTCAGAACCTGATGAAACCCACCTCTGATCTGGATCAAAATTTTACTTCCCAAATTTTAAGGAAACTATTTTAATTAATAGTTCCATCAAGCTTATGTTGTGAGGACCTTTATTAAGAGCTGTTATTGGCTCAGCAGATTAAACAGTGAAATAGGTGTGAGACAGTCAGCCAGTTTTCCCTTTTCACTCAAGCAATTATTAAATGGGTCTGCTAAGCCAATTTTTCTGAATGCTAATCTTCCTAATGCCATGCTTTCATTTTGCAAGGCAGCACATTCTTAGATCTGCTGGACATCAGTGCCAACTTCTCCCAAGACTGCATATAATTTTGAGACTGGCCTTTCATTTTATCCATACAAATATAATATATGTAGTACTCCCAGGTATGAATAAAATGATTGCTAACTTTTATGTTGGATGATTTATTTAAAGCATAAGTATAATATTAATTAATTAATTAAATTTTTATTCTGCCTTTATTACTGTACAAATAACTCAAGCTGATAAACATATCTAATATTCCTTCTGCCTCCTATTTTCACCACCACAACAACCCTCTGAGGTGGCTTGGTCTGAGAGCAAGAGAGAGACTAGTCCAAAATTACTCAGCTGGCTTTGAGATATAAGGAACTAGAACTCACAGACTCCTAGATTATAGGCAAGCATTTTAATCACTACACTAAAATGGTTCTCTTTATTATTAAATACTAATTAATATTTAATGAATGCCAAACTTAGAAAGCTTATAAATGTGTCTCTCTGCATAAAGGTTCTACTACTACTTTTGGAGGATATGATGTTTATTGTAAAGATAAGAAAGGAATAAATAATCAGGCAATGATTATGGTGGGTTTCAAATTTTTTTACTACTGGTTCTGTGGGCATGGCTTGGTGGGCGTAGCAGGGGAAGGATACTGTAAAATCTCCATTCCCTCCCCAATCCAGGGGAAGGTTATTGCAAAATCCCCATTTCAGCTGGGACTTGGGAGGCAGAGAATAGATGGGGGTGGGGCCAGTCAGAATTTTTACTACCGGTTTTCCAAACTACTCAAAATTTCCACTACCGGTTCTCCAGAACTGGTCAGAACCTGCTGAAACCCACCTCTGAACACCTCCTCTGATGGAAAGGTGTTGGAGACATTCTTGTTAATAAAACAAAGAATGGAAATTAAGTGGGCAGGACTAGAATATGTATCTTTAATGCCTCTACATACTTAAATTCTCTGTTTCCATGAATAGTTTTAGTGCCTTATTTATAATGACGGGATATATTTGTTCTCCTCAGTTTATTATCTTCTGTTGTGGTTGCTTGATTGTGCTTGATTTGCGTTTTATTGAATTTTGAGGGATTCTAATCATAATCTTATACAGTGCCCTAATATCTGGAAGTCATGTCTATATTGTAACTAATAAATGAATAATAGAGATTCAGAATGCTATTTTCAGCACTTCACACACTATCAACCTCAATTATCAATGAGGAGAATGGCAAACTCCTGTAATTTTTAATGATACTTTTAAAGCTGTGTATTAACCAGATAATAATTCTTGTTCTTGCTTATTGCCTTGGTCATTTTACTATGACTCTATAGACAAAAACATATTTCTGTGGAGCTGCCTCCTCTAATGAAATAATGCAACACTTCTCATGAACCAGGATACCCAGATGTATCTCTAGCGCCTGTAAGGGACACACTGGAAACAAGGTTTTTCTGTTTACATCAATCACATTTTTGCTACCACCTTTATTTGAGACATTGTCAACTTTAATATATTGTGTAATTTCACATTGACATAAGAACTAGTGCAAAAATTAGCCAAGTGAGCACTCAGCTACATAAAGAATAAGATTCAGGAATGTCCAAATTACAGCACCTTCTTAGAAAATACTAGATTCATGTCCACAGAAAAAAGATTAAATAAGAAACCAAAATTAGAACTGCTATTGCAAAGTACTTCAGATTTAACAACCAAAATTAAATATTTAAGCTGTATCGGTTTCACCCTCTGCTTTCTCTGAAACTGTCCATATAAATTGGCACAAAGAAGTCTATTTGGCAGTCACTATTCAGGGAAATCACTAGAAATAAAAGAGTAAGCAGCAATTTATATTGAGTCTGTGCAATTTCTGAAAGATACAGAAATTCCTGCTATGCTCTCCAAGACGGCCGGACTGATGACATTAGGGTTGCTTCCTGATAGTCACATGTGCTTGGTTTCCCGATTGTTTGTGATTATGGTACATAAAAACATTATGTCATAAGGACAAGTGTCATTTGCTTTTTTCATAGGAAGTATATAGATTTTTGCCTGTCTGCTTCTGTTCATCTGAGATACCCACCACCACCACTACCAGTTCACTCGATCCGGGGCAAACCAGTAGCAACCCACCATTGCAGCTAGGGCATAACAATAGGACCCATTATGAAAAGATGGTAGTTTGTACATTTCTTGCTTATACAATAATTCAGTGCAAAATTGTATTGAAATACAAAAGTATGGCTTACATATAATAGATCTATGACAATTGTTTTTTGTATCAAACAAGTGTGCTAAACTGATGTAATTTATACATGGTATAAATTTTAAAAACCTATTCCATGTCTTTGGCATTGCTGGCCATTTTATTTTATTTTTTTACTTTTCTCTGATTTTAAAATATACAGTTTAAAAAGTATTCTATTGAGAACAATGAAAAACAGAAACTATAAGAAAATGTTCTAATGTTCTAATTTTACAGAAAATTGTTTGCCTATAGCTTTCCTCTACAATTAGATACTTTCCATTAGCTAGGATTACAGATGTTACTTGGAGCAGGGGTCTCCAACCTTGGCAACTTTAAGACTTGTGGACTTCAACTCCCAGAGTTCCTCAGCCAGGAACTCTGGGAGTTGAAGCCCACAAATCTTAATGTTGGAGAACCCTGACTTGGAGAGTATCTAGTTAAGGAAGACAATTAGAGGAGTAATTTTAAATATGTACAGTGAAAACCAAAACAGGTTCATCCATTTTAGTACTTCAAAATTGTCATTAGTATTTCATGCCTACTAATATCCTTATTTGAACAAGTCATTCTACCCAATAGCATATCTTAGGGGAAAAAATGATCTGAGTGCATGATCTGACAGCACTACCTTTCTACACTGAGAATCTTATGTCTTTTTCTCTAGTAGTACCACAGCAACCACTGAAACAAAAGGGACATAATCTGCCAATTGGCTCAGCTGCCCCAGTTTGCTTCAGTCTTCATTTCATATATGACAACAGGATGACAAGTAGTCTGGCCAGGGAAAGAGTTGAGAAAATAGGCTGTAGGAGAATATATCACAAAAGGAAGGTACAGTCTAAAGTTTGGGTGATTGTAAAGAATGAAGAAGTTTTTTTCTTATCCAGAATGTGTTTTATTTTGAGAAATTATGGTAGAGGTAAAATTTAAATATTTCATTCTTCATGCCACTATTTTATTTCCAAAAGTGATTTAAGTGCTTCAGCTAAGAATCTTTTTTAAACCTTCTTTGTTGGAGCAATTATTCCTAGTCCAGTTCAAGTACTGGACAAGAGCCGTACTGACCATCCCAGTTCCTGAAGTGATGCTGTCTATCGTAAAGCAGAAGAACGCTATATCGTCTCACATATGTATTCCTCGTTGAATATAAGCATATCCCTATTTTATATCTTATATGAATGAGGTAAGTAACTCCATAAAAATTTCAACTGAGCACAAATGGCCTTTTAAAAGTCTCTTCCAGATTTATTGGCCAGAAATTCAGACACACAATGGTTTTCCAAGGAAAGGAGAAATTCTCCATTCATTTCTTAAGGATAGGACCTTTTCTTGGTCATGACAATAGTGGCACAACTATGCAAATATTCATGTGGAATACTTTCTTAAAATATTTTTGTACTGGGGATTTTTTTAAAAAAGCATGGAAAGTCAAGGAGAGCTGGGGAAAAAAGAGCTGGAAAGATGATAATACAATGAACATTTACACAGAACCTTGGTTAAATTATAATTAAGTCAATGTACAGAAATCACAAAATTTTAGAACAATCTCTCTTTCTTTGCCTGACATGAGAAAGTGACAGAAATTTTTTCTGCCCAACATTAATAAAAGTACGCAAGCTTACTCCATTCTCAGTTTTTCTAAATATAATTCTGTCTGGATAAATAGAAGAAATGCAATGGTTGTCACTATTGTTTGGTTATCATTTAAAACTTAAATATATAGATAGTCTCTGCAAGTCTATATTTTTTAGGAGCAATCCCAGAAAACTCAATGTATTTATTGATAACTAAGTAATATAAGATCTCCAAGTGTACTTTTTTCATTATTTGTTTTAGATTTACATATAGAGATTCAGATAGAGTTGCTTGGAATTCTATTCAGAGTAGAGGAAAATAATGGGAATAATTATAGTGAATTCCTATCCTGCTTGCAGCCCATTTTGACAAAATTAGGTAAGTGTCTGAAACACCATGAGAGGCAGCTTAATGGAATATAGGAGAGAATCAAGGTAGATCATTCTTTCACCTTCTTTCCTAACATGGAACTTGTATCCTGATACTTTTTATGAATGGAATGAGCTGCTCCATTTATACAATGATTGGCTTGGGTCCAACCCAATGAAATCCTTAATAGATATAAAATACAATATATGCAATGAATTATCAGGCATAATTCATGCTTCAGTTAAGAAAAAAGAGTAATATCAAAAGCATATTTATCAGCTAATCAGCAACTGGGATCTGTCCTCTGTGAATTTATCTAACATTCTTAGAAAAAAAATTCTAATATTGGATAACTGACCTTGTGTAGGGTAACTTTAATGTAATCTTATGAATGCAAATGGGAATGAAGGAAAGTTGGCAGAGTACATAACTTTTCAGAAGATTTTAATATAATGATTATTTCTTTTTCAGATCTGTGAATTAAATATAAAACAGATGGGAAATCTTGTATATGGAAAGGAAAAACTGAAGAAAGTGTTATATCTTAGTCAAAATTACCAAATCCCCAATATGCAAATATTTTCCAAGAATCATTTTACTTTATTTAATCCAGATGTTTGGTAGTTTAAGTAGTCTGCAAAATAGATCAAATAGAGAAAATCATATATCTGTAGCAGTGCCTTCCCTCTGGGATGTGGTTCCTCCTGAGATCTAGATGAAACCTGCTAGGCTGTGGTTTAGAAGAGATGTGATTATCTGTTTCTTAACCCAAGCTTTTGGGTTAAGCAGCATGTATGCGCAATCACATACAGAAGTAGAAGGAAGTTTATGAACAGTTTAGTTGTGCTATTTTTCTATACCTGCCTATTTTTTGCTCTGTTTACCTTAAACCTGAAAAGGTATTATGGTTTCAAATTACTGTTTTCCTTTCCTATTACATGTTTCCAACTGATATGTTCTGCTGGGACTTAGCCTTTAGCTTAGCTAGCCTCTAACTCTTTCCTTTGTAATCCAGACTGCAGGATATTCTATCTTCATGCAAAGAAGAACAGAGACTGCCCTTTGGGATTTAGTCCTTCACAACCTTTAGTAAAGTTTTTTAAAAAGTTTTGACAGATTTTCAATCAATTTTCTGGAACGGGCATAAAAAAATTGGAAACACAAAGAAATGGGTGCTTTATAATGTAGAGTAAGTAAGAATAATATTTTGAGATTTTAAATCCTGGCCCTCATTTCTATAAGTAACTTATTAAAAGACCTTAAACCAAATAAAAGGGATTAGCCATTGGTCAGTGTGAATTGGAATTCTTCAGAAACTTATTTAACTGAGATTGTCTAGTTAAAAAGTCTACTTTGAATAATTCGAATTGGATCAATAGAATTTGAACTAATTTAGACAATAAAACTATATGTGGAAAAGCAGAAATGATATCCAAACTATTCTGAATTTAATTGACACTTTGAATCAAATATTCTCACATCCCCATAAATCATATTCTGCCTAATGTTGACTTCTTAGCAACAGATAACCATAAGGGATGGAACAAATCATCCATCTGTTCCACTTTTAGGTCATCAGAAAATGGATGGGAAGAAATGGACAGGCAATCTCTCTCTCCTGAATCCACTTTGAAACATATAAGGCAGATCAGGAGTAGCTCTAGACATTTTGGCACCTTAGGCAAAGTCATCTTCTAACACTTCCTTTGGTTTGACAATTTTGTTAGGGATTTCAAAAGAGCACCCTCTTCTTTTTCTTTCAGTTTTTGGGATTTATATTTAAGATTTTCAGCCCTCAACAATTTCCCCCCTTTCACAGTGATTTTCACCCTATTTACATAGTAAGCAATTTTAATTGCATCCACTCTTGTTATGTGGCAACAATATTGTGAAATTATATTTAACTCTCAAATTCATGGAACACACTATTACTGCTTTTGTAAAGTCTTTTCAGTTTTGGTGTCCCCTAAAATTTGCAGCCCCTTGATAGGTGCCTACATGACCTTAGCTTAGAGACAGCCCTGAGGCAGAATTACCAATCACTATCATGCTTCTTCAGTTCAAGAATATGGTTGTGGCCTACACTTTTCCACAATTTTAGTTAGTCCCAACTGTGAAAACAAGTTCTTGGATTTACTAAGTGAGTTGTTTGGATATTATCATGTGACTAGAATTTATAACTGGCCAAAAGCAATGAAAAATCATGCATACAAATACCCTAGTATCTATTCTGATAAAATACTGATAACTAATAAAGTGGTAGATAGAAAGGGGGGAGTTGGCTAAAGTGCTAAATGAAAAACATACACTTGAATTGTATGTTTTTCTAAATATAAACAGTAGAGAAACTATTCAATATTTGCTGTTCAAACAAAAATCTATGTATGTATGGGTATAAAGAGTTTTACTTGCATTTTTATAATACAATATATAATATTTTATTACTAGCCCTTTTTTATATCCTAGGGTTGGAATTGATATACAGTCAAGAGTCTGTTTTTCAACATGAATTCTTAGCTTTTAAAGGTAAAGATTTTCCCCTGTTCAGTCATGTCCAATTAGGGGGCAATGCTCATCTCGATTTCCTAGCTGAGAGAGCCAGCATTGTCTGAAAATATTTTCACAGTCATGTGGCCAGCAGACTATATCCCAAGACATACGGAATGCTGTTACCTTCCCACTGAATTGGTACCTATTTATCTACTTTCATTTGTATGCTTTCAAACTGCTAGGTGGGCAGGAGCTGGGACAAGAGCTTGGGTCTCGAATCTGAGCTCTCAGCTTTCCAGCTGACAAGATCATTGTCTTTAACCACTGAGCCATCACACCTCTTCTTAGCTTTCAAACACAAGTTAATATTTCCATGGAAGTAAGTTCCATTCAGCTCAGTGAGGCTCACTTCTAAGTAGCTATGCTAGTAACATCTTTGTGCAGGAAGAACATGCCACCCTTTCCAAAGGAACATAAGCAAAGCTCTGAGAACAAATAGTGATTAAGCTGCTAAGAACAGAAACAGAGAGAGGGAAAGAGAGACTCAAAGACCAAAGATGACTTGAATGTGTAATATCAATCACAATTTGTCTACCACCCTCCTGAATGATTCAGCAGCAATGTACAGTCGATTCACACTAGCTGAGATGTATTTTGTTAGCCATTGTTCTAAAATGGAAGGACAGGAAGAAAGGAAGGCTGGTTGCAGAGATACCTTTCTACGGTTAACTGAAGTATGATGCGGTTCAGATAGAATTGTTTGTTCCTTCTTGTTAATAATCTGTGATAATTTATCAAGGAGCTCACCGTTATTGGTCAGCTCATACTTAAACTCCTCCCATTGTAAAATTACTTCATCAAACAACCATTACTATGCTTATCCATCTCAACCAGGCCAACTGAGAGGCTAAGTGTTTCTCACACTCTGTCTCAGCAGATGATACGGTTGGACAAAAAACTTAAATCAGGCATTTCTAGCCAATTTCGAAGAAAATAATGTACCAGATGAGTTAGTTGCAGGGAACTGGACATACACAAGGCAATTCTATATAGCTCTTAGTCACTCTGTGTAAATTTAGATTAGAGTACAGAATTAATGAGAGATTAAAGAAGGCCATTCCAGTCTTCCGGGAGTCTTTGGAGGAATGCATCTGTGAAGAGATTATAAACTAGTCCTTCAAATGTTCTGAAACTTATCTATATGTTTATATATATATAAATATTTAACATTTTTTTCAAGGAACAAGTAGATGGGGGAACCGAGGCAAAATCAATAGTACTGTGTCTTGTTTATTAAGGGTTTCCTGGGGCATTTGGAGGGGTTTGTATGTTTAACTATACTAAACTTAATTTGGCCTTACACTATATTTTCTGTGCTTCCTAGCTGGGCAATTGTAACAAGTTTTTAACTATTTTAATTGGAGGGCACCAGAGGTCACCAAAAGCAAACTGGAGGACCAATGTCTTTGCTTGTCCCAAACTGTACTTTTGTTGCAAGAACTGGAAGAAAACCAACATTATAGAATAACAGAGTTGGAAGGGACTTTGGAGGTCTTCTTTTCTAACCCCTCCTCCTGCAGGAAACCCTATACCTGTGATGGCGAACCTATGGCACGGGTGCCACAGGTGGCACGCGGAGCCATATCGGTGGGCATGCGAGCTCAGGTCCAGCACGCATGCGTGTGCTAGCCAGCTGATTTTCGGGCCTTCTGGGCCCACCAGAAGTCAGGAAACACAATGTTTCTGGCCTCTGGAGGGCCTCTGGGGATGGGTAGGGAAGGCCGTTTTTGCTCTCCCCAGGCTCCTAGAAAGGCTCTGGAGCATGGGGAAAGCAAAAAATGGGCCTACCGGGCCCACCGGGCCATCATGTGCCAAAAGCGGGGGGAGAACGGGGGGTGGGGTACATAGAATTATGGATGTGGGCACGCGTGCATGTGACCCCACCACGGTCCCCCCACTTTTGGCACGCAATGGCAAAAAGGTTAGCCATCACTGCCCTATACCATTTCAGACAAATGGTCTTCCAATCTCTTCTTGAAAACTTCCAGTGTTGGAGCATCCCAAACTTCTAGAGGCAAGTTGTTCCACTGATTAATTGTTCTAACTGACAGGAAAATTCTCCTTAGTTTTAGGTTGATTCTCTCCTTGATTAGTTTCCACCCATTGCTTCTTGTCCTGCCTTCAGGTGCTTTGGAGAATAGGTTGACTGCCTTTTCTTCATGGCAACCCTTCAGATATTGGAACACCACTGTCATTACTTAGCTCTCCATCTAGATGCCGCTCTATTCTAGTGCTTTTGCAATAGGTTTTCCTTTCCTTGGGCCTTTTCTGGCCTTTTCTGTCTTTTTCATTTTTCTAAAAGTCTACTTTTACCGGAAGAAATGGCTTCCTGATTGTTCATTGTCCTTTTAATCTCTGTGTATTGCACATCACTGATAATTATATCGGCAGCTAAGGCAGCTGACCAAATGACTGGCTATAGTAGCCAACTACATTGTTTGGGAACCTTGCCTTATAGGCCTGTGCTAGTCATATTTTGGTTCCTAATGAAGCATCCAGCTATAAGCAAGTATGTTTTCCTGGCCTCTTGCCTCCCTTGAAAATTTCCCAGTGAGCCACCCTGGGATAAAATAAATAAAACATGATGCTTCTCAAGAAAGGCAGCGTTAAACCCAGGGGAACTTTGATTAGGCACATGTCTGCCTAACTTGCTTTCAGTAATGAGGAGTAAACAAGCCATCTTTGCAGGAGGGTGATTTGAAGGCAATCAAAAAGGTTAATGAAGGCACTCAGGTATCAGCAAACTCTGGCTCCTGATTCTGCAGCAAGTCCCTGCCTTGTTCATTTACTCAAGTGGAAGGTCCTGTTTTAATGCCAAGTCATGAAAAGAAAACTATTTTTCCCTTTAAAAAAAAAATGTTTATCAATCCCACAAAGAATCCTTTTAAAATGCAATTGCAAAGACTCGCTGAACTTCCAAGGCAGCAGTTCTTTGCCTGCCTTCTCTCATGAATATTAAAGCTGCTCCAGGAAGTCACAAGATCTTATGCATGGTATGCAAATAAACCTTTAGGTGCTAGTGGGATATTAGAAACTGTATTTTTTTTTTAACCTTGTCCTTAATATTTATTTATTTGCAAAATAAAAAGAAACTTGTATTGGATTCTTTTCAGGATTTGGAGGGGCTTCATTTTAATAATTCATGAGATCTCTTTTAGTTGCACCTTTAATAATTTTCCATGTAAAAATCTGAAAGTAGCAGAACAAAAAGCAACTCCACTCTATTTGTTAGATAGAGCACAGGGAAACCCATTGAAAATGATAGGAATCAATCTCCAAATTCAAGGGTTGAGGAGTTTGACCAGACTTGCACTGTCTTTGTCTGCATTACAAGAATTAGTAGAATTGGAGATTAGAGTAGAACACAGGTGTCAAACTCGCCACATCATGTTGCCGTCGGGTAATGTTTCAGGATATTTTTCCCATTTGTGGAGCTGGGGTGAGTATGGCCTGCTCATGACCCATCTGGCCTGTGGGCCACCAGTTTGACATCCCTGGAGTAGGGGGAGAGGGTCTTTTATATATATGTATATGTGTGTGTGGATAGATGGTAGGTAGGTAGGTAGGTAGATAGATAGATAGATAGATAGATAGATAGATAGATAGATAGATATTAGGTAGATAGAGTTGTATATATCTATATGTGTGTGCGCACGCACGCACACACGTACATGTATATATATGTATGTGGATGTATGTATCTAGATCTAGAAAGATGCCTACATGAAACATTCAGAAATCATACCATCAAGCATCATTCTAGCTGGAAGAAATGATTACTTGGATCATGACACAGATGATGAAACTAAAGCTCATTACATCTGACTCTATACGAATGATTCATAGATGAGTTTCATCAGTCATATCAACTCAAGTACTGTACTAAATGCTCCTGGCATTGAATTTAATATGAGAACTACAAAAGTTTAATGAACTCAAACAAACCCATTGAAATCTTTTCTATTGCTTTTATGTTCACTCCAACAGTTTATATATGCTGCTTATTTCTGCTTTTAAAATTTAATTGAAATAAAGCATAACAATACCAGATTACATAGCCAATTCACGTTAATTACAGTTATGACATCCTGGGAGAAGGCAATCCTTCAATTGTTTTCTTATTGCAGTCAAGATGTTAACATTTTAAGATAGGCCAAGTTAAGAAAGAGGCATGACAAGGATTCCAATAATGCCCTTTATTATATTAAAGTAGAACAGTAGATCTTGAAAGCCTGTCTAAGTTTATCTCTATCCCATCTTATGGACACCTAACTTCAAAAACATCATCAAAAAAGCTCAATAAAAAATGTTCTTTCTGTGTAAACTCAGAAAGCTCAAACTGCCCAAAGAGCTGCTGATCCAGTTCTACAGAGGAATTATTGTCATCTGCACCTCCATAACTGTCTGGTTTGGCTCTGCACCCAAACAAGACAGACACAGACTTCAACTGATAATTAGAACTGCAGAAAAAACAATTGCTACCAACCTGCCTTCCATTGAGGACCTGTATACTGCATGAGTCAAAAAGAGGGCTGTGAAAATATCTACAGACCCTTCACATCCTGGACATAAATTGTTTCAACTTTTACCCTCAAAAAGACGCTATAAGGCACTGCATACCAAAACAACTAAACACAAGGACAGTTTTTTCCTGAATGCCATCACTCTGCTTAACAACTAATTCCCACAACACTGTCAAATAATTTACTAAGGCTGTATTACTATTATTCTTCTCTTCCTTACTAGTATCTATCTCTTCCCACTTATTACTATAACCATGTTGCTTGTATCTTTCAGTTATCTTGTTTTTATTTGTTTCCTAGTACGATTTGATAGCTTATTAGTAACTTGACAATCACTAAGTGTTGTATCTTTTTATTCTTGTTGAATGTATTTTATTCTCCTTATGTACATTGACTTTTTCTCTTGATTGTGTGATCTTTTCTGATCAACTCTTAAGAGTTTGTTTATCCCTTCCCTAATTTCAAAGTAAGCTATACATTCTTCCTCTACAGAGGACACAATATATCCTGATCAATAGTATCTTGCAGCAATTCTAGCTATACTTTAGAGCATTACTTTTTGACAGGAGGGATTTCGGTCAGGGTGGATTCAGGGCATTATATGTTGAAATACTACACAATATCACTAAGAGTCTGCTATTCAAGGCCTGATATTTTTAGCTAATAGAACTCTAACCCTTCCCTCCCTCCCTCTCTCCCCTCCTTTCATTCTGCCCTTAGGATAGGATGAATGTGTTTCAATGTCTTTTATTTTTTTCTAAGAATTTCCTTATATTTAAAATAAGGAAATGGGGAGAACGAAAGAAAAATTAATGGATTTCTGGTGCATTGGTTTCCATTTCTTCTTTATCTTTTTCTTTTCTTTCACACATTATACTGAAGGCTTGCTATCACTTGCATGCCCTAACTGATACATATGCATTAGAATAGAAGAGATATTTATATCAATGCACAAAATAAATGAATACTTTATCTATATCAAGCAACTAATAATTTTTAAATGAAGAGGATACTATTGTTCTTATTTGCAGAGTGAAGGCTGGGTCAGACTGCAAGAAAACTATACCTCTTTATATAATTGTATTGGATTTATATCCACTAAGTGTTTTAATGCATGATGCCCTGGTATGTATTAAAGACACTAAAAAACTCACTTACATATTATTCTTGTCTTATATTATAAGAATCACATGTACTTTCAGTTCTGATTATACATATTTTCTATGCAAATTCATCTAAGGGTGTCTATGTTGACATGGCCCACAGACAGGTAGACGTAAGGCCACAATTGAGCCCAAAATTTCTGCTGATGGGAGAGATAGTTGTTAAGTGATTTTTTGCCCTATTTTATGGCCTTTCTTGCCACAGTTGTTAAGTAAATCACTGTAGTTGTTAAATTAGTAACATGGTGGTTAAGTAAATCTCGCTTTCCCATTGACTTTGCTTGTCTGAAGGTTACAAAAGGTGATCACATGACCCCAGAACACTGCAACACCATAAATATGAATCAGTTTCTAGGAGTCTGCGTTTTGATCACATGACCATGGAGATGTTGCAATGGTTGTAAGTGTGAAAAAACAATTTTAAATCACTGTTTTTTCAATGCCATTGTAACTTGGAAGGTTCACTAAATGAACTGTTGTAAATCAAGGTCTAGCTGTAATGACCCTGGGGATAACTATATGGACCAACTTGCCGCTGAGGACCAGGTCCAATATAGGCAGAAAATCTTACACAGGAAAATTTTAGTCCTGGTTGATTCTATAAGCACACAATTCCTTGTGAGTATAGGGAGAGTCAGCAAGAAGAATTGGTAAATTGGCCTTAAGGTAAAGTACTTGTTTTTTTCTTCTCTTAAATTTATATGCTGCCCATCTCACTCTCCCAAGTAACTCTGGGCAGTTTACTATAGTATAAAAGCAGATATAAAAATATTAGCAGCATTAAAATTAAGATTTGTCACATTCAACCAGAATTTATCTTGAGAAGAATTGCCATATATATTCTTGACAAAGTCTGACCTTTAATCTTATTTTATTGCGGCAGGAAGAGAGCTGTATGGACAATTCACAGACTGTTCAAAGAATAGTTTCTCTATTCTTACCTTTAACAAACTTAAGGAAGTGCTACAGGCAATGCTTATCCACCCACCCATCCGCCCACTTTATTTATTTTATTTTTTTGCTAGACTAGACTTTCCTGTGAGGTTTCCGTCAGTTTATGATTTGGGCCCAAATCAGAAATACAGTGAGAATTGGAGCTCATGGATTTTTAGCCAAGACACCACAATGTATGAAACAAATGGTATACTAGGAGGGAGGGAAAATCAAAACAAGAAATGGAAACATTATCCAGACATGGTCAAGGCTTAAGTAAAGATTTAATTCGAAAGATGGCCAAACGTTTACACAAACTTTCATTCGGCTGGAATCAATGAGGTATCAAATAGCAGTTACTCAGCTAGTGGAGGCTAAATTTCAAATTACAAAGCAAGAACAGGAAATGGGCCATAGTTCATAAATGTAGAAAAGCTGTACACTGCATTCCATTTTGCATGGAGAAAGAGCAAATAAGGGACTTGTTAAAACATATATTATTGTAATGTATGTGAAAAGGACGATCCATAGTTCTACATGCCTCTCGACTAGATTTCTTCTTTTCTTCCTCATCCCAAAAGCCTTGGGTTTTTATTTATTATTCATTTATTTATGTATTACATTTATATATCTTCCCATCTCACCAAAGGCAACTTTATGCTTTCCCCAAGATTTGGCTGATATTGGGCCTGGGTCGTTACTTCCAATCTTATCTAAATAATCATATATCATTAAAATATGTAGGTGGTGTGGAGCTGATGTCAATTCATATCCTACATGTTATCTATTAATTCAGAGAATGTGGTTTTATTCTAACTTATTTGCAAGGACTAAAGTGACTAATACACAGGGCTGAAATGCTCCTGGTTCGGACCGGATCGCCTGATCCGGTAGCGATGGTGGCGGGTGGTTCGGAGAACCAGTAGCAAAAATCCCTGCCCCCCCCCCACAAGCCCAGCTGAGCTGCATGATCATCAGAGGCTTTTTAAAAACTTTTAAAAGCATTTTTTCTACAACCTCTTCCGATGAAAAAATGCTTTTACAAGTTAAAAAAACAAAGCCTCTGATGATCGCGCGGCTCAGCTGGTTTCCTCAGAGGCTTTTCAAAGCATTTTTTTCTGCAACCTCCTGGCCAAAGAGGTGGTAAAAAAAATGCTTTGAAAAGTCTCTGACGATCCCAGCTGAGTTGCCTGATTGTCAGAAAGGCTTTTCAAAGCATTTTTTAAAAAGCCTCTCTGACAATCCCAGCTGAGTTGCCTGATCGTCAGAGGCTTTTCAAAGCATTAGAAAAAAATGCTTTGAAAAGTTAAAAAGAAAAAGAAAAGTTGGCCACGCCCATTCAGTCACATTACCCCCCCACACCAAGCCATGCCCACAGAACCGGTAGTAACAAATTTTACATTTCACCCCTGCTAATACACATTCATCCAAGAGAAGCAAGCTGATAACAAGCACCATATTTGATTATGGAAAAGTAATCAGAGCTGGTGTTAAAGTGCAGAAATATACCAACACTCTTCCATCTGTCTTAGGTGATTGATTTTTGTGTAACTTCCATGCAAACCAAAGCAAGGCCAATACAATGTCTATTCCACTACAGAAAACCATCTTCAAGTTGGTAACAGTCAGTTACATCACTGATGGCTCCATCTTTGAGAATAGTGTTTGTGTTCACCAACTACAAGTGGTCCTCAACTTATGAGCACAATTGGAACTGGAATCTCTGTCATCAAGTGAGATGGTTGTTAAGTCAGTCACATCTGATTTTACAACTTTTTTGCAATGATGATTAAGCGACTCTCTATGGTTGTTAAGTCAATCCATCTTCCCACATTGAATTTGCTTATTGGAAGCTGGCTAGGAAAGTTCTAAATGCCAACCACATGACCCCAGAATGCTGCAACTATGTAAATGCATGCTGGTTGCCAAATGCATGAATTTTGATCATGTGACATAAAGATGCTGTGAGGATTGTATGGAACGGTCATCATCATTGGAATTTCAAAGTGTCATTATGCAAATGGTAAGTCGGGGACATTCTGTATATTCCTAGCAGGAGGTGATGTGATATCTGACCCAGCTCCCCAAACATGACCAACCCTCTGAAGTTAACTCAAAGATTCCTTTATTAAGAGCGCCAGAAGCTCCAGCAAAAAGTTTCTCTCTAACAGCAGGCTAACAAGTCTGTCCGTCGGAAGATGAATAGTTGTCTGCCACATCTATTCATTTCCCTGCCTTTTATCCCCAGAGCTAGGGTAGGCTTCACTAGCAGCAGCGACTCTTCCATCCCACAGATTTCCACTCCTCTCCTTTCCTCTGCCTTCTGCACATCCATGCATCAGGCACTGGACCCAGCTGTTCTTCTTATTCCTCATCAGCCATCTCCAGACTTGGGGGCTGTTGACTCTCCATCAGAGGGCTGACAGATGGCCCAGGCTCTGCCTCTGTCTGTCTCTCAGACAACTCCATTCCCTCTTCCCCCTCTGAGTTCTCAGGTTGTCTTGATGCTGATCCTGCCTCCCACGCCTCCTCTTCATCTGATTCAGCTGCTGGAGGGGCCGGCAGGCCACAACACATGCCTGTTTGACAAGCAAAAGCCCTAAATCTGCGGCCAGCGACAGTTCCCCATCGCCCGGTGCAGTCCCACAGAGAGGGCCTTCTTGGAGTGCTGTCGGCCAAGCAGTGTTGTCTGGAGACTCCTAGGGAACGAGCCTTCTCTGTGGGCACACCTACTTTATGGAATCAACTCCCCCTGGAGCTCCGGGTGGCCCCTGACCTGCGCTCTTTCCACCGTGACCTTAAGACATGGTTATTTCACCAGGCCGGATTGGACTGAAGGGGTTTTTAAGGGGAATTTTAATGGTTTTTAACATCTAATATTGATTTGTCTATTTTATTGCTGTGAGCCACCCTGAGTCCTTTTTGGAGAGAGGGCAGCATATAAGATAAATCAATCAATCAATCAATCACCAGGAAGAAGTATAAGATCCCATTTATTTATTCATTTATTACATTTCTATGCCACCCACCACCCTACAAGGTGACATATGTCCATAAGCTTTCCAAAAACACCTTTTCTGCTGCCCATATCCATAGCTCTTCTCTTACACTGACTGCTGAAAATAGGTAGAGAGATATCCCTCATCAAAACTACCGGTATATTGTAATTTAGGATTTACACAAACAGTCCTCAATGTCCATTCTGATTGGGCCAATATACCAATAAATAAAATAGACTTACATATTTAAGGGGGAAATGTTCCCTCCCTCAGAAAGAGAGAGAGATAATGTTGCCTATAGCTACATATATTACATGACCTTGTATGTATGCCCCACTTCCATCAAAAGAATGACACCCTTTTATTTAACATTTTAGCATTTTAGCATTATTAAAATCTATTTGGGACTGTGATTCCAATTAATTTGAAACTTAGTATAAGTTGATAATGGAATAAGATTAATTAAAATTGTATTTTTGTTCAGCTACAACTATAAGATCAAAAGAATGTCTTTTCATCTACAGGGAATTGTTGGCCCAAATAAAAGTTTATAAAACATTTATTATGATGAAATGGCTATACATCTAAAAAGGAAGCATTTTGAGAATGTGAAAGAAGAAAATAAATATAACAAATGTCCTAAAATTATAGGGAAATATATATAATCATTCATTACTATGCAATCAAGAAACCATTATGCAAATTTGGTAAGAAGCATCTCAGATGAATTACATATGCTCACCAATGTTTATGTAATATAAGCTATAGTCTTTTGACAGAACTAATTAAGCTCTTTTAAAGTAATAGAGCCATTCATCTAAGTGTATAATGTATAGCATCCTATTGGTATATTATTTAAAAGTCACAGATTTAATAAACCAAATTAGTATTCCTTAATATAATATATCCAATAGTATTTCAAATGAAATATAGCAATAAACTATTGAGTCACTCAACTCTTAAACTGCACAACCTCTACTACAGTTAGCTGGGAGCATGGACTATCTTAAAATTGTTTCAGTGTTGATCATAGACTACTTTAACTAGATATTGTCATATTTTATTGCTCTGCTTTTATGGAATTTCTCCTACAGTAAATATCTTTGAACCAATTGGGACCAACTTGAGATAATTCAGGTCTTATCATTTCTTTCAATATTTTCAATTCATAAACCAGAGCTTTACATAAGTCTCTGCCCAAACATCCTTCATCATTAAATAAAACAAAATATCATAAATTTCCACCTACAGTAGATGAGGAAAAGCAGCTTCTATTTTATTTCTCCAGAGTTTTAGAAGCATATTTGAACTGTTTCCCAATTTGATACTGAGTTTTCTTATTTATTCCTTCAAGATTGTTTACACTGTATTGTGGATCAATGAAAACAAAATAAAAGAATCAGAATAAGAAGAGAAGAGAAATAAGCTTAAATTTAACTAACAAAGAACATTTCAGAGTTTCAGAGAAATAAATAACCATTCTCTTCTGCTGACAGAAAATTGGGCCCATTAATTCATCATATTACCTCTGCCATCAACTCCACTAGTTCTTCTTTAGAATAAATAATTCTAAAGAGGGGGTTTTTTTTAGTGTAAGAGAACTAAAGAAAGACATAATGCCTTCTGTCATGAGCAGCCAGCTGCAGACTCCATGATGAATCTATTCCCCGACCTTTTGTCAATGAATGTTTGAACAGAAATTTGTCTTTTGAGAACTTGGAAGAAATCATAAGATGAATTGCCGGAAAATAAAATTAGCCCTTGTTCTCTGGCACTGTAGAGTTCTTACACTCCTGCTCAGAACTTACATATGGATTATTGCCTGTATAAATGAACACAATTGCACTTTAATATTAGTATCCTTAACTGTACATTACATATGTGCTGTGGTTTAGCTGCATATTAACCCCTGAAAGTGTACTTATTTAATGTTGCTGCTTTAACATATTTTGATCAATTTATTGTACTAAATTGTTCAGTTATAACATGTAAATACATGTTAACACTAAATAGTGTTTTCTATTCTTGCTGCTTAGATAGTCTACTTACCTAAATTCTCTTTGCTTGGAGGAGATAGTATTTGGGGATTTTGTCAGGAAGAATGTGGAGTATGTGATTGAGATTTATTCAGACTGAGTTTACTAATAATAAAGAAAAATAGTGGAGATGTATCAGTCAGTTCAGGGAAAGGGGGATCAGATACATTGCTTCTCCATTGATTTCCTTGTCAGAAAGTTACAGAAAATGATCACATGGCCCCAGGACACTGAACCATCATAAATATGAGTCAATTGTCAAGCGCCTGAATTTCGATCACATGACCATGGGGATGCTGCAATGATTGTAAGTGTGAAAAGGTCATTTTTTTCATTGCCGTTGTAACTTTGAACCCTCACTAAATGAACTGTTGTAAATCAAGGATTATCTGTATGAATTTTGGAAGCCACAAAGAAAAAAGCACTGGAGTGGACAGGGGACTGTATATTTATGTATTTATTTATTTTTATCATACTTATATGCCGCCCTTCTTCCAAAGGACTGAGGGCGACTCACAACGATAAAACAACAAGACAATAAAATGAATACTAAAATAATCCAATTAAAATCCCCGACAGTTAAACCTAAAACTCCCAGCAGATCAGGAGATTTGTTGAAAAAGCCACGTCTTCAGGTAACCGTGGAAAGAGCGGAGGTCGGGGGCCGTCTGGAGCTCAGTGGGTAACTTGTTCCAGAGGGTCGGTGCGGCAACAGAGAACGCCCTCATCCTGGGCGCCAACAGGTGACACTGTCTGGCCGATGGCACCTGGAGGAGGGCAGTCCTATGTGAGCACACTGGGCGGTGGGAGGCCAGTAGGAGGTGGTCCTGCAAGTACCCCAGGCCCATGCCATGAAGGGTTTTATAGGTAAGTACCAGCACCTTGAAGCAGATCCGAAGGACCACCGGCAACCAGTGCAGCTCACGCAGGAGAGGTGTAACATGGGAGTATATAGGCTATAGGCTATAGGCTATAGTATATAGCCTATAGATTGCCCGTTCCTCATTTAAAGAAATATTCATAAGAAGAATGCTAGAGATTATGAATACTGTAGGTTTCTAGCTCTTGCAGGTTTCTTCTGGAGCATGCATGGACAATCCTTAGGCTTTTCCTTACTGAAGGAATTATACCATCACATTTTATGCAATTTCAGTTGTCTTGCAGTCTGTCTTCTATTCCAAGCAGCCAATAAGAAAAGGAAGTAATGTTGATTATTATATAGGATATCCTACATAATAGGTAGTGATTGATCTGATGGATTTTTGAAATTATACAAACTTGTCATAAATCATGCATCAAGCAACAACTATCTAGGTGTTGCTTGATGCTTTTTTCAACTTTTGGAATGGCTTATAAAGGAATTTAAAATTAACTATCTTCTACCCAATCATATGACCGGGATGAGTTCCCATTCTTGCTCCAGCTTTTGCCAACCAGCAGTACAAAAGCAGGCAAATGCAAGTAAATAAATAGATACCACTTTGGTGGAGAGGTAACAGCACTCTGTAACATCATGTTGGCAACATGACCATGGAAATCTCTTTGGACAGCATTGGTTCAATGACATTGCAATCGAGATGAGCACCACCTCGTACAGGTTGGCTACAACTAGCAAAGTAAAATTTGCAAGGACTTCTTTACCTTTACCCATACAGAATATACTTTAGGTGTGATCACAAAACAGAATCTAAAATGTTAGGCTTATACAGTATGTAAGTAAATGAAAAAAATATATACAGAAAGGCCATGACTTAATACTGTATAAGGATTTTTTTTTTTTAATTTACATTCCTGGGATCATTTGGAATCTAAAAGCTCAGAAGTGTAGAACCTGCAGTTAAAAAGTTTTCTACTAGACTTTTACTGTAGAGGTAGTCAAAGGTCATGGTGCCAAGCTTCGAGCAGCACACTGCCTTAGCTCATGTGCTGTAGGTCTTTCCTGCTTCTATGATCTAATTCTTGGCTTTGATCTGTATTATCTCACCTTCAGAGGATGGCATCTTGAGAGGTGGGGTGAATAATTTCTATCCAATTAGAATATTGTTACTGTCCAGTCTTTTATCTGCCTGTGTAAAAGTGTATAAAAATAAAGCTCTCCCAAGAAAGGGGGAGAGACAACTTGGAACCGAGCAAAAGCCTGGACCTGTGATTTACAACATTTTACATCAATAAAAAAACTTTAGAAGTTTTTTAGTGAAACTAGTATAGGACAATCAGCCATGCAGAAATGAGAACACTTAATGGACGAAGAACTCTAGTTTGCTGTATAAATCTTATGCAAATTTGTTCATTGTACTACATTTTTGTTAAGTCAAGGGAAAATAGCCACTTTTGTCAATTAATAAAGACAGCCATGATTATTTCCTTGCCAAGCATGTTTTCAAAGATGAATCAATTCCAGTTTTTAAATTTAAATCCCATCGAATTTAATTTGATATATTTTCAAGTGAATGAGAATATAACTGTTGCCTAATTCTATAACACAGCCATTATAAATCAAATTTTATTTTCAATAGATGAAATGTGTGGTGACCAAACTGTTCGGTATTCTATTTGAAATTTCTACAGCTCAAACTATTCAACCCAAGTATCTAACCCCAGATGTGTAACTGAATTCTACAGCTATTTATCGCCATCAATCACAATGATGGTTACAAATCCTTTTTCTGACTAGTTTTCAACAATTTGGAATGTTTTTCCAGGATTGGCATAAAGTTTTCTTCAGATCCTGAAAATGTTTCAATCAACATAAAGGCATAAATCTAGCAATGAAAATATTATTTTACCTAACTAAATTCTGATGTTGTTAGACTCAAGCCTTGATGAGAAAGAAAGAAGATTGCATGTCAATATAGTAATCTGATATCTGTTTAAAAAAATACAGTGAGTGCAATTTAACAAGATCACCAGATTGAAACCATTGGAGAAAAATTATTGTCCACTGGACTGACAGCAAAGGTAAACTTAAGTCTAAGTTATCTAATTAATGTAACTCATACAGACAACTTTTTTTTTAAATTTGATTTATATGCCGCCCTTCTCTGGAGACTCAGGGCGGCTTACAATGCATTAGGCAATAGCCTTCATACTTTTGTGTATTTATACAAAGTCAGTTTATTGCCCCCACAAACTGGGTCCTCATTTTACCTACCTTAGAAAGGATGGAAGGCTGAGTCAACCTTGAGCCTGGTGAGATTCGAACTTACAGTAATTGCAGACAACTGGTGTTAATCACAATGCTTTTTAGTCTGCTGAGCCATCAGGCCACCAACTTACTGGATGGCATAGATTTTCAATAGAATAACAGCTATTTCTTGACATATAAACTCTAACCCTCTAATTATAAACATTATTTATAGAAACAGGTTAGAAGGAAAAATCACAACCAACATAATGAGCTATATCCACCTCTCAGTCATCTTTCCCACTGATCAACTTATATTGAGGAAAAACATCTAAATTGGGGACCTCTTGACAATCTGTAAAATGTTTATTATCTATGATTTTACATCATACAGAGATTCTCTATGGATACATAAGACAACATAAAATGTTGCTTTGAACATGATAACCAGGATAAGAATTGAGTTGGAGCACAATTTTCCTCATTTGCTGTTTTCATGTGCCATTGCAATTATGTTCTAGAAACCCAGAAGGCTGCCTTTTAGTTGCATGCTGTCACTGTGCAAAATTCAAAATTTGGATTGAACTTTAGAAGTCTGCATTTGTCTGCATCTCAGCACAGCTACACATTGTACTTGGCAATCATGTTGTTTAACATATATTTATTTTATTTATATTTCATATTTCTGAACCACCCACCTCCCTCAGAGAAGGGCTTTCTGGCATATGCCAGTTCTATGACGTTTCTTACATCCAAACCTAAGACCACCAACCCTTTTTATTTCCCATCTCTTCTGAATTCAATTTAAAGTGTGTCCTACATTGCTTCGATTTGTTTTCAGTATTTTCAGATTTATTTAGACACTATTACCATGGGCATGTTTGTAAATATGTAGAAATTTATTTGGGGGGAGGGGTGAACACCAACCAATCATCACTTGCATCTTCTGGCCAAAAGCTGAGCATAGGGAACTGTCAGTCAATCAGCATTCACATGCCGAATAGTAACTAAGTCCCTTGCTTGCCATCTCAGGTCATATCTTCTGCCCTTCTGCCTCTTCACAAAAGAAAAGAGAAGAGAATTAATGACAAATATTTTTGTGTTTCTTTGTTTACCATGATAGCCAACCTCCTCTGCTTTTCAAGCAGCAATTCTGCAATCTGAACCCTTTTTCTAAACATGCTTGTTCTCTACTATGATGAGATCCTATAAATAATAAATAAATGAAAAAAATACCACTAAGAAACAAAAAAAATCCCCTCGAGAATAATATAAAAATAAAGTATATCTCCTTTTGCAGGAGAACAATTTTGAGATATGGCAAGGAGCATTTGGCATAGCAGTCGTTCAAAATGCAGCTTCCAAAATTCCCAACTAACTTATCTCAGCATAGCTGAAAGATACCCCTATGGGGAAAAGTGTTTAGCTGTTCTCTGCCAGAACAGACAGACAACATGGACATCCTGAAAGCCATAGAAATTCCAAATATTAGAAAATCCTACAGATACTTCACTATTACTTTCTTTATTGCTAAGACTTAGAAAAACTACTGTTCTGGAAAACAATGTAGATACAGGTTTGAACTCTTTAAATTTTGGATAGAGTCTGTGATTGGTAGTCTTATCATTGATGGGGAAAATGCAGTGTCCACCAAGACACAGAAAAGAAAAAAGAAAATTGTGTAAAAAAAAAAAGAGGAGGAAAAATAGAGAGAAAGAATAAACAAGTAGAAAGAATTGATGAATGAGGAGAAACCATAACAGGCAAATGATTGTAGCAATGATTTTGATAAAGTTGGGGAAAGAAATACATTTGATTTTACATTTAACAGTTGACTTAAACTGGTTGAGTATCTTTAAAGAATGTCCAGCAATAAAGCCTCCTCAGCCCTAAAATCTTACGTTCATTCAGAGATATCATACTTCCCACAAAGTTTTTAAAAGTTATGAATCTGGAAGCATTGTATCAGATGTTCCTGCCATGCAATACTGGAATCTTATATGAAGCTCCATGTGAATAAAACCTTGGTCATTCTCAGTTACCGCTGCATTTTGAGGAAAGCTACTTTCTCTGCTGTTTCTCTGCTGTTTCTGTTAACAATAAAAAAAAAGAATTTGGTTTTCTAGCAATTCATCCAGGTTGGAGCAGAGCAAATGAGGATGGACTTGGCATAAGGCCTTGACAGAGATGGATTGTGACTTTTCCAGGCTGCTGTGGGCCTATTAATTAAATGGTAAAAGATTTTCCCATGAAAGCTAGTAAAAACACTGCAGTCACTTCCAAAGCAACAGAGAAATAAACACCACGCACAGTGAAATGCTTTTAGCAAGCACATGTGAAAGTACTTATCAAGAGGAAATGAAAATGTATGATTTGATGCCATTCTCTATGCCTCATCTATGGCTTTGTTGGTAGTTTGATGTCAGAAAACACAAAATCACAAAAGGGCTATCATAATGACAACGTAGCAAGCACCTAACACAAGCCAGAACATCTGGGCTGCATGTGTTTAAACAGCATTGTTGGAGGCAAGCTGGGAAGCCAAGAACATGTGCGTCATAAACCTTGGTGAGAAAATCTCAGTTTGCCTTCTTATAATACTATATGCATTTAACATTTCACTCAAGGATTGGGGGAAAAAATTAGAAACATTGGTCCAGCTAGCTTTTGATAGACGGTGCTAATTTTCTAGCCATTACATTTAAACTGCTGTATTCCAATTTTTTTGTGCTGATTTATTGATTTAAAACTAGTCTAGGGTCTATTTTTAAGTAAAACTTGCAGTTGTCTTCAGAATATAGAAGTCTCTAGATAGCACCAAATCTTGAAGCAAAGAGCTATATGCCATATGACCTATCCTGCAGCCTTCCAGCTATCTTTGTGTTTTATGTTTAGTGGTACTATCTCCTTTTTTCCTCCATATTCAATCATGTCCAATTCTCAGATGCTGGCTGGACAAATCCCTGCCATTTTCTTGGCAAGTTTTTTCAGCAGTGGTTTACCGTTGCCTCTGTCCTAGGGCTGAAGAAAAGTGACTGACCCAAGGTTTGGGCCTTGTCTTGACTGACATCAAGCCCAAGGCAGGGCTTATATTCAAATAAGGATGCCAATAGCCATGGTGGCGCAGTGGTTAGACTGCCTGCTGGCTGCCTGCAATTTGGCAGTTCAAATTTCACCAAGCTCAAGGTTGACTCAGCCTTCCATCCTTCCAAGGTGGGTAAAATGAGAACCCAAATTGTTGGGGGCAATATGCTGACCCTGTAAACGGCTAAGAGAGGGCTATAAAGCACTGTAAAGCAGTATATCAGTCTAAGTGCTAATAATTGCTAATAGAGTTTCTCAATACGATCAACATATTAGAAGAGATTCTTACTAGTTCAGCTAAATCTTGGTCAACTTTATTCTGTGCTACAAAAGAGGTACAAAGCCTTAGGACTTAGCCTCCAGTAATAGCCCTGAGTGCAACCCTCCAGAGACTGAAAACGTAATAATTAATGAGAGAGGCAAAAACCATATAGTATCAGCCATATCTAATGTTGTTAAATGTACTGTAGCTTTTATTGTAACCATATTCATTATGTATATTATTGCAGCACCTAGTATGGATCTCAAAGTCAAAGAAAATGTTGTAGAGAACTGTGTTAAAGGGAAATAGCAAACTGATTTTTTACATGTTTACATCACTTCATTTGGAATACAACTGTAAACTTTCATGTTACCCAGCCTTGTGACTCACAAGTAATGTGAAAACCACCAAAACCAAAATCTTCTAAAGATGTTTGACAAGAGATCTGGCAACTCCAAGTAATTACCCGGATCCTGAAGTCCTGCTGCAAGTTGCTATCTGTCCCTGATCTAAAGACAGCCATTGATTATGTCAATCATAGGTTATGTCAGCCAGAGCCAAGTACATAAAATGACAGCTTTATCTTAGTTGTGTTTCTAAAAATGACAGTGTTTATCTGTTTTGCAAAGAGGTATAAATATCTACTGAGAAATCTTGTGAACTGAAACTGAATGAACAAAATAAAGTACAAACGGAGTGTCCTTTGTTTTTTTCTTTTTCCTTCCCAAGAATGCCACAGTATTTGCACGTTCTTATTCTTTTATTAGGTAACATTTTTTTTCACCTCCTGGATAATCTCAGTTTATTAGGATCTCATGCATCTGCCTTATTACTATATAAATTAAAACATACATAAACACAGTGTAAAAGCAGTAGCAAAAATACTGTTCAAAGGAGTTAAATACAACAATATGTATTTATGCGTGTAAACTAAAGGGATACATTTTTCCATGATATATTTGATTTAAACTCTGGGTTACCTGTGAGAGCTTTTCTCTGGGTGTCATGTCATGATTGGGAATTAGAAGCTCTCATTTGCAGTGGTTCCATTTTTTTTTTTTTTTTTTTTTTTTTTTTTTTGCTCAATGAGTTGTTCCAGTTGAGATATGGAAGAAAAATCAACCAAGTGGTTGATGCCTTTATGGAGTACTTTTCCCATAGGTCAATTCATTTTTCAGCTTTTCACTATCTACATGAAGCCACTCGAGGAAATATTCCATAAATTCATGCAAGAATATCTTCAGGAGTTGCTGTCAGAATCTTTAACTGATATTTCACAGAGTTTTGCAAAGATGAGAGAGGCTGAAGTTGAATCAAAATAATACTACACTGTTTTTTCACCGATATTCTTGACACCCCAATTGTTGTCTGTTGGTTATATACAGTAGTATTGTCTCTTTAAGAGCAGGTGCATGACTTGGGCTCTCCTAGACTCCTGGCTAGTGCTAGGATTGGCAAGTCAACTCTATGGCCAGTGAGTCTATGTTCAGCCTCAGCTGGTGTACAGCTGTCCAAGCTTCAATGAGGTCATTCATGTCCACATTGACATCTCTTGGACTTCGCATGATGTTGCGTCTGAAGACAACTGAAAGCTCCACTTGATGCAAAATATGCAGCTCATTTGTTGACTGCTACAGGCATGTGCAATTATAGAATTGTATTGTGCTGAGATATTATCCTTCTAGATCAGGGGTGTCAAACTAGTGGCCCATGGGCCAGATGAGTCACGTGCTGGCCACGCCACCCCCATTTTAGCGAAGGGGAGAAGTTGCAATATGTCACATGACAACAACATGACAATGCGAGTTTGACACACTGTTCTAGATTTATCATACTGTAGATATTTTATGGTATTGTTGTAGATATACTTTAAACATCCCTGAGTCTCCCTGATTACAGTAGGCATAACCTGAACAAAGAAAATAAAGAATAAATGAAGGAATGAAGCTATACAGGTGACACATTTCTCGAAGGGCATTTATTTAAAACAACACTATTTTTTTCAGGTAGTGCTATTACAGAAGGAACTTTGTCTCCCAAAAGATTTTCAAAGCAAATTTGAAGTTTTGAAAAAAGCTTCTTTCCAATATCTCCATTTATTTCACAATCACATTTATTTTTGTTTAGATAATGCTCAAAAATAATCCTTTAACTTTCACTAATAACTAAATATTAGTATCCTCTGTAAAGGTGTAGGAACAATAAACTTAAAGGATTAATTTATATAATAAATTCAGCATTACAAACTGGCCAAATGTGTGTGCAAATGTCCTATACTGCACTCTATATACCTCTTGGTATCTGTATTCTATCTTTAACTGACCTTCAGTTAAATACAAAGAGGAAAATATTGGGAGAGAACTCTTCCCAACTGGCTTTTTTTTTTTTTTTACAGTGCAGCTGTTGCTGATACTGCTAGGAATAGAATGCTGATGTTGAGAAAATGTTGGAGAAAATTTGGAAAAACCATCTATCCAATTTCATGCCCATAAATTTGGTGAAGAATTTGAAAAACAGTTGTGCCCAGCTCTAGTTATATTGAAAACAGGTCCGTTCAGGTAAGTCAATTTCAGATGTGCAAATTAGTCCAAACAATCATGGACTGTGATAATTTCACTGGTGAATTCAGCTAGCATTCCTTGTTCCTGCACCACCAGTAGAAATGAGATCTGTTGTTTCCCAGCATAAATGTCAATGTTTAAGATTGCTACATTTTAAAAAGAAAAAAAAATAGAAATGAAATCGTTTGGAAAACACCGATGAAATATGTTTATAACTACTGAACTTTAGGGATAATGAACTCAGGCAGAGACTTTTTGTTCCAATAGTTTTATAACAAAAGTTTCCTTCACACTCAGCCATTTGTTGAAATTAACTTCTGAACCCTTCGATATTCCATTACATCCCACACAGTCATTTGTTGGCAGCCAGAAAATATTAGACATACAAAAGACCTAAACCCCACAAGAGATTTTATACCTTGGTAGGCACTGTCCCTGTTTGCCAAGCAACACATCAATTTCCTTTTCTCTGACAATATGTTTAATCTGTGTTTTTTCACAGTAGGCTTTAAAATAAGCAGTTAGAAGACATAGGGTTTTCCTTGGGTTGATGTATTATATACTATGATACAAATGACCTTTAAGGCATGAAGAGAATCAGGAGAAATGACAACTTTTCCTAAACCTCTAAAACACTATAGGATAAAATAAAAGTGTCATGACCATTACTTTATTTTAACAGGCTTGTTTACAACCAAACAACTGAAAAGAGACTGTTTAAGATCTATCTTCCCTGAATCTAGAAAGTGAGGTGTTTTTATGATAATGCCTGAACTTAAAGATTTATACCCAAGATCCCTTAACTCTGTTTATGAATTCTGTATCTATTTTCTTTAAAGAGCTTTTTATTGACATCTGGATACTTATGGAAATACTGAGAGGTCCATGAGCCTTTTTATTAAAATAATATACAAATGACTTTGTAGGAATCTTTCCAAGATGTTTTATAAGAATGCCAAATTACTACCAAATGTATTGGGGAAAATAACATTGGAGAGGGAGGGATAGACATATTAGACGACCCTAACCATGAACAGTTTAGGAAGATTTAAAACTGCTGGTGTTTCTCCCGCTACCAGTGTAGCCATCATAGGTATAAAATGACCTGGTCTTTTGGGGAGTGGCTACAGTTCAAATGTGCACAATATGTTTACCATTCATAGTCAAGGCTATGCAAAATTAGATTATTCACTCCTTGGTTCACCAAAGTTTTGAAAAGACTGCCAAAAACACCTGCTAAAAAAAAAGGAGAAGGCAGATATTTTTGCAAATGACCTTGTCGGTATTCCATCACTAGAGGTTGTCAAGAAAACATTGGAGAACCATTTATCCAGGATAGAATAAGGACTCCTGTCTCTGGGCATTGGGAATGGGGAGAACCTCCAAGGTCCCTTCCAGCCCAATGACTCTATGATTCAACAAAGAGGCCCTAAGTATCAGAATTGGATTACTGGCAAATAGCCACTGGTATCAGTGCATGAATGATATGAATGAAACATGTACTTATTTTGAATGACTGAGTATAAAAGAGGCCATAAAGTCTGTTGCATGGTGGATATGAGAGCCTTTTGGTCTAGTGCTTAAGGCATCAGGCTAGAAACCAGAAGACTGCGACCAAAACTGCTTTTCTAAAAGCAAATGTTTTTTCCTTGGTTTTTTTCCTTGAAAACATTTCACTTCTCATCCAAGAAGCTTCTTCAGTTCAGTTCAGAACTGAATGATGATTGAGAATCTCCATAGGCAGGAGATTATGAGTTCTAGTCCTGCCTTAGGCATGAAAGCCAACTGGGTAACTTTGGGCCAGTTGGACTCTTTCAGTCCAACTCACCTCAGCACAGTTGTTGTTTGTGGAAATAGGAGGAACAAAGAGTATTAGCTCTGTCTTGAGTTACTTACAAAGTAATTGTTCTGTCCCCGTCCCACACACGCACCCAAACAGGCAGTCGGGGGCTAAATAAACCTTGCAAACACCAAATTCCAGTGATAAGAGGCTTGGCAGCAACCCAGTAGCTGCTTGCCAAGAACTTTACTCAGAGAAGGAGGGGTTGTTCCTCCACCAGATCATACAGACAAGATACACGCAGTCAAATAGGATTATCATGTCCAGTCCGTAATTAAGTCCAAGGCAGATAAGTGTTGTTTCCAAAGGTACAAAGTGACTCACCAGAAGTTTAGCTTTGTCTGTCACAGAGTCTGAATGGCCACCACACTCCCTTTTATACCCTGTGGGGTGTGGTCCAGTGACTCAGCTTAATCTCTGGCATGCCTCCTTTTCCGCTGCGTGCGCTTATCTCTCCGACGCTGGCGTGGATCCAGCCAAGACTTATCCCCTTCACTATCCAACTGTGACTGCTCAGGGATACCTGGCTCCTGGCCAATCTCTTCTCCTTCGGGAGACACCTGAGGCATTGCCAGAGAGGAGGGCCCTGGAGAGGGAGGCCTGGCCAACTCCTCTCCTTCATGGTCGGAGCCTTCTTCCTCCAATAAGACGGGCTCAGAGGTCGGAGCCACAACAGTAATAAAGGCAGAATCAAAATCAAATTAGCTCCTATTTCAGAGAGTTTTATGGCAATATACCTGGAGGGATTGAGACAAGGGGAAACCCAAGTTCCCTATATCATTAAATGAAGACAAAGGAGAAAGAAATTTTTGGCTCACCCAGGCCGATGAGAGAGAGGATGGACAGGGTGGTAGTGTCAGGAATTCATAAGCAGCCAGAGATCCCCAAAGCAAAAATGTGGAGAATATAAACATTCAACTGTCATTAATGACAGAGAGTAAGAAACACAAAACAAGAAACAGAAAAGGGCAACATGGAAAGTGAATGCACTGGATTTGAACTAACGGAACTATACATTCTGAACCAGCCTTGCAAGCTCAGTGATTTTCAACTGCTTATAATAGCTTCCATTCCTGAGTTATAATAAATATTTAGCTTCCAACTGTGCTGCTCAAGTTTCTGGGAAGCTGAAGCCTGGTTCATACCTGTCTTGGAAAACTTAATGATTGGCTGGCTAATTCTGAGGTACACTGAGGGCAATCCCACAATATTTTCCAAAGAAACCCAGCCTGGAAATAACTCGTAACTATGTAAGTGCAGGAATCCACATGCCACCTATGAACTTCTTTGAAACTATTATTTTTGTTCCTTTGAAAAAACGTATGGCCTTTGAAGTAATTTCTAAAATGTATCTTTTTATCCAGTTGAATGAGTACAAGCAAAAATAATAGTGGAGATTTTTGTCTGCCTAGCACTCATTTGAAAAGCTAAATGTTTCTGCTTTTTAAGGGTCTATCTGTTTGCTCACAAACCCAAAATAAACCCCTTCCTATATCAAATTTGTATTATTCACACAGCATAGACTGTCTCTCGCTCATTTGCACAAAGTAGAGAATAATATTGCTTGGACTGCTCTGGAATTTAACAGTTTGGAATTGGGTGATATTTATAGACGTGTGTAATAAATCTCCTTTTGAGACAAAGGCGTGTGTTGAAATTAGGCAGTAGGTCTGGCTATTGACATACCTATTACAGCTTGGAGCTCTTGCTGTGTCTCATTACCTCTGATGTTACACTGTGCTTATCTAAAAGGAATGTAATACAATCTGCCTCATAGGATAGATTTTACATCATATCAGTTGTTTATAATGAAGTTTAGATGTATTGTGCTGGCGTCATGGTGACTATGAAGGATCTGGGTTATCTGATCAAGCAAAATCCAGTCATATAACACTTTTGCATCTGAAATTTTCAGTGTTACTGTATCTTGTCTTCCTGAGGATGATAATCAGTCATATTCCTTAGGGAGCTATTGATTTGCATCCTGCGGATATCCCCTGGGGGACCTTTGTGTTCTGTATGCTCTGTACATGACAATTAATAAATAGTGAAAGCTGCAATCACCAGCTAGCAAAATACCATCAGAAATGCAGCATTTTTTTAATGAACTAACAGAACTCTAATGTCACCTACCTGTTGATGTAGCTTCCTAGTGCTCTTTTTGTACAGCAAGTTAAAATTTCAAGAGAGCAGCCAGAAGTGTAGAGAGACAAAACTGACAGCCAAAGCCAGGAATGCATTTCCTCAAAAGATATGAAGCTATTGAAGTTTGTGTTGAGACTTCAAGGCACTGGTTTTTTAGCAAGGATTTCAGCAGGAAGTTTGATTCATTATACTCATTAAGATGGTTAGGTTCCTCTCTTCCTCCTTCAAGGTACATCTAGACAGCCACATTAAAGTGTAGTCCACTTATCCTACAGTTAATCTGCTGACACTATCCTGACAGCAGAGCCATATTCTGCCTCAGTACCAAGCTGGAATCGATGCAATTCTAATTGTAAAGTGGAACAAGTTAAGGAGAGCCATGGATGGAGTCTCCTGACTTTCTTGCCTTTTTGACTAAAACATCATATATTGATTGATAGGAAAAGGAATTATAAATATCTCTACTCATACAGGACTGGGCATGTCTAGTGAGGTGCTTTAAATGGTAAGTTTAGTTTCCCGTCAAGATGCCTAATCAATTACAGGTTCAAGATAGCTCTGCATCTGCATCAGTCCAGCTGTTTCAGAACCCACATCCAAAATAGCCCAGGGGCATGAGGTAAAAGAGAATGGAGTTCTTCTTTCAAAAGAGCACACTTCTTGTTTTGGGAAATAGGCTGGCTGAAATATCAAAGGAATGGCGGAGGGTAGAGGGCCATGACCTTTGTTTTATGTACACTCTGTACATGACCATCAAAGAATAGTGACAACTCCAACCGGCAGCCAACTGTGCTTCATCTTGTGCCCCTCCTCTGTTCCTGTCCTATCAGTCAGACTTAGAGAATGTAGAGAATAATGGGACGATGCAGGAAGAAGCAACTAATGATCAGTGAGTTCATTCCTGAACAAGGGCTGCAAGCGAGTGGCAGTGTTGATCATAAATAATATTGCTGACAGTATTTAGGAGTCCCTTGTGAAGAAAATGGCATTTTCAAGAATAAAAAACAAACAAACAGTAGAATATACAGTATATAGCCACACAAAACCTCTTGTGAACAGACAGGAAGGACTTGTGCACTTATTCTTGATTGAACCCACCAAACCCAAGTGGCAGAATCTGGTACTCTTTCATGCTTTAAATAGAGCAGCCTAGAATTAGCATTTGTTCGAGGGTTAATCACATAAAACTTCTAAAACAAAATTACGTCTCTTTCAATCCATTGATAATGCCACACATAAAAGAATCATGTACAGCCACTGTGAAAAGTGAAGTCAAACATTTCACGGACGCATGCCTCTCTGGAAGCTAGCTATCTGGCCTCGCCTGCAGGCCAAGCCAAAATGGCCTTAGTGAGCAGTGCCCAATGAATGAAAGGGAGAGTTTGTGTCTGCAGCAGCCTAAAATTGCCCATCCCACAAACACATTATCAGTCTGCTAGACTGAGTCCAAGGCCAAGGTTGTGCTGGTTTTAAATGACTTTAAGTCACCTTACTCTGAGAATGAGATGAAGACATACAGATGCTTTCCAGGGCATTTTCATGACACAGTTGTGGAAAATATGGATGA
The DNA here is from genome assembly GCA_012654045.1 of Ptyas mucosa. Lineage (NCBI taxonomy): Eukaryota > Metazoa > Chordata > Lepidosauria > Squamata > Colubridae > Ptyas > Ptyas mucosa. The sequence continues at coordinate 41,241,106 of WNWU01000003.1, read as the reverse complement.
TAGTTGCTAATTCTTTTCAAAGAATTATTGGGGAAAGTATAATTTACCCTGAGTCTCTCTCAGATCTTGGAGAAAACTGGAACTCCCCTGCTGTCTTGAAGTCAATTAACTGCTATCCATTCTGTAAATTATTTGCTTTTCTTCCCTTCTTCCCGTCTTTCTAAATTTTAATTTGCTAGATGTTAGAAGCCAAACTGGCTTCAGGAAAGGCAGCCAGATCCCATCCTGAGCTCCTCCACTTATTCCTTTCTTTTGACAAAGCCTGGAAAATTATTTATGAGCTGTGCTGAAAAATCATAGGGGTTTTTTCTCGCTCTCTCTTTGTCTTTTGGCTCAAATCATTAAAAGCTCATTATATCTGAACTCGAGGAGGATATGTTCTGACTATTCTTTTTCCAAACTTGGAAAAATATAGGTATCTTAATAACTACCAGCCCAGTTCAATTCTCTTGATAGATCTGTAAGAAAAGAATAAAATCAGATAAAGGCTAATGCCAAGTCACGAGGATTAAGAGGAGATTTTATGAATTTAAGGATTTTTCATGCAATGATAGACAATGGCTTATAAAATACACACACAAAAAAAACCCCATGAAGAACAGTGAGGGAATGGCAACTGTAATTAGAATCATATTTTTTATGTCTAGATTAGCTTCATCGGGAATTAAGAAATGTTTGTTCATTTTACCCATCAGACATAAACACTGTTGGTCTGATTGTTTCATAAGCTTTCTTGGAGCATAGAATACTTTTTATTAATACTGGGCCAAAACAAAGTGTAGTCCACCAATGAGAATTACAGTACCTTAAAATTCTTGCTTTTCACAAAAACACATTTTCTTTTACCAAACTGAAGAAGAACTAATTGAAAAAAGTGCAGGACAGATTTTATTTGCACTCCTAATTTTTATGGACCACTGGGTTCCTTCCAATTTTCTAAATGACATTTTTACTATTAATTTGGGGATATATGCTTTAGGTATATTGACATGGAATGAAAACTGCCTGCATGTGGATGATCTTTATGGGATTTGGATTTGGAGATCCAGCTTTCCTTGTCCTTTTAAATTTCTCAGATACATATGATACCATTGAAGAAGATATCCTCATGAGGATATCTCAACAGCTCAAGAGGATTGGGAGTTGAGACATTGTACTACAGTGGTATGCTCTATCCATAGTGTTGGTGCCACTATATATTGCTAGGATATGAGCAGCCAACCTTGGCCTCTTTTATATTGTGCGTCACCCCCCCCCCCCATGCTATTTAATATCTATATGGTTATACTCAGTTATACTCTTCACTTCAAGCTGAACAAGAGATATTATGGCAGTCCTATCTTAACCCATTAGTGGAAGCTATAAAGATCTAATAATACAGTACAGGATTAAAATTGAATTCTGGCAAGACAGAGTCCCTGGCTAATAGTCCATCAAATAGCTACTCTAGTTATTCAGTAGCTCCACTGCTTGGATTCTTCCTAAAGAAGCAGATCCATTTGTCAGGATGGATTCATGGACCCTCTGAGACCAATAGGTGGAAATGGAACCAGAAATGTCTTTGCATAGCTGCAGGTAAAATGCTAGATATGGACTTTCTTGGAACTGCCGTGATCCCATTACCTCCAATTGGATTATTGCCTGTATTCTACCAGGGATTGTCCTTGAACATTATCCAGAAATTGCAATTGATATAGATCCCATCTGCAGGTTTTGAAGGCAGTTAATGTTGTGACCTAGGCTCACTTAGTCATTTCAAGACACAATTAGTCCCAAACAAAACTGTTTTATTATAACGGCTGAGAATTACTTCATTGCCAGCTTAGTCCAAATTAATTCCAAAACAAGTCCTTCAGAAAAAGTCCTTCGGGCTTATCACAAACCTTTATCTTCTTTGGCACCCTGCCAAAGACCTTTCTTGGCAAAGCCCCATGAAGTTCAGAAACAACAGACGCCAATTGGAAACAGATTTAGCAATGTTGCTTTCCTACAAAGAGACCAAAAGCCTATGCTGCTCTTTTAAGCCTTATGGGAGGGGCCAATCATCTCCTGGCCTTACTGCCGAGTTGTCCCTTTTGCTTTAGCTGCTCTTGCCTTCTGGCAGCTCTGCGCATGCATGCACTAGGAACTCCTGTTCCTCTGCCTCTCTGCTGTCCAACTCTGGAGGCTCTGGAGTCCGTGCATCACTCCCAGATGGCCCTGGCCCCATCTCTGCCTCCAAAGCAGAGCCCTCGTCTGGGCCTTCCCCAGACTCTAGGATTGGCCCATGTTCTTCCTCAGTCTCATTGCTGTCTAACTCCTCTGCTGCCTCCACAGGCTGCTGGTGGACCACAACAGTTAAGTTCTGGTTTAAACCAGTGGAATCCTAGAATATATAAATCTGGAATGTGTTCAGGAGTATACTCTAGTTAACTATGACATATATATTTCTTCTGCTAAGGATAGCATTTTCTTGGAAATGAAGGAAGTGGGGGAAGCAGTGCTTTTCCATTGCTTTTCTTATTCAGTTAGGTCCTTGGTGCTCTCTGAGCTTGCAGTGCTGATGATGTTACCTAGTTTGGGCAATGAAGCATCTGCAAGAAAACAACCAAATTCAGAGAGCGCCACGGACCCTTCATTTCAACACTGAGCTACAAATATTCTCTTCCATTGTCCTGATTCTCTCAAACAAGCTCCCCACTCACAAGTTCTGATTGGCCTGTACTTTAATCATCATTTAGAAAGCTGTTTTAAAAACTGTTCTGTCAAGGTCTTAGAGATTAATATCTGTGCTTTGCCTGCCATCTGTTTGGCAATACACTGTTTTAATTTTATATTATTTGTAATGAGCAATATGATGTGTTTTTATGGTTTTACTATTTAATGACTTGATTTTGTGAACTGTCTAGAGATGCACAGTTGTGGTGGCATAGAAGTAATGGAAAATTCAAAAGTCTTTCCATCTACACATATGGTGATGACAGCAGGGCTGGAATTTCCATCTATTCTTCATCATTATTTTAGTGTGGAATTTAGCCTCAACAGGAGTGTCGGTCCTCTATTATTGACATTTACATATTAAAGTTGCAATCTTGCCACTAAATTTTAATAAACGAAGCCTATAGAAATAGACTTTAGAGCTAAAAAGGACCTGAAGATTATTCTCCCCTTAACTTTAGGAAACATCTTACTGCATATTTAAAAATTGTTCCCAACCAGAGGTGAAATGCTCCCAGTTCAGACCGGATAGCCCGATCTGGTAACGATGGAGGCGGGTGGTTCAGAGAACCAGTAGCAAAAATCCCTGCCCCCCCACCCCCGGCCCAGCTGAGCCGTACAATCATCAGAGGCTTTTTTAATTATTATTATTTTTAAAAGCATTTTTTCGGCCGAAGAGGTTGTAGAAAAAATGCTTTTAAAAGTTAAAAAAAAAAGCCTCTGATGATCACATGGCTCAGCTGGGATTGTCAGATGCTTTTCAAAGCTTTTTTTCTACAACTTCTTCAGCCAAAGAGGTTGTAGAAAAAAATGCTTTGAAAAGCCTCTGACGATCCCAGCTGAGTTGCCTGATCGTCAGAGGCATTTAAAAGAAAAAAAGTCTCTGCCGATCAGGCAACTCAGCTGGGATCGTCAGAGCCTTTTGAAAGCATTTTTTTACAACCTCTTTGCTGAAGAGGTTGAAGAAAAAATGGTTTTAAAAGATTTTTTTAAAAAATTGGCCATGCCCATCACATTACCCCCCCCCCCACCACCAAGCCATGCCCACAGAACCGGTAGTAACAAATTTTAGATTTCACCACTGTTCCCAACTCAATATGACACAGTGAAAGTGACTATTTCACAAACACAAAAATATTCTCAAAGAAACAACAACAAGATGGAAAGTACAGAGCTTTATGTGGGCTATATGTTAAGCAAAAGATGATCAGGAAGTACAGGAATGTATGCTAACAGAAATCAGAAATTATAATCCATTCATTCAGTTTTGATGGTTTGGCAACATCTAGATCAGCTAATATCCAGGGCTGAAGTAGAAACCAAGGATAAACAAGTAAGTACTGTAGGTAGCATATTCCTTAAATTCATATATCTAACCCATAACAATAGAAACCTATCACTGTTAAGAAAAATTAAAACAAGTTGTTCAATATCATTAAATTCAAAGCCAAGTCTGTGGCATTGTTAACTTATACTGCCTTTTTTTTATTATGTATTTAATGCAATTTAGGTACTGCCCAGGGATGAAATCCAGTAGGTTCTGACAGGTTCTGGAGAATCAGTAGTGGAAATTTTGAGCAGTTCAGAAAACTGGCAAATACCACCTCTGGCTGGCCCCAGAATGGGGTGGGAATAGAGATTTTGCAATATCCTTCCCCCAGGAATGGGGAGGGAATGGAGATTTTGCAGTATCCTTCCCCTGGAGTGGGGTAGGAATGGAGATTTTACAATATCCTTCCCCTGGAGTGGGGTGGGAATGGAGATTTTGCAGTATCCTTCCCCTGCCATGCCCACAAAGCCATGCCCACCAAGCCACACCACACCACGCCCACCAAGCCATGCCCACAGAACCGGTAGTAAAAAAAATTGGATTTCATCACTGGTACTGCCTGACTTCAAACTAACCCTGATTGGCTCACAACATAACCAATCAGAAATATACAATCTGGATACAAGAAGACAGGATGTTCCTGAATCCATTTTCCTTTGTTAGATAAGCAACTCATAGCATTTTTAGGGTAAAGGGGCAAATTAAGCAATAAGGCATAACTGTGTAAATACAAACATATAGCCCCTTCAACCATTCACAAACAAGAAAGTAAGAAATTGGCAAGCCGGTCACTTCGCGAGATACAAAATAGGCAGAACTGATAACTTGGGAAACAGTTAAATATTGTTTCAATGTATGACATGTCAAAGTCAAAAACACAATACTTTCCACAAAAAAAAAAATGAAAAACATGTCACCAAAGAAGCACATAATACATTAATCTTTGCAAATGGAACATTTAAAAAAAAAGCAATATTCTTTAAAGCAGCGGCCTCCAATCTTTTGGACACCAGGGACCGGTTCTGTGGAGAGAAGTGTTTCCGTGGAGTGGAGGAGGCGTGGTTTTGTGCACTGCTTGCATCCCATGGATGGGGCTTTGCTTGTTCGCATGGCCTGGTTTCTGGCATACCGCAAGCTAGTGCCAGTCCACGGACCGGGATTGAGAACCCCTCCATTAAAATACATGCCTAGACAGATCGTACTATAGTTACAATCATATGTATGCTGTTTTGAGGCTACCAAATGTGGATTCCAAAAATCCAGATGATCGCTAAATTGTGACAATAAGTTGGAATGCTCTCCGTATTTCTTTGTTGCTTCTTGTGATTGCCTGGATTTTGGCAGCCCTCCTTGGAGCTGTGAACCCTGCACAGTATTTTGAAAGTAAGTATGATTGAATGGCACAGACGTTCTTGGACTCGTTTGTGTGGTGATTCATCCAAATGTAAAGGACCCATTTTTAAATAATTGGGAAAATTAAAAAGAAAAAAAAAGACATACACTGAATGGATAGATTTTAGCCTGGAACATATGCATGCACACACTCTCTCTCCCTCTTTTAAAATCTTACGCTTGCAATAAAAGTTCCTAGAAATGGTTCAAAGATTCTGTTCTAATGAACAGAAAAATTAGCTGCCTGGTCAGTACTTCCACGGCTGCTGTTTTCCTTTCTTTCGCATTGAATGAAAGGCCTTGTTCCCGACATTCTGCTGCTCCTTCCCTCTTTGTCCTATACCAGTCTATCTGAATGCCAAAAATATTTGTATTGGTTGCCTTTGTCTGAAAATTTCAGAGAATTCTGGTCTTGATTGTTTTCTGGATTAAAACCATTTGGGAAGTGGACAAGATTGCCTTTTCTCTTTGTTGTCTGCCAGAGAGCAAACTTCCAGGAAAGAAAGAAAAAATAAGAGGAGAAACTAAGCTCATTGAAAAGATGCAGTAAAAACATCCACCACTGATTACCTCTTTTATTTCTTCCTTTAAATATGCTAAATGTTGCAGATATGGGGACAAATAGGTAGTACTAGTTTGCTCATGCAAGCAACCGAGCGAGTGAGCGAACTCTGCCTATAAAAATGAACAACGAAGTATGCCTTTTGTTTGTTTGAATGTATAACTGCAGTCTGTGGATAAGGCTCTATGAAAATAATTTCTGTGAAATGGACTTAGGCAGTCCACATCTTCATAATGACATTAAAATAATACTGTATACTGATCGTAACATCCATAGAAATGAATCTATGGTCCAAATTCTGAAGGATTTATCTCAATATAGTTGTGTGGCAAGGAAGAAAATGGACTTCAGTTGTTCTTCTCTATCTCAACAGTAACGCAGTAACAGAGTTGGAAGGGACCTTGGAGGTCATCTAGTCCAACCCCCTGCTCACGCAGGAGACGTGTACTAGGGATTCGAACCACTGAACTGCCTACATTCCTGTTGTCTTCTGCTTTAAAACACCAATTTAGCCAAACACATAATTACTGTATTTTTCGGAGTATAAGACGCACCGGACTATAAGACCTTTTTTGGTAAGGAAAACAAGAAAAAGAAAATTCTGCCTCCCAGCAATTTTGCCTCATTGCAGCCAACAGCAAATAGCCCGCTTTACTTTCATTTTTGTTTTCAGCATAGCTTGATTAGCACAAGGGGGAAAAAAATCTGCTCCAGCAATTTACCTCCTTGCAGCAAGCAGCAGAGGCCCGTGCAGCAATAGGCAATGGCAATCCCTGCAGCCTGAAACAGCTGAGCGTTGGGAGGCCAATCCAATGGACAATCAATGTGTGCTAATTAGGCTGAAGCTGAAATGGGCTGTTTCTTCTTGCTGCTTGCTGCAAGGAGGTAAATTGCTGGGAGGCAGAGGCCAAAGGGTGGGGACCAGTGGGTGGGCGGGGCTACATTCGGTATATAAGATGCACCCAAATTTTTACCTCCTTTTGGGGGGGGAGTGCATCTTATACTCCAAAAAATATGGTATATTGAAAATGTTCATCCTTTTGTCAAATTTAACAAGGGAGAAAGTAAGTGGACAGTTCATAGACAACTTTTGAGAAATGGTTAAACAGAAAAATGGAAGATATATAAAAGGCAGAGGTAGTACCTCGGTTAGTTTTGGGTAGTGATTTTATGCAATCACTAACCATAGTGATCCCACAGACTGGGAAAAGGGCCTTTTTCTCAGTTGTTTGATAGATTGCTATGATTCTTATCTAGAGTTATTTTCTCTTCCTTCCAAATTATGGTCTATATTTTTTACAAAGAAGTTCAAAGAAAACAATGACTGCCCAGTATATAATCTGCATAGCTTTCTTTATCTTATATATACCATGTTAGCTGCCATTTGTTAATCACAGTTGAGTACTGATGGCAAAATATGGTCCTCTAAATCCACAGTTGTAATCAGTATGGTGAGGAGTGATGGGAAATACTATCCAACAACACTGAAAGGACAAATATTTATCTTGTGCGCACTAGAGTTTGACAAAAGGAAGCGAGAAAGAGAAAGAGAGAGAAGAAGAAAGAATATGTTGGAAAATTGGAACTGTTTTTAAAATAAATGCATATAGTACTTTGAAAACCTGACATCATGTTCATACTTTAAAATGTTTTATATTTTGAGACATCACTCTGTACTCTCTTCATTTGTGCTGATGGATTGAATGCAATCTGAGTTTTATTAATTTAATTGAAATGCATGGCCTTGTTGCTGCACATTTTATTTACATTCTTATTACAGTTTTGTATCTATTAACATGACTTACATCTATGCCATTTTTTAACAGCATAGTGCAAAAACATGAATTAAATTGTTTCTTCTATTCAGCAACCAAGAAATGAATTGATTGTTTTATATACAGTATGGGTACCGATTAAAAACAGTGTTTGCTTTTCAATAGGATAGGATAGGATAGGATAGGATAGGATAGGATAGGATAGGATAG
>WNWU01000003.1:41214674-41233130 GCA_012654045.1 Ptyas mucosa | reverse complement strand
ATAGAATAGAATAGAATAGAATAGAATAGAATAGAATAGAATAGAATTCTTTATTGGCCAAGTGTGATTGGACACACAAGGAATTTGTCTTGGTGTACATAAAAGAAAAGCTACATTAGTCAAGAATCATAAGGGACAACACTTAATGATAGTCATAGGGAACAAATAAGCAATCAAATCATATTAGGAAACAGTCAATATAAATCTTAAAGATACCAGCAACAAGGTTATAGTCCTAATCATAAGTGGGAGGAGATGGGTTATAGGAACAATGAGAAGATTAATAGTAATGCAGACTTAGTAACTAGTTTGCAATGTTGAGGGAAATTTTTGTTTAGCAGAGTGATGGCATTCAGGAAAATGTTCTTGTGTCTAGTTGTTCTGGTGAGGTACATAATAATTTCAAGTACATAATATAGTAAAATAAGGTCCAAAATTAATGATAAGGGCTAAGGAATGCATAGTAAATAGCAAGACTTGGATTATAAAGTTTATAAGATATTACAAAGAAGTGTAAGAGGGCAACACTTAAACAATAACAAATATGAAATGGAATAAACTATTACAGACTAATATTTACTAATCAGAAATATCTAAGAAAATAGACTATAATCCACAAAAGCATTATAGCATAATAAAAACATACATTTTTTAAAAACCAGGAGACTTTTTTGTTAGTTTTGCTTTAACATTAGTTGATTAGATAGTCCAGAAATTCAAGCTTTGGAAGTTTTTCTTTTAGGCTATTTCAAAAACATTTACTTTTTGTTCATAGTATTATTTCCAAATGTTATTAAGAAGCTTAAAATGCCACAATTTTATCTTCCCCATATCAATCCATTTGATGTAAACAAATGTATGTATTATGCTTAAGCATAAAATACTCTCTCACACACACATATATATATAATATAAATTATATATAATTTCACTTATATTTATGATAAAAATCAGCTTCTTTTTCCAGTTTTTTTTCAACTTCATTAAACTCATAGACTGCATGAGATGGAAGAGAATGTGGTGGCCAGGTAGCTCAATGCTGTGCTTCCAAACCATCGCTGATGGTTGGTCATATACTTCTGTTTGAAAATCTTCCAGTGAGAGTTTCTCCAGGTTTCTTTTAAAGTGCAATGTCTAAAGCTCTAAGCAGAGCAGACCCCAATGGAATTGTTACAAAATAACAGAATAACAGAGTTGGAAGGGATCTTGGAGGTCTTCTAGCCCAATCCCCTGCTTAGGCAGGAAACCCTATACCAGTGATGGCTAACCTTTTTGCCGTCGCGTGCCAAAAGCGGGGGGAGCGTGGGGGGTCATGGGTGTGTGTGCCCACATCCATCATTCAATGCGCCCCGCCCTCTCACGCATGCACACGTGACCCCCCTACACTTCCCCCTGCTTTTGGCACAGTGGGCCTAGTAGGCCCATTTTTCCCCCTCCCCAGGTTCCAGAGGCTTTCTGGGAACCTGGGGAGGGCAAAAACAGCCTTCCCTATCCCCCGGAGGCCTTCCAGAGGCTGGAAACAGCCAGTTTCCCGACTTCCGATGGGACCGGAAGGCCTGAAAATCAGTTGGCTGGTGCGCGCATGCACGCTGGAGCTGAGCTAGGGCAACACTCGCGTGCCCACCAATATGGCTCCGCGTGCCACCTGTGGCACCCGTGCCATAGGTTCGCCATCACAGCCCTATACCATCTCTCCCGTGGACACAATGCTTCTGTTAATGCAGCCTAAGACTGCATTCATTCTTTTAGCTAGTCCATCAGACTGCCCATGTTCAGCTGGTGATTTGCCAGTATTATTATTATTAGTAATTAATAGTAGTAATACTACTAGTATTATTAGACCTTCTCACATGCACTGGTGATTTGCTGGTATTATTAGACCTTCTCACATGCTTTGTTGTAAAGCTAGTTCTTATTAATCTTGCACGTATTATTTTTCCTACTCAGATGCATAGCCAAACATGTATTACAGCTGAACATCATTCTGTTGGGTTTGTTCAAGCTCTTATTGCATGGCTGATGCCTCAGAATGCAACCTGCATCATAGGAATGAAGTTAGCACAAGGTGGGGATTTAACTGGAACTCTGAAAACTGAATAGAGTTTCTGTTTAAATAGAGCTTTTAATAAATAACTTAAAGAACCTGATGGAACTGCAGTATATATTGTAGTCTGTTGGTGCCACAATTTTATTCACCCTAAAAGCGGCTTCTGCAAACTTCATGGAAAAGATTGATATATTGAAGTTCGAGAAAACTAGCAAGTTTGTGATGAAAGTGGGAATCACTGATGAACATTTTGCATGCTAACAAATAAAGTCTTCTAAACAAATCCTAAAAATAATCTATTGTTTTCCATTTCCCAATGACATATTTCTTGAGCAAACTCATAATTAGACCCAACCCTAAATACAGAATATAGCAGTATCATAATATGCCATGAGCAAACAACAATATATTTGAACTTTGTCCATTGTTACACTCTTAAATTTTGCATATTGTATTTCAGATGCTCTTTAAATCATTTAGAAAAACGACCAGGACATTCTGTAATTGAATCCTTTTTAAAAAATATGATGTAAAAGTCTGACATGCTACTTTTGGAGCATTCCTTTAATTATATAGATAGGTACCATTAGAAGTAGGCTGGACTACCAACACTGCTAGGGCTACAAGATATGAATAGCAAAAATATATAGAACCACTAGATGGCAACAGACAATGCCTTTTTTTTGTCTCTACCTCCAGCTAGTGGCCATCTGCCTTTTTTGCATTTCCAATCTAGGCAATGATCTGGGGATCCAGAGACAAGGGAACCCCATATTCTTTGACTCTTAAAGCTCAAATAAAATGAGGTCCTCACCAGGATTCTGTTTCCTTTCAAGTTCCCTGTCCTTCAATATTCACTCTTTCCTCCTTAATTGAAATAGTGACACCTTTTTTTCCCCTTTCTCTACACTTTTGAAAAAATCGGGGCAGATGGCAGAGCCAAGTAGAAAATCAGAATTCAAAACAACTGCATAATTGAAAATTATATCTTTCCCCTTGACAAAACATATGGAACAAAATGTTTTATGCTTTGCATTATATTCTCCAGCCATTATATATGGCTGAGAAAAATCAGGTACTTTCTAAGTTTTCTTAGGAATGAAATGGGTTCAAAACATTTAAAGCAACATTTTCTCCCTTCATTCTCCCACTTTCTCCTAAAATGAGCTGAAAACTTTATTTTTATGTCATCAAGATGCTGGTACAAGTCCTACATAAAACCCTCAGAAGACAAAAATATGTTTTTTTGGTTTTGTTTTACAATTGGTAAAATATGTTTTACCAATGTGTAGTCCCCAAGTTTCAAGGAAGGTGCCTACCCCTGCCTACTGGTTAAGTGATAGAAATATGGGCAATCTAGAAGAATTTAAGATTTTAAAACTTGGGATATTTTGCAAGCTTCAAGTGAGAAGGATAGGAAAGAAAGTTGCAGTTGCGTTCCTATTTCCCAAGGAAAGCAAGTTGCAGTTCGTCAGATGATGCTAGTGGAAATGAATTACAATATCCTTAGGCCTGAAGTAATATTAAAGTCTAATTATAGCAATCAATTGAGTTTAAACTAGAAAAGCTCTAAGCCAACATAATGAAGAAGTCATCAAGTGAAGAACAATAGACACTGAAATGCATGATAACCCTGCATTCATTATTGCCACTCAGATTTCATCTTCTTTTCACATATTCATTGTGTTCATCTGGTTCAAATAATTTCTTCAAAGTTAATACCAGCCCTTCATCAGCCTCGAAATGAAGGCACAAAATGCTAATTATCATCTGAGTTGCTTTTCTCAGAATTGGTCATCTTAAGTATTTGTTCATTTCAAAATCAGGCTAAGGATCCAATTCATTATACACTTGAATGTGAAATATACTCTTTTTTTTCTTTTTAAAAAGATCTTTGTCTCATTTCAGGGACAGTTCATTTACTATTTGTGACATTGTAAGATATTGATTTTTCTATTAGTTAATAAATGTACAATCATCCTTTTGCTTATTTTGCTTAGCTTGCTCATTTCTCTTGCTGTTGTGGAAGTAATGCAGCTTGTAGCTTGAAGTTTCTCCAATTTTTTTTTTTGTAATGGTTGTTTTATTGATTTTGGTTAAAGTTAATAGGGAAAGCTGAATAAACAATAAGTAACGTATTGAATAAAAACTAACACTGAATTTTTACACTGAATTTTTTTGGACCATGCATCCTTTAAACAGTAATAAAGGGCTCTTTGTCAGATGTGAAAATTCAGGACCTCAGATTAAGTTCCAGTTAAATTGATTTATTGATCATGTGTTCTGTCCCAGCCTTAGCAGAAGCAAGAAACAGACTCCTTGTCACGAAAAAAAACCCTCTTTATTTACCTCTTGTGAATTAATTGCATTCACCCACTGAAAAGTCCAGGCAATAGTCCTTCAAGGAGTTAATTGCAATAACAGACCTTATCAGTTCCTTGCAATAATTGCAAAGCCATGAGCTCCCAGCTGAAAGGCTTCAAATTAAGTTCTGGCAAGCAGTCTGTGTGGCACGAAACACAATGAGCAAAATCTTCAGAAATACGAACTGTTGTCTCCTATGACAACCACTCCCTTTTCCTTCTATTTATTCCCCAGCCAGGGAGAGGCCATTCAGCGTTCACGTATGCTTTGCTTCCCAAGTCAACTCCTTGTTCTCCCTTGTTCACCTTTCCTAACTGCTCTGCGCATACATGCATCTGGAACAGGCCCCAGCTGTTCTTCTTCCTCACTCATATCAGCCTCCAAAGGCAGCTGTCTCTCCAGTGGCTGGGAAACATCGGGCGGCCCTGGCTCTATCTCTGCTTCCAAAGCAGAGCGTCCATCAGAGCCTTTCCCAGACTCCAGAACTGGCCCAAGTTCCTCCTCAACCTCCTCATCGTCTGAGACTGCTGGCAGACCACAACATCATGCCTATACATAAGAATCTAGTAAATTAGTGGTAAGTACTACATTGGAGTTAGAAAAGAGCTAATGGAACTCAAAAGTGGTTGGACTTAAATCATATGTGGGAACATAACTCTAGATTGATTTGTCTCTTTATTCCCAGCCTCTGCCTTTCCTTCTCCTACATTTTTGTATTTAGGTACCATTTATATCTGGCAGCATTATCTGGCTTGTAACACAAAGAATTTTGGGATAATCAGCTTTAGTACCACTTCCATGATTTCATAATAAATATCTTATCGGGTGTTCTAATATTTCTCTACTTTATTATTGGTGTTTTCATATCTTCTTAGGCAAAGAAGGACAAAAATGGTTCACCCAAAAATTTAATTTTAGAAATTATTTATTAACTTACTATTGATAACTTTTCTCACCTTATCTGCTGTAAATATTCAGGGTTCCTTCTGGATCAGAAAATATGCGAGTTCTCAGCACTCAGAACACACAATTTAAATAAAATATTTTCTTTTCCCATACATTCTTATTCCTGGAGATAAGGTCATGTGAACCAGCCTAGAACATACACTAATAATATTACCAGTTTTAAAATAAACTAACATTAAGTAAAAAAGGAGAAAAGAAAAGAAAGAAATCAAAGAGAAAGCTAAATGTGCGAGAAAGAAAGAAAAAGAAAAGAAAAAAGATACAAAGAAATGGCTTCCAATCTTCTTTACAGGAGTTATAAGTACTGTGGGTAAATTTACTTCTTTCTCTGAGGTTACAGCATGATTCTCTTCTTTCTATAATCTATCCTGTCTAATCATCAAAGCAATAAATCCTAAATTCATTTTTTGTTTTACACAGAGAGTCCATAAGGGTGTTTTTCAAGTAGCAATAAATGTGTCAAGGTTCCAAGTAACAGCCCCAATGAAAGAAGACTCTGAGGCTTGAAGTTCCTCAAAGTTACATTTTATTAGAGATGTCATATTGGCACATCTGGGAAAACCTGAATCTGAAAGCTCCCAGGTTTTCCCCACCCAAAGGAAAGTCCAGGTCCCTGCCCAGCACCCACATCAGTGGTGGGTTGCAACCGGTTCACCTCAGATCGGGCAAACCAATAGCGGCAGCAGCAGGAGGCTCTGCCCACCCACCCGGAAGCTTCTGTGCATGCGCAGAAGCTTCTGTGCAGAAGCATTGCAGGTACACATGAGCAAACGGGTAGCAAACTAAATTGAAACCCACTACTGACCCACATGTCCATCACATGGTCCAATCAAAGCACCGTCCCATCTGGAGATCCCTCCCAGTCACACCCCTCCAGGTGCAGGGCAAGATGTCCTTGACTCTCTGAGAAAGGAATGTTATTATGACTATTTATCTCCCCTGCTCCATACAATCCCCCCTCTCAATTTCCCACAGTAGTAAATGTGGCAGGCCTGAAGCCCCAAGGCAAAAGATGGCTTCTAGGCCTGACAAAATGAAGATACTGTTTTTTCTCTGATCAAAGAAGTCAATTTGGCTATCTCTGCAAATTCTACCATCTTCATCAACTATTCTTCCACTGTGGGAAATGCCAAATCTTTCCATCTTTGTGCATAAAATATCTTATAGAAGAACATTTACAAAAACAAAAATTTCACAACTTTTTTCCAACTGTTCCTGTGTTGTTCCCTTTTGTATCTCACAAGGCTTTATTAGATCTCCATTAACAATATTTGCACTTTATGTAAAGGATACGATAATTTATTCATTTTACAAAGTTTTCTCCAAGTTAATGTCTTCCAAAACTTTGAACAAGTCCAGTTCAAATTGTCAATTGCAGTCAGGAGGGGGGAAGGTTAACTACTCATCGTACCTTCCAGAGACATCATCTCAAAGTCAAAATGCTGGGACCGCAATGGTTCACCAACCAGCCCGCAATTGAAGAGATAATTCCCAAAATTTATTCAAATATAATTGGAGAATAAGAGACCAGCAAGGGGGAGGAACTGGAAAGGAACTGGATGGGGGAATTTAACCAGGAAAGTTTGATGCTTGGACTTTAGTTCTGACTTTGCTACTTGGCTTTTAGTGAAGTATACCTTTCATTAAAAATGGAGCTGAGGGTCTTTCTTGCCTAGAAGATCAAGTCAGGGCAGATCTGACAATTATACTGTACTATTACAAAAAGTAGCACTATCATCTAGGCATCAGATTGGAGTTACTATATTAGTTCCAGCCAAAATCTATTTCCTAGTGATATTCTCTATACTAGGAATTGAGATACTGGCATTCTTCAGTGATTCTGGATTTCAATTTCTATAAGCCAAATCAAAGGAGCTGTGAGCTGGTATTACAGGCATTACAGTTCAAAGATCTGAGGGACATCAAATTGCCTGTCAGAAAGGAATTATTTTGGAACTCATGCTGGATATTTTTAATATAGTTTACTTGCCTGTAAGAAAAATGCAGTTGATACTTTGGTGTTTTCTTTTTTTTTCTTCTTGTCTTCCTGCTCAACCAAATATGTGACATGATCTGAGTTCAATCTAATATAAATAAAACCTTCCATTGATTGCTCAGTTAATTGGCTAGCCTAGAGATGGGGGAGAAATTTATTCCGCCAACCCATTTAAATGAATAGCAATGCAGTTTAGATATTGACAGTTTAATTTCATATTTTGTACAAATAAAAATTCACTGAATGTTTGATAGGCAAACTATCCTTTTTAAACCAATGATCATTTCCCTAATAATATTGGGGAAAATAATTTACATTAATATACATATGTATGCATGCACACACACACATACACACACACACGTAAGTTAAAACACACAGACAAAAAATATCCACAATCATATAATCTTTTTAAACTTTGGTGGGGGGAGGGAAAACTGAGATTGATGCAGATTAAGACAAAATTAAACAAAGATAGAAAAAAATGAGGTATTGATGACAACATACATATGTATCTTTCAAGTCCATGTTTCATATTTATTTTTGTTTTTCACATACATTAACTTTTACATTAATGAATATGCCTCACTTTAATTTAATACACTTTATATTACTGTATAATATTTAAATATTTTCTATTGCCTGTGGGTTTTTGCTATTGTGTTCTAAGCCTAATTACCATGTGGAGAGGTTTTATCTATGACTCAGAAGTCTCACAATTATCCCATCAAAATGATCGCAAAGGCGAAAATATTTTAAATGCATTATGTTTACATTTCTTATTCTTTTTAAAACTGTAATAAAAAGATATAATATGCTCAACCAGCAGAAATTGGCGAGAGGAATAAATATTGAAAGAAAAGAAAAGTGAGTGACTGAAAGATCTGAAAAGGAGAAGGAAGAAATCTCAAAATATTTAAGGGCAGGGAGGCAGAGAGACAAATGAAAATCAAACTTTTTATATTTGTGGAATCTTCATATTAAGTTATAGAAATTGAGCAGAATCAATGCGTAGACATGCTTGTTGCTTTTTCAGTACTCATTTCTCAAAATGTGTATGCAGCCATTTGCCAAGCCCTGGTCTAATTCCATTATAAAACAGTGTTTCTTGCAATATCACTTCCTGGTAAAGAGAGGAAAAAAGGTTATTGATTTTAGCTCTAATTTTATTGCCTAAAATAATTATTAAGTAGATAGTAAATTGTATTGTGATATTTGAAAATCTAAGAAGAAATCACAACATGGTGCACTCATGGAACTGAATAATTCTATCCATTTGAGTAAGTATTGGAGAAAAAAAATACTATGGTGGAAGCTGAGTCTGTCTGTCTGTTTGTCTGTCTGTCTATCTATCTAGTTCAGGACTAGATTTAATAATATTACCTAGTTAGCGTAATGAACGTCTGCAAGAAAACAAGCAAGCTTAGAGAGCACCAAGAACCCCTCATAGTAGGGATTTTCATGAGGACTCTATTGGCATCTGCTAGCATATTATCTGATGGTACTTCTCTACTGATCCTTGGAATTGGTCGTGGGTATTGACTGTAGCTAGTTTATCCATGATATTACACCTCATATCAGCAGCTGTGCTTTGTAATGGAGAGGGTGGTAATGATGGTCCAGCTTCAGGTGTTGCCTGCACATCCAGTTGTTTTCCTGAACTTCTTGAATATGGGATGTAATGTGTAGTTGGTCCAGTTGAGTTAGCAGCTTTCTCTTCACTATGTTGAAACATTAGGTAACTAGCTGTTTCTTGGTTAATGTGGATACAGGTCTACTGTCCATTCATAGTTCCCTCAAATGCTACATATATCCCTTTCATTAGGTCTGATGTTATAAAAGCATTCTATCACTTCCAGGTTCTCCTGTCTTGTCCATGTATGGATTGTTCCAGTAGCTCAACTATTAGATGTTCGTCCCTCAACATATGACACAAACCTTGTTAATGTGAGTGATGTCCAAGTCAGCATGACTCTTCTTGTTCATGTCTCATGAACTGGCTGGGATTTGAATTCTGGACTCCCACATCAAAGGTGGTGCTCTAACCACTATTAATTCCTTACATCTATTTTTTCTTTTCTTTTCTTTCTTTCTTTCTTTCTTTCTTTCTTTTTTCTTTCTTCTTTCTTTCTTTCTCCCCCCCCCCTCAGAGAGAGAAAGAGAGATGCTTCAAAAATGAACTGCAAGAAGAGATTTGTGTTCACCAACCCTCTGCTGTTTAATAAAGCAGCCCATCTTCTTTTCAAACTTTTCTGTGAACTTGGAAAAACATCTTTGGAGTGCGAACTAATCCCTAGTAATATTTATCCCATTCTTATTCACAAATATACTTTTGCCTAAAACACTCATTTCCCCCACTTGCACTGTATGAAATGGGGACATTTGTGCAATACCATTTTTTAAGACAGATGCATTAATTTTTTCTATGTTCAATGACAGTTCCTTTAAAAGCGGCTGCCGTAAACTAAATAAATGTATATTTTCATTTGCTGAACAAATTACATATATCAAACATATGCAACATTTTAATTATGGCGCAATGGTTAGAATGCAGTATTGCAGACTAACTCTGCCTACTGCCAGGAGTTCAATCCTGACCAGCTCAAGATTGACTCAGCCTTTCATCCTTCCATGCTCAGTAAAATGAGGAGCCAGCAATATGCTGACATTGTAAACTGCTCAGAGAGTGCTGTAAAGCACTATGGAGCAGTATATAAGTCTAAGTGCTATTGCTATTATATAAGCATTTAATTTCCATAATTTATTGGAACTTTAACATTTTGATACTATGTACAAACTACTTCCTCTCCCTCATCCCGGGTTTCTCAGTCGTGCTCCAACCACCCTATCCATCATCATGCCTTGCTTAAGTTATCCAACCCATTTAATGGATATTAGGCCAGGGAAAGATGAGCTGGATAAGGGTGCTCCCAGTGGAAATAACTTCTTGGCTACCTTTTTCTGTCTCCATTCCATTTCTTTTTTGTTGTTAATGTATTTATACTTGAGATCTTCCTGTAAAAAAACACAATACCAATAAAGTATTGGTAAAAGTTTAAATTTTACTTCTCAATCATTTAGCCTTTGGTGACCTAACTTCAAAAACTTCTTAATTTTATAATCCTTCCAAGATTTCATGAATCAGTTTATATATATTTTACTTAGAATAAACTATTTAAAAACAAGTCATGGAAAACTGTCACTGCAGGACACATTATAGCTGAATAATGTGTTCCTTAATAAGCATAATGGTCCCTTTATTAAATGGATAGTATCAAATAATCAGCATATGTTTTCTTCAGAAGACTAGCAATTTTGAATTACTGCCTTTTTTATTTCATCAATAAGGCAGACGAATTAATCTTTGTTGGTAAAAGCAAAATGGAGAGATACATTGTGAAGAGCTATACATATATATGCTTAGTGTATATTATTTATGGATCTAAATTAAACTTTTTATATTTACCAAAGAATAAACTAGACTGCTTTTAAGAAATATTTCTACAATATTTTAAACTTTTACTACTATGAATAAACAAAAGGGTAAACTGTTGTGAGTTATCTGGCTGCAAGAAAAGCAAGAAACGTATAGACTATTACTGTGAAGGAAGTACTGAAGGCAATTTTAGTTTGAATATGTAACATAGATGTGTTTAAGAAATTACACTTGATATTTACAGAAACCCCAAAAGGAGTGTAATCATCTTTGATAAAATCTGTGTTTGAGATGAAACCTGTTGTTTTATTTTTTTATTTTTATTTTGAATTAACTAGCAACAGAAAATGACAAAACACAAATAAAATTATGATGTAAATGCACATATTTGCAAAGAAAACACAATGCATAAATGTATTTAAAAGATGAAAAAAGAAATAAAGTATATCTTTATAACAGTTAGCCCTTACAATTCTCTGTATATATTTATCTAATGTAAATATTATTCAAGTGCATATCTATTTATTTTTAATTCAATTATGTAACTAAAATTCTTTTTCACCTATTGTATTTTGTATAAATGACCCATATTTCATTATACTTGTCCATTCAAATTCAAAGTCTATAGCTTCTAGGTGGCAAACATAATCAGGTTTTTAATCATTTATATTTCCAATGCTACAGTGTGAAACCTATGTAGTAGTGCTGTTCTTCTCATATTCAATTCTTGGATGCACACACCTCATCCCTGGCTGGAGAGAAGCATACACAACTTGCAAACTGTCACACCGTGGAAAGGGTGATCCGTGTTGCTAAGGAACTAGAAGCAGCTGGGAGTTAGAAAGTGATAAACGGGAAAAGAAAAGAAGCTGGGAAAAGTGGAAACTTACAAGGTCAGCCACTTTAGGCTCAACTAATGTCACTCATAGGCCACTTTAATGGAAAGGGGACCATCCAGAATTTCAGAGTGAATTAATTCCGAGCCCAGTTGGGTAAATAAGGACATTTGTGCAATACATTTGAAGACAAATCCTGTTCATCAACTGTAATTTTATCATTACTACCTCCCCCTCCCATGCAAATATGATTACTAATCCTGCCACCTACACACACCCGTACCCAACATGCTATTCTCTTTCACAGTAAGCAACATTATGCAAAGCACAGAAAATGAATAAGAAATAGTAAGAGCAAAATTAAAGAGATGAAGGGAAACAAAAGGAATATAGCTAAACAGTTTGTATTGATTCCATTCTCCATAGCTCTCCATATGTTTCCATTTTTGTAAAACATCCTTGCTTTCAAAGATCTACATAACTTTATCCTTTATTCTTTAAAATTTATGCCTCTCCTTTTGGGAGCGGGCTCATATCGAGCCATTCCAACCATGATTTTCCTAATCTTCCCCTTTCCTCTTATCCATTCATACTTCATGTATTTATTGTGTGATTTGATCCTAATTCAATTTCTCTTAGGAAGCAACAAACTTTGTTTTCATTTATTATTTATTTTTTTCTATATTACAATATTACATAATGTAGGCAGACGTATAAATCTAATAAATTAATAAACTTTTCATTCTGGTTGCTCACTTTAGTATTCAATCCACATTTCTTTAAATACGCATCATTTCTGACACTATGCTTTTTTGTCAATAGCACAATATGTTTTTCAAATAGTTGTCATCCTTGCCATGAGGAACAATGGCTATGAAAGACATGAAACCAAAGGCTTCTAGCCAGTGGTGGGATTCAAGTAACTTAACAACCGGTTCTCTGCCCTAATGATTTCTTCCAACAACCAGGTCACCAAACTGCTCAGAAAGTTAACAACCGGTTCTCCCGAAGTGGTGCAAACCGGCTGAATCCCACCACTGCTTCTAGCCCTAATGACAATATGGCTGCTTCTAGCAGGACTACCAGATTCTGCAATAGTTTTTGTTCCCTATGTCATCCGTCTGGCAAACTCGCAAGATTCGTTTTCCTCGCCATGTACATATGTACATACGAATTAGACTGTGTTGTTTCTCTGTGTCATATAATTTATATGTGGGTATATGCATAAATTTGTATTTATTTATTTTGTCATGTTTATGTAGAGTATATGGGAGGTGGAGACCCTTTGAGAAATGTATGCAATGCAATTTCATTTTCATGTAGTGTACATTAGTGTAGATTCAAAGTGACAATAAAGTTATTCTAAGTCTAAGTCTCTGATTATCTAGATCAGGGATGTCAAATTCGACTTCATTGTGGGCCTCATCAAGGTTGTGTTGGACCTTGGGGGAGCGGGGGGGGCATGACCGGGGTGAGCATGGCCAGCTCGACGTCACTCATGTTGGGGGGTGCCTGTGGTGACTGAGTGCTCTGACAGTGAAAATGGACCTTGGGAGGGCTCCCCGCAGCCCTCGTGAGCTCTATTTTCGGCTGCGATAGCCTCCTGCAACCCTCTGCCAGTGAAAACAGCTTGGGAGGGCCGCACACAGCTCTCCCGACTTCCATTTTCACTGGCAGAGGCACCACAGTCTAGTTCTTTGCTGTTTCCAGGGTGGCCCCATGGGCCAGATCTAAGCACCCTGTGGGCTGCATCCAGCCCCCGGGCCTTGAGTTTGACACCCCTAATCTAGATGGCTTCCCTGTACAGTTGGTTGGCTCCTATGAGATAAGCCTGTTGGAATATATAGGCCAGGAGTCCAGTCCAGTAAGGCACTGCTTATGTTCTTATGGTCCTCTGATACACCCAACACTTATTTCTATCTAACAAGGTAAGTAGAAGAAACTCTTATACATGATCATATTTGCTTCTTTGGACAAGCATTCATTCTTTGCAACAGACAAATTAGTAATCACATTTTTTTTTCTGTCAGCATTGCCATGTCTTAAATAAAAGTAGGAAGATTACACAGCCAAATTAATTCTATATAGGTTAACATATAAATTGGATTAACTCAAGTGCTGGAAGAGATAGATATCCAGGCAATATGGGGGAAAAGGAATAGCAGGGAAAGGTAATTTATAAATTGGCATTCAAACTTACAGCATGTTGTTATGTTGGCATACAATCTTAGTTAGCAAGCAAAATCCATGAAATCCAAACATTTATTGAAGGACTTTATAAGTAACTTGTTTAACTAAAGTAACTATATTGATTTTATTTGGAATTCTGGGAATGATTATTGCCTTCCCTTGTTTTCTCCACCTATCCTTTTCATAGCTTTATAAAAGATACATATTTAGTGATTTGGCTTGATAGTGTAAGGCAACGGTCTGCAACTTTTCTGACTTTGCGGACTGGTGGGGGAGGGAATGGTTCTACGTGACCGATGGACGAGCGTGCATGTGTGCACTGTTCCATTTGCACAAGCAGCAGGCACATTTGCCCATTGTTCACACAAATGGAGCTGTGCATGCATGCTTACCCACCATTTCTGTGGACCAGTTCTGAATGGACCATGGTCTAGTAATCATCTGCAGTCCAGGAGTTGGGGACTCTGGTGTAAGGTAATGGTTACAATAATGGATTAGCACTGGTGAGAACAAGATTCTAGCTCATCTTTAACCATGGAAACTCACAGGTGATTAGTGGTTAGTCTCTCTCTCTCTTTGAGCCCAAGCTACCATACATAGTTGTTGCAGAGAAAAATAGGAGGACTTACTGCAGACCTGGGCATTTTTACAGCCTCTGAGCCACATCTGGCCCTTTGGCTGTCCATGTTCAGCCTGTGTAAGGTCAATTGGAAATTAAAAATAAAATTTAAATAATACATAACATGCATTATTACCAGTAGCAGCTAATAAAAACCATAAAATGTACTGCTTTTTATGAAATGATAAGATTAATATTAGCAGAATTAAATTCAACCTATCGGTACAGCAGCCTAAATTTCTCATATGGCCCTTTGGGAAATTATTTGTCGACTGCTGAGCTAATGTTACATCTACTTCCTAGAACTCCTAAGAAGAAAAGCAAGAAAGAAAGAACATGGTTAGGACAACCAGATGTGAATTACCCAAATTTGCTGAACAGCAGCAGCAATGAAATAATAATGGTAAAACAAATTAAAATGCTACCCAACTTCTAACAATTCTGGGCAGTGTACAAATTTCTAAAAATATTTAAAAACAAGAAAACAGCACAAAACAGAAAGAACAAAAAATGGTAGAGATAATGTTATGTCCTTGTAGGGACGAACAGACTGAGACAAGACTGTTTCTTTAAGGCTAACAGTGTTTATTAGGTTAACAAGTGCGGTTAACACTTCCACTAGCTTGGCGGCTAGCAAGGCTGTTCGGCTAACAGGAGCAGTGGCTGTTAGCACTTTGACAGCTACTTATATACTTGCGCCAGAAACAAAACAACCAATCAGAGCGCAGTGGCTTCTGCGGACCGATGTGAAACCAGGACGCAGCAGATAACATACCTACAAGGAAACAAAGGAGGGGGAAAGGAGCTTCAAATAAAGAAAACTCCAATTCTGTCACTCTCTAGTGGCCAGAATTTTGCAGCCCAGAAATGGAAACCCTAACTAAAATAACCATAATATTTTCAATCAAAGTTAGTATGCTTGATACTTCCCTGTCTTCTTAATAAATTCATAATGTAGGATCACTGTGGATGACTCTGCATATACTCTGTCTTATCCTAAATTACTCTTGAACTTCCACACATGCACACCTCAAAAATTAGTAATCACATGGTTTTCCCTATTGCATTCATAAAACTAATAAAGAATATTGAAGGAAAGGAGGGGGAATATTAATTTTAAGCTTTTAATCTACACATGCATTAATTCCACATTAAAATCTTAATTGAAATTATAAAATGTATAAATCCCAATGGTAAAATTAAAATGCTACCAGCATGTTAAATAATTTCCCACCACAGCCATTTCTAGCACTTCAAGACAATTCCTAAAAGCCACAAAACAACAATTTATCACTCAAAGCAATACAACTATATTTCAGTTTTCTAACAGATATCAAAGAAGATAATACATAAGCAATTAAAATAATAATAATAAAAAAACCATCCACTAGATAAGAATTTACTATTTCATTTTGAAGGATGAAATGGCTTACATAATGAATGTGACTTGATGCATTCAAAGAGATAATGGCTACCATTCTAAACTATTTTCAAATATTTCTTCTTGTTTGTTATAGATATGTATTTAATTTTGAAATCCCTGCTGAGAAATTCATCCTCTAACTCTTTCTAAACATCCTGAGGATAGAAGGCAATGGCCCTTTCAATGCAAGCAATTAAAAAAGCAAGTTTATTTTTGTATACATGTAATATGCTCTGTGATGAATGAAAGTCTTCTCAAGATCCAGAGTTTGACATTTCTTTGCGGAGTTTCATATGGGTCAAGGATTTTTGCACAGCACAACAGTGTAACGGTTGCCATGGTAGCAGCTTATCAGCCAACTTCTAATTGCTCATGACCCTGAGAAATGCCAGCTTCTGCTGGCATAGCTGCTATTTGAATCCAGCAGAACACCTACCAAATGGGGAAGAGTGGTAGGAACAGATAATACCTCAAGTTGTGCCAACAAGGAACTTGGATCTCTACCCATTCTTGCTAGATGCGTACAGTGGCAGCTTTTGAAATATAATTTTGAGGATGTTCTAAAAAGCAGTTTTAGGAGAAGCTGAAATTCAGGCAAAGTTAGAAAACCTTTATCCATAAACAGAATTCGAACCATGCTTTGTCTTGATACTATGTATCAGTACAACTTACAGCAGTGAGCAATCTGAGGACTGTTAGCAATATACTTTAATAATAGCATGTAATCTCAAATATATTTTTAAAAAGTCACCACAGACTTTTTACTGACTGCTGGAAACCAGAAGACTTTGGATTTATTAGTAAATCCATCGCAGCTCTTTCTCTCTCTACTCTATCCCTGTTATGATGGTTCTGTAAAAAAATCTTAGTATATATTTGGCATAAATTTGAAGTTTGTAATATGGAGAGAGTGGGGGGGGGGAGAGAGAGATGTATAGCATTCCATAAGTATTTTAATAAAATGCCATTATTTTTCACATACTGAGTGTGTGATCCATTTAGCTCAAATAAATATAATTTGACATAACTCAAGCCAATCCTATATTATTTTATGAGATCAGTTTATTGGCATATTGCCGACAATCAATTTTTTCCTTGTTCATTTTAAATTAGCATTTGATATATAGCAGTATTCTTTAATTGTAGAGTTGTAGGTCCCAAAAAGAAATGGCTTACTTGAAAAATACCTCCATTCAAGACCACCTAAATGAAAAAAACTTGTATTTTTCCATATCCAAGGATTCTTCACTGTTTAGAAACATCCACATCATCATTGTGTAAATTGTTTGATTCCCTCAAACAATCTCTTAGCATCTTTTTCCTACTAACTGCAAGCTAACAATAAAGTCAAAATAATTACTCCAAGCTGGCCCATGTTCTGGAAAAACTAAATTTCTGTGACTCTCAGTCCACACAAACTCGACATCAGTTGCTTGATTTTCCGTTTCCTCTCCACTCCATAGTCAATTCCTTCATTTTGTGTGCATTTGTCTGCTTGCATGCAATATTGCACATATATAAATATGCATATAGGGAGGGAGAGAAAATGTGCTGCATAGCCACTGTTTCCCTTGTAAGGCTTGCAACAGCGAGTAAAGTCACAATACCCGAACAAAGAGAAACAAAGAGACTGCATACAGAAACCAGAAAGTCATAGAAGTCCAAAGCAAATATTAATTTATAGCTGTTTCAAAAATACCACAGCTCATTGACTACGTTCTTAAACAAGTCTACAATGTGAAATCATGAAGGATGGAATATATAGCCAAATAATAATAATAATAATGATAATAATAATAACAACAACAAAATAATAATAAATAGTAATTAATAATAATAATAATAATAATAATAATAATAATAATAATAATAATAACCCCAAATGCAGACTCTGCAAAGAAGCAGATGAAACCATTGACCACATACTGAGCTGTTGCAAGACTGACTACAAACAACGTCACAACACAGTCGCTCAGATGGTCCACTGGAACTTGTGTCACAACTACCATCTGCCTGTAGCAAAGAACTGGTGGGATCATAAGCCTGAAAAAGTGGTCGGAAATGAGCATGCAAAACTGCTGTGGGACTTCCGAATACAGACTGACAAAGTTTTAGAACACAATACCCCAGATATCACAATTGTGGAGAAGAAAGAAGTGTGGATCGTTGACATTGCCATACCTGATGACAGCAGAATCGACGAGAAACAACTTGAAAAAATCACCAGATATCAGGACTTAAGAATAGAACTGCAGAGACTCTGGCATAAACGCGGTGCAGGTGGTCCCAGTGGTACTCGGCACACTGGATGCTGTGCCTAAAGACCTAGGCAAACACTTAAAAACAATCGGCGCTGACAAGATCACCATTGGTCAGCTGCAGAAGGCCACCTTACTGGGATCTGCATGCATAATTTGCCGATACATCATGCAGTCCTAAACGCTTGGGAAGTGTTCGACTAGTGATTTGTGATACGAAATCCAGCATGGTTATCTCATTTTCCTGTGTATACTGTCATTTTCATGTATATTATTATTATTATTATTATTATTATTATTATTATTATTATTATTATTATT
>WNWU01000003.1:41180490-41198250 GCA_012654045.1 Ptyas mucosa | reverse complement strand
GTTAGGTTAGGTTAGGTTAGGTTAGGTTAGGTTAGGTTAGGTTAGGTCTAACAAACAGTGTTTCTATAAATATTTTTGAATTTGATGGAAACTGAAAACAACCTATAATAATACAAACTGAAGATGCAATCTTTCATATAATAACAGTTTTCCAGGCATTTTTTTCTTTACAAAAGGAATTAAAAATACTAGGATTTGGAATAAAAAATTAGAATTATGTTTCTGTAATATTGTGATTCACATAATAATGCTATAAATTCCTCTATTACAACAGATACCGAACATATAGGTGGGACATCTTGTGAATAAAATACGAAGAAAAAACTGTGCTAACTGTAATATGTACAGCTAAATGGAAAATATATACAGTATATATTCTAGAAATTATCAGTTTTGTGTTAGACAGCTTGGTAATTTTTTTCCACAGAAAGAACATTTTATTTCCTAGGGAATAGCTATTTAGGAGTTTTGTCTTTTTCTACAATTGTTTCTACTATCTAAAAACCAAAATGAAACAGGAGCCTTATTGTGAAAAAGCCATCCGAGTACATATATTATTTCACAGTTGTTCTTTAAAACTCTACCTGCCAAGTTCATCTGTCATACAAGTTATGTCACTTTCCATTTATATAGTCAACTTTTAAAATAAGTTTTTCTGATTTCCCCTCTTCATTTAATTTTATTTTCTCTAGCAGTTACTCAACTTCTCGGTTGCTAAAATAGTTTTAAATGTTTCATTTTGTAAGGAGTCAATGTGCAGAGAACAACTGTAGGTCAGCAGCAAAATATATACTCGATAACTAGAAAAAATAACATCACTGTAACATTTCTACTCTATATTCCTTCAGTGAGGTCAATCACTGTCACTCAGCCACTAGTCAAATTCTTATGTATGGTGATTTAAAGAAGAGAATTCCATGAAAACCCTTGTTGAGTTTAAACTGATTTGAATCTCACCAGCTGCATCTTAGCTACCCTTATTTTTTTTTCTTATCAGCCAAGCAATCTGCCATGTTTTAAAAATACATCTGTGTGAAATCAAGGATAAAGAAAAATAGAATAAAAGGAACACTTCTTGGAAAGATAATCTTTGAGATGCTGGTGGGCCAATTTACTCCTTCTTTTACAGACATTTTCAAATGGATATTCCTGAAAAATATAGAACAGTGTTATGGCAGAAATGGGGAAATAGACCATTTCCAGGAGAAATTGCACTGAGAAACACATTATTAAGGAACCCTAAAGCTATTTCCTGGCATCATCTAACCATACATGTGTTTCTCAAGTGATCCTCCATCTGAGTCCAGTGGAGTTTGGATGTTTCCACAAAAGCCTTTTACATTATTATTTTTCCACCATTTGTTGGAAAAGAAATTGAAATAGAATTTCCATGCAGGAAAAAAGGATTGCAAGATCTAAATGAAATGATGCAGAGAAAATTCCAAGAAGAATATGCTCCTTTCTTCCTTTCTAGGAATAATTGACAATATTTACTTTGAATTCTACATATTTTAAGAAATATAATAAAAAGTCAGACTAATTTTATTGATTTCTCCCTTGTGAATTATCTCATAGATTTATAAGTAAGGCAACCACATTAAACTTCAAACAATGATAGATGCAGATCCATCCTTAATAACAATGAAATAGTTTTAAAATGTTAGCAGTCAATGTGTAGCTGGGTTTCTGCACAAGTGTTTCCAACATTTTTCTGGAAATTTGAAAGATTGAAACAAGAAAGGGTTAACAATTGTTATTTACATTCAAAGAAGAGTTGGCTCGGCTTGGTTTTGTGTTGCTTTGAACTTGGGCCTTCATATATTCCCCCATGGTTGAATAACTCATTTTAGCTGCCCTCATAAGAGAGTTCAGAGATTTATCAACACAGCTATACCTAAAGAGCAGCCTTAGAACTAAATCAGCTTACAACAATAGTTTAAGAAAATAACTGAAGAAAACTGCTTCCAATTCAATCAGTTAATGGAACTAAGAGGAGAATGTAATCATCTGCACTCAATTTTAGCCAAGACCCCAAAGATTAACAAGCAACTCAAATGATATAAAATGTTATTATTGCAAGGCTCAAAGCATCTCTTATTACAAGCATAATGAAGCGACAACTTGAAAGTATGAAACCAACTAATGTTACTTCATTTCTAGCTTTAATGGCCTTATGAGTTGTATTTTTGAATGGAGAACATACATGGATTTAGAATGCATGGCCAAGGCAGGCTTTTTAATCTTTTGGTTATTCCCTGTAGAACTGATATAAGTGGCAGTTCAAAAATCACTGTTCACTGTTCACAATTAAAAAGACACATTCCACCATTGCTCTACTACTAAGCAATGCATACACCATTGCTTAGTAGTAAAGTGTGCATTGTGCATAGAATTAATTGTGGTTCAATTTTCCAATATTTCCAATAAGAAGGATCTAAGCAGTATTACGGCTAGGAAAATTCTGGGAGTTGAAGTCCACACATCTTAAAGTTGCCACGTTTGAGAAACAAATGTTTAAATTAATGGTCAAAACTTCTCCTGTTCCTTCTTCAAGAAGTGGGTGCTTTCAAAGTATTTGGCAATATTTGAAATAATTAAATACAATCTTATTCTTTTCTTCGAAAGCATTAATATGCATATGTTAAAGTATAATCCCAAGAGTTATTTCAATGAGCTCATTATGGTTTATGATTCCTAACTTTAACATTTGAGAAAAATTATATTAACATGCAATGAGAAGATAATTGTTGATTCTGTCCCAAACTTCTTCAAAAAAAATCACCTAGTAGATTGGTGCTTGATTTGGAGAATGACTGCCAGCTCAAGTATCAGGAAATTGTCTATCAAGTGTTATTTCATCTAATTGAATGCTGTTAGCAGCTCTCTATTTACTATAAGCATTTTCCACCCTTACCCAGTGATACCAGACATTGAATAATACTGCACCTAGTCCATTATAATGGAGAAAGGTCAAATAATACTGATCTAATACTCAGATCAGTAAAAGATGGTAGGAGAATAGTTCCCGCAACATGGAAAAGAATGTAAAATTGTACATCTGCAGTAGCATCATCATTTGTGATAAACAATGGTATCATTGGCAGCATGTTGGATGGAATACTACTTTATTTGATGTAATTCTAGGGATGACTCCAAGGGTCAATTAATCCTAATTCAGTCTTGGCTCTTCCACATGAACAATATGTACTCTAACAATGACTCTATTTCTGTCTTCAGTATTGAGGCTATATTGCAGAAAGATCAGGTTAAAAGATCAGGTTTTATAAAATAAAATATACAATAATGTATATTATTATAATGTAACAAGCTTAAATGAGTTCAAGAGAAAAAGAAATGTTTTCTACAAACGTAGTGGTTGATGCAAACAAAAAAAATATATGTATTGGGAATGACACATTATTAGGCTTGAGTAAATGATTCAAACGAGATGCCTAACAGACAGAGAAACACATACAAAAAGCTTTGCTTCAAATCACCTTTTTCCAGACATATGGAGCTGCCTTGGAAGCTGCTCTGAAATGTTTCTGCATGTGTGAGCAAACATACCCACTTCATTAAAATACATACACAGCAATGCATACACGGCAATGGAAAGATAGTCAGGATAAGTTTCCAAAACAGCTATGTACAGCTGAAAAAAGATACCGATGAATCCAAAAAGAAGTGTTTCATATCCACACCCACATGTTGCAAAAACAATTTCTGAAGTTATTGCAAAACCCATGTTATGATTTTCTTTTGCTAGAAAATTATCCGGCATAGTAGGTGGTGGGAGCAGAGTGATAGATGTCTCTCATATGGTGTTTTCTATGACTTACAATTAGTCTTAACAAGGATTTCAGCATTAGACCGTGGGACCATTTTGAAGTAATATTTAAATCCACTGATGGGTACATCTCTCTTCTATGTTGTAATATGGTGTTCTCTGACTTCCAATTAGAACAGACAGTTTTATACATGAAATCTTCACCTAAATGGGAAGGGAAGGAAAGGGAAGGGGAGAGGAGGGGGGAAAGAAGGAAGGGAAGGGGAGGGGAGGGGGAGGGAGGGATGATATTTACCAAGAACATCTGTAGCATTAATAACTCCCAGTTCAACAGGAGTTGCTGCTTTCAGTGTATACGTAGATGGTGTCTGAAGAAGAACACTTGTTTCTCCAAAGGATTGGTGTCGATGTAACTGGCCAATAAAAACTTGCCTCATTTGCTTAGCCTGTTTAAAAATATAAACCCAAGTAATTTTTTGTTGGTTCATGTCTAAAAATGGAGAAGATTTGGAAGACAGATAGGAATCATTTACAAAATATGCATGTAAACTGCAGACACAATCTATCATTACAATGTTCAGGTTAATGCTATTTCACATGTACTTCAATAAAATCCAAGTTTCATTCAGAGCATAAAAGGCAGTGGTTAGGAGCATGAGTTCATTGCCATAGATATATACCTATATGTAGACGTCCAATTTTGATTTATGTGCAAGCTTAAAAATTAACAGAATAATAGAATAATAGAGTTGGAAGGAACTTTAGAGGTCTTCTAGTCAAACTCCCAGCTCAAGCAGGAAACCCTATACCATTTTAGACAAATGATTGTTCAATCTCTTCTTAAAAACCACCAACAACTTCTCAAGGAACATTGTTCCACTGATTAATTGTGTGTACTGTCAGGAAATTTATCCTTGGTTCTAGGTTGGTTCCCTCCTTGATTAGTTTCCATCCATTGCTTCTTGTCCTTCTTCATGTGTTTTGTAGAATAGATTGACCTCTCTCTTCTTTGTAGCAGCCCCTTAGATATTGTAATACCCCTATCATGCCACCTCTAGTCCTTCTTTTCATTAAACAATTCTTGCAATCATTCTTCATGTGTTTTAGCTTCCAGTCCCCTCATCATCTTTATGCTCTTCTCTACACTCTTTCTAGAGCCTTGACATCTTTTTTAGTTGTGGTGACCAAACTGGATGCAATAGTCAAAGTGTGGTCTCACAAAGGCATTATAAACTATATATTATAAAAGTACTAACACATGATGTGATCTTGATTCTATCCTTTTATTAATGCAGCATTGGCTTTTTTGGCAGCTGCCAAAATTTGAACTGATATCAGAATGGAAAGATGAGCAAGGAGAATGAAAGACTACTATCTTGTTCATTATTGTCCATACAGTTACAGTCCATCCAGTACTCTCTTCATATTGAAGAATTCAAGCCTTTTCTCCTTGGCATATATAAGTATACCAGATATTGAAGTTGAACTAAACTGTTGATGAGAATTGGGAAACTGTACATACCTCCCTTCTCTCTGTCCTTGATTACGTATCCTAATTCCGAAATACCAGAAGGCAAGGTCTGGGTTGAATAGATTTTTGAGAGACCCACAATTTATTTTACAGATAATGATAAACCAAGCTTATTGTATTGTGCTTAGTAAGGTAAAGCTTGAGCTCCATATGTTTAGCACAGTCTAATGTTCACATAATCACCAAATGGTGGTCCCAAAATCCTTTAGAGAGATAAAGCTCAAAGAACATATTAATATATCTATCATATGGTCACCAGGCAACAACTGATAGGTCAATTTCTATTCTTATCAGAATAATAATAATATATATCTGGGCTTTATTTTATGAGAAGTAACATCACGACTGCATTAACACCTTGTTCCTGAATATTTTTCATCAGAGGCAATGAAATGTAGTTTCACACTTTTAAGCAGTATTCTAAAAATGTTTTTTCCCCACAATGTTAAATGTCCACCTGTGAGAGATCTGTATAACTCAGAGTTATAATGAACTTGGTTTATACAAATTAGTAAGGTGTTATTTATTTCTTCATTTTTAAATATGTAACACCTATATTGTTCAATTCATAATTTCATAATACCATCACATTTTTTTTATTCATAAAAAGGCTTCCTACTGAAAAGCTTATTCATAAATTCCCTATTCCAATGTGGTCAGAAGAAGAATTTCCTAGAGGAAAATGTTGTTCCTTACCATTTTTCCCAAAGGTCGCTTTACAAGAGCTGGAATTATTCGGTAAGCATTGCTGTGTCCAGACTTAATGAATCCTACATATTTGCTTATTTCTCCTTCTTCCATAAACACTACAACAAGAACCAGAACAATAAATTATTTCTCTGTAGGTATGCAGTTTCCTACCATAATTTGAAACAAGTGAATGTTTGCAAGCTCGTGAGAACATATGGAATAATGTGAATACTACCAAAATGAAATAAGGTTGAAGTGTATAAAATTGTCCCTAGTCCTAGACTACTAATATATCCCCCATTTCTACTATTGATAGAAACATGCTGCAAATTCTTCAATATATCTGGAATGCATTCTCTATACAGTTATTTAGAATACAAGTTTGCTATTTAGTGTTGGATATATCTTTCCCATTTATGAAATTGTTACTTTGGTGGTACAGAATAGAGGAGAGAATCACCCAGGGCTGACAAGTTAAATAGCTAGAGTTTTGTTTCCAATGGTTCTAGAAAGTCCTATGCCTTATGTGGTGGCTCAGTGGCTAAGACGCTGAGCTTGTTGATCAAAAAGTCGGCAGTTCAGCGGTTCGAATCCCTAGTGCCACATAATGGGGTGAGCTCCCGTTACTTGTCCCAGCTTCTGCCAACCGAGCAGTTTGAGAGCACATTAAAAAATGCAAGTAGAAAAATAGGGACCACCTCTGGTGGGAAGGTAACAGCATTCCGTGCACCTTTGGTGTTTAGTCGTGCTGGCCACATGACCACGGAGACGTCTTCGGACAACGCTGGCTCTTCAGCTTTGAAACGGAGATGAGCACCACCCCCTAGAGTCAGGAATGATCAGCACATATGTCCGAGGGGAACCTTTACCTTAATATATATATATATATATATATATATATATATATATATATATATATATATGTTAATGTAATATAGGTAATATAAATTGTTGCATGTTGCTCATGTATCTCTCCCTGCTATTGTCTTTTATTCTGTTTTTGCCAATTAAATGTGCTTCTTATTGTTTGATTATATTTAATAACTGTTCCATTCCAGAGGCAAAACATTTGGGGAAGACTGAAATATTATTTTCTCCTCTGAACCAAGATGATTTGGTAGTACCAAGAGTAGTCCTTACATTTTCCAGAATAAAACTTCTGGAAGAAAAAGTGGTTTCCGGTTTCAGGGCCAAGCCAAAATCAAAACATTTTAACACTCCACTTTGTCCATTGCTCTTTGTATCAACCTTAACTAAATCAAGTATGCAGAAAGGATTGCTTTTTGACACAAAAATGGCTTAATGAAATTACTACATGAAATAAATCACATATTTGCTATAATGAAAACAGGGAGACAAGCACTATACTGTTCATTACAAAAGTCTATATGGAAACCAAGGGGAAGAAGACATAGAACATTAGACAGACTGCACAGCTGTGAAGAACACAGGCTCCGTGGAACAGGAGTAGTGTAAAGTCATTGCAGGCTTTTATTTGATGTACAAATACAAGAGCAAAGCTCTATTGAAGTCAGGGAAGCTATGAATCTGATTTTTCTACACCAGCTGGATTGCTCAGCTTGAGTTGGCACCTAACATTTTTCCACGACTGGAAAAAAAAATAGCAGTAATAAATGCAGATGCTTTCCAAATGTAATGTTGCCATTATATGCTCCTTTGTGACTGTTCATTGATGCAAAATTGCTAGGGACTAAAAACCACTCACTATTTAACCCACATTTATTGGCAACTGACAATAAAACACTGATAGTACTGTAAATGCTAAGGTGACATTAAGGCTCAAGTAGATTTTTTTTTTTGGTAAGAAATAACTTCATCACGGATTCTACATTGAAGTAACACCATGATTACTATTATATGTGTTCTACATATAATAGTAGAACACACCCAAATGTTGATGATAATCTTTAATAATAAACATTTTGAGTAACACATTCTTCCCATCTGATAATTACATAAAGAACAGTGTGTTTGCTATGTGTTACTGAGTTTAACCAAAATCCTATTTTTTTCAGATATTATATATTCTCTTTTATATTGAATCGGAATTGGAAAGGGGAATGGGGACTAGGAAAGATCTCTCTTAAATTAAATTTCATTTCACAACGAAGGAGTTCTTATGATGTTGCAGAATGTTGTACATATACCAGGAACTTTATCTTAATAACAATAAAAATCCAGAAACATGTAAAAATGAAGTTGAGTTATTCACATATTCTTCATCATTGCTTTGAGAAAATATTCAAACTAGTTGCTACCATCTAATTACTAGAGGATTTGTAAAAACTGCCTCTTTCTTCAGTTAGGCCATTAAACAGAAGATAAGGAACATTGGTCTCATAGACCTACCAGTAATACAGTCCAGCAGGACATGCCCTTTGGTCTACTAATATCTCCCCGAAGTCACTATACAAAGATCCATGCTTTCTGAGCTATCACTGAGGAATACACTGTTTCTTTGAGGCCTTCTTTTTCCTTATTCTGAATGTTCTTTAGGAATGATACACATTAAACAAAACCAGCACTTGTGAATCTATGATTAAAGAGCCTTTGCAAAGAGAACATCTTCAACAATTAACAGTCCAGCATTTTATCAAATTGCTTTTTCCAAATTCCGATTCACTTAGGTGAAACCAACATCTAGGGGAAAGTCATTCAAGCCAGTTGAGGTGGTTCCTGCTTAGATGTCAGTGCAAAGTATGATACTTGATTTATCCTGTTGATTACCCAGAAAATCCAGTGAACTAATCATCAGCCTAGTAATATCAGATAGCATAGAGATAGCTCACAGAAAAACATGGACAATGTGCTGCAAAAACTAAGCAAATATTACTTCTTAAACAAGAAGGCAATGACATATTTAGACCACATAATAATATGGATATTGATATCTATCTATCTATCTATCTATCTATCTATCTATCTATCTATCTATGATAACACATGTCAGCATAAACTTTTTGCCTTCAAATATAATGTACTGTATGGTTGTGAAATCTGGACCACTGGGAATAGATGCATCCAAATTATGCATTTGGAAATGATTTTTAGAGTATTGTAGACTTCAAGAAGAACCAGTCAACCAATACTGAACTAGATTGACTGCTTCCTTAAGGCAATGATTAGCAAACAGAAACTTGGGACATATGATATCTTCAGGTGATGGACTAAAAAAACAACAATGTTTGGCAGGGTTTAAAAAATAGGAGAAAATAACTTGGAAGAGATCAAGTAGTCTTCTCCTTGGAAAAGCTACTGATTATTATAGAGATACAAAGTTCTCCATACCTATCAGGTCTAATATAACATTTAAATGACTAAATCCTGTTTGTTTGTTTGTTTGTTTCAGCATAGTGATGTTGAACTGATTACTTAATAGTAAAATCGCAATTGTGTCGTTACTTAATATACACATAAACAGAACACATTTAACAATTATTAAAACATTATATATATATATATATATATATATATATATATATATATATATATACTTTTTTTGGCAAGAAACTGAATCCTGAAAGATTTTTTTAAAAAGAAACTAAAAGGCAACAAAAGTATAATATGTCAGTGATGCAGTTGATGTGTTTTTCATATCATATAATACAATGCAAATTTGGAGAAGTAGCCAAATTAGCTTCACAGGACTGAATGTTTCCTGTAAGGAAGGAAGAGGCCTCACTGGGGAATTATTGGAAGAACCATTGTGATTTGCAAACCATAATTTATGCCTTAACATTTCATTGAAGTCAGCCACGCAATTATGGTTTACTTAATAAACTCTGAGTGACTCATACCATGTCTTCACTCACTGTAGATCCAGGGCACTGCATATATTGGCTTGAAGACAGCATAGCCTTTATAAAGTGAAATGAAGTCTTCATTACGAAACAATTTACAATGTATTAAGGAGCATTTAACACATTAGGGCTTATTTCACAACAAGCAGACTCCATAGGAAATATAGGACAGATCATCCTGGAGAATGTACTCAACCCCAACTTGATGGCGCAAAATTGGTAAATTAAAATTTCAGGTAGAGAAGGCATCTGTATTTTTCCCAGAAATGCCCTCTACAATTGCAGTCCAATTCTGGGAAAAGACTGTTTTTAAGTAGTTGCAGACAGGTGTTGCCGAACTAACATCAAATGTGGCTGTATGCTTGGTAAAGTAATTTCTAAATGCAACTATCACATCTTTACAATTTGTAGTGACTGTATAAAGGGAACAAAGAATATTATTTATAGGGTTTTAGTCCTTTATTACTACATCAGTCTTTGTAAGCGGAACCCTGCCACAAATCTTGGTTTTATGTCCTGGTTTCAGCTACCCAAAATCACAGGTCCTTCAGATTTGGAGGACACAGACATCCATAAAGTCTGTAAAAGGGTCAGCATGCAACATGGGGAGATATGGAGTAAGTTCACATACCTTTATTAGCCAAGCTTTATAGTTCAATGCATTATGCAAGTACAGCTCATATCGCTTTGTTCAGCTCCTCTATCAAGGTTGCTTTCAGATAAAATTAACTGAGTGCCAGTGGAGGTAGCTGCATATAAACCAGATATTTGGAAGACAGGTTTTTCTTCTCGAACCAAAACTCAGTGATAAGTCCTCTATTTATTTATTTATTTGAACAAAGGACTGCCTGCTGGGAAATTTAGCGATGAATTTTGTTGGCGTGGTGAATGTTGCCACTTACGTAAAAACCTAATGTTTAAACCACAACATGGATGGAGATTGATTGCATTTAGAGTCATGTCTATCTAAATAAAATATTTCAATAGAAGAGAATATCTGTACCTCAGGACTGACCTGTGGGGTTCTTGGTGCTCTCTAAGCTTGTTTTTTTTGTATTTTTTTTACAGTTGTTTCATTACCAAATTAAGTAACATCATCACTGTGAGTTCATCAGCAAATATGCAGTGATTATGTTACCAAGTTTAGTAACAAAATGCCTGCAAGCAAGCAATCAAGCTTAAAAAATATATTTTCAACAATGGCAGCAGTGTGACAATTTGCTGGTTGCTGGCAAATTAGCAGTTTACTAGTTCCATCTACTGTGCAAGAGAGATGGAATAATTGCCAGGAAATACTTCTTAATAGGTTTTCTCATATTTCACTTCATTTTTTCCCCTATGGTTTGTTTCTAAAATATTCTTTTACTATATACTGTGTCCAGCAGAATTGTATATGATCATTTAGATTGGAACTATCCACCAATTTTAGATACTGTACTATATACTTGAATGCTCTAACTTTTCTATACCCTGAGAAGTTTCAGCGATACCAAATTATATTCAGAAAAATTGGTTTGTAATGTATTTGCCTTCAAAAGCGCTGGACCAGGACATGGGATTTTGTGAATCACTTAATTTTACTTAAGTGATGACTAAGCTTTCTACTGACCCTGTGCACAAGAACGAGTTTCAGTACCTTCAAACCACAGATTCATACATATATATGAGAAGCATCAAAGTAGTCAACAGGTAGATGAATACCCTTTCTGAATAGTAAAGAAAAGGGGACAGGATTTGCATTTCATAGAATTAAGAATTCCAGCTGCTTCAAAGTGGAGAATTCATGGTTATTATAGCTTATCGTGAAAATAAGAGACAGGAGTAAAATTGTTTAAATGGCTTTTTACATGTAAAAGCCAACAGGGAGCAAATATGAGTCTTGTAACATTTAGCTATCAACTGAGGGAATATGTAATCAGTCCGCATGCCTGAACATATCAAGGGTAATATCCTTGCCACCAAGATTCACTTTATTTTTATTATATAAATATAAAAGGATTTTAGTTGTAGCCCAAAAAACCAAAAAACCAAAAAAAAAGGAGAGTAGTTTGGCTGCATTTAAATTTAGTGTTTCACCTTCAAAGTATATACTTTGAAAATTGTATATCATAGTTCCTGTGATGAAAACACAACTGAGAGGTACTATAATATAGTTAAGGCTAAGAACCAGGGGAGTGTTCCTACTACTGTCTTCTCCCAGTGTGAAGGTGTGCTGGGGACATAGATGATGATGATGATGATGATGATGATGATGATTGATCTCTGTTGATGTCTTTGAATATAAGAAGCTCTAGATGACAAAGTTATTTGGTGGCCACTAAGAGCCAGCATGATCAAAACTGACTTCAATAAGCTCATGGGAGCTCACTCAGAAATAATACAAGGATGCCTTTGTCATTATCAGATTATTAATGTAACTCAGGAGTATTTGTACAATAGGAATTTTGATAATGTAGAAGATTCTCACAGGGACTGGGCTCACAAGTCATGTATTTATTTATTTATTTACTAACCAAATTATGTGGCCACCTATTTCTGGAGTGTGAACAACAATCAGATAAAGACAACAAATAAAAACAAAAATATAAAATGTATAATCCATATTAAGAAACACCACAAAAGCTAGAAATGCAAACTCTAGGCAAGAGAGGATAAAAATGACCACCTCATTAGTGCAGTCTCTGTTAGCCTGAGAGGTCCAGGGAGCTGGAGAACATAGGCAGGTTTCAAGGGTTTTTAATTAACAAAAAGTATGGAGCCAATCTAATTTTGGGAGGAAGAATATTCCATAAAGCAGACACCATCTACTAGGGCCCACCAAATGAAAGTCCCTGTTCGTACCTGCAATCAGGGGTGGGCTTCAAAAATTTTAGCAAGGGGTTCACTGCCTGGTTGCTGAGACTGCATGGCCATGGTGGGTGTGGCCTAGTCGGCCTCCTGCACCATGGCGGTGGGGTGTTTTTGTCCTCCCCAGACTTCAGAGGCTTTCCTCAAGCTTCCAGGAGGGCGAAAACAGCCTCATCAGGCTCACCAGGCCAGAAACGGGCCAGTTTCCAGCCTTCCCAAACTTCCAGTAGGCCCGTTTTTCACCCTCCCTGAGCCTCTGCATGTGCCCTGCACTTACCTGCATCCAAAATGGGCTGCCTGGCGATTCCTGGGATGGGCAGGGTGGAATAGGCGGGGCCAGCCAGGAGTGGGACTTGGGGGTTCTCTGAATTGCACAGAATCTTAGCCTCTGTGAACCCACAGCAGCCCACCCCTGCCTGCAATATACCTATTCTGCAAGATCTCATGTAATTATTTGCTTTGTCAAGATTTTTTTAAATCTTAGCTTCCGTTTTACGGCTTCACACAATCTGACTGACTGACTTGACTGACTGATTATGTGCCATCATTGTCAACTCTTAGAAAGCATAAATTATTTGCATGACAATCTGTTCCCAAAAGCAGTCTTACATGATAATGAAAAGACTGAAGATTTTCATGGTGAAGAGCAGGGAAGGGGGAACCAAGTACCATGTTTAATTGTGTAGCAAAAGAACATACAATGTACAAAAATACATCAAGGAGCAGTAAGTTTTTAAAAATCTACAGCAGTTTGCAGATATTCAAAGCTGTATTTTTACAATTTATACTTGATAAATCAGATATTCAACAATCAGTTTAATCAATTGCATTTTTCAGTCTTGGTGTTATTTCAACTGTCTTTATGGACATCTTAAAATTTTAAAAAATTCCTCACTAGTTTTTTTTTATTTTAATACCATTTTACATTCAGTACCCTGCATATACCATGTTATTATGAATAGTATTTCTTTTAAGGTGGTTAATAGTCAATAAATAAAACAAATGAAAATCACTGAGCCTTGTCTTAATGAAAATATTATATTTTGAGGCAACCCACATGAAAACTATTTCCAAAGAAAATTATTCATTTTCTTTATGAAATATGTTGCAGATATTGTTTCTATGTTTTGTATCACTATATATTCTGTTCACTGTGTGTAGGAAATTATACACTACAATCATTAATGAAATACAATGGCATTCTAGAATATTAAAAAAAGTCATGAATGAAAAGAAAATCCATAGCAATAGAAAGGAGACAAGAATGAATATTTACAAAAATAATAGTTAATATTTTTAACCAAAACATCATACTACATTCTAAGATGCCATAATCTACTGAAATGAAATGCAAT
This sequence comes from Ptyas mucosa, assembly GCA_012654045.1. NCBI lineage: Eukaryota > Metazoa > Chordata > Lepidosauria > Squamata > Colubridae > Ptyas > Ptyas mucosa. Next base: position 41,184,219 of record WNWU01000003.1, on the reverse strand, counting down.
CCTCACTCGATCCCCCACTCCCAACTCACAAAAGTAACTCAGTAGAGACTTTTGAGAACTTTTCAAAATATTTCATGGTAACAACAGTGATCAGAGTATGCTATTTGCCTCAATTTTAAATAAGATGGCTGATTTGTGTGTCTGCGGGCGGGGAGAACTCACATGCCTATTTATTTTGCAAGAATAAAATTGGCACTGCAAATCAAGCCACTGTAGTTTAATGATTTGAGATGCTACCTCAGTCATCGTGGGACTTGGGTTTTCTTCCTAATTTCCTAATTTCATACCAGCTTGTCCTGGCAAAAGTTATCAACATCAAAGCCCTATATATCTAGAGGCTTTATTTTCCAAGGGCCCACTATTTTCTGCATTACTTGCTTATATAATTACCATCTCATAGTGCCAATCTTCCTAGGTTAACTAGAAGAAACACAACTAGATGAGCTAATTCTACTTTATTATAAGGCTATATTAATGGAATTGTGCAAGTCTGTAGGTACAAATCTCCCACCAGTTTTAACTTCCTGATCCATTATGGTGGTTCTTTTTATATTTCTTTTTCTAACTGTTAAGCTACTGGAGGCTTCCCCTTCTCTTATCTGATTGTGTATTAAACAGCATCGCTTCCCATTGTCCTTCAATGTCCCATTTTTGCCAATTTTCACATACATTACATAAAGATAAAGGTTCCCCTCACACATATGTGCTAGTCATTCCCAACTCTAGGGGGTGGTGCTCATCTCCGTTTAAAAGCTGAAGAGCCAGTGCTGTCCGAAGACATCTCCGTGGTCATGTGGCCAGCATTACTAAATGCCAAAGGCATTTATTTTTCTACTTGCATATTTTACATGCTTTCGAACTGCTAGGTTGGCAGAAGCTGGAACAAGTAACGGGAGCTCACCCAATTACGCAGCACTAGGGATTCAAACCACTGAATTGCCAACCTTTTGATCAACAAGCTCAGTGTCGTACCCACTGAGCCACCACATCCCTTACATACATTACAAAAAGGGCTTTGAAAGTAGGTTTTGTCAGTAGTGATTCCCACACTTTGTAATTCCTATCCTATGGAGATTTGATCAGACTCACTTCTTTCACTGAACACAAGGAGGAGGGGGTGCTCCAATGGAAGTAGAATTGCAACCATAAAATTATATCAATGATTTCATTTTTTAAAAAAATGAATACATTTTGAATTTCTTCCTGTTTTTCTTTTCTTTTTATTAATGTTTATTTTTACTATTATTTTATTGGATGGAGAGAACCTAGAGACTTTGGTGATTGGAGGGAGTACAAATAGGATGGATGGATGGATGGATGGATGGATGGATGGATGGATCGATGGATGGATCGATGGATGGATCAATGATGGATGGATGATAAGAGTTTTAAAGATTCTCTTTTGATAATCACTTAGCACTATTCATCTTTTAGCCATGCAATAAATCATGCTGTATTAGTTACACTCTATATGACATGAGCTCCTTTAAGAATTAGCTCCAAGCAGCTAACTTTCATTAGGTTAAACCTGATTCCTGGGAGATTGACAATAAAGCAGCTCTCCCAATTAAGCAGAGTGAAGTAAAGTCATATTTTAAAGTTATGCAGCACCTTTCATCCCAAAACATTTCTGCAAATTAGAGATACATAATAATCAATGCTTTTGTGGAAGTGTTTTCATACAAAAGCAAAAAAGGGGGGGATGGGGATTAAACCATAGCAATATGTCAAATACCCATTCTTAAATTTCACAAAATGGATTTGTAAATTTCTAAGCGAGACCGTGAAATTTTGTGCTATGTGAACTTAGTAGAAAAAAAAATTTAATAAACTACTAGATTTTTTTCTTATTTTTTTCCTAGAATGTCTAATATAAATACAAAATATCTGGGCTGAATATATTTCAAAACTTCACTGTTGAGCCGGTATTTATCTTTAGAATGCATACTATGTTTTAGATCAAGGGTGTCAAACTCAAGGCCTGTGGGCTGGATCTGGCCCACAATCCTGGAAAATATAAGGAGCCGACCAGCTGGTTTACCCGCGTCACATCAATCTACCCAATGCGAAGAGGAAACATTGGACCAGCATGGCTTTGGCCCGGTTTATTCAATGCAAAGAGGAAACAGGCCAGCAGTTTGGGGAGTGGAGTCAAACTGGCCACGCCCACACAGCTGACCATGCCCACAAAGTCAGCAATGCCCAGTGAGTGATGTCAAGCTGGTCATGCCCACCCAGTCGGCCATGCCTGCCCAGCTCCCCAAGATCAACCACAGCCCTGATATGGCCCTCAATAAAATTGAGTTTGAAATCCTTGTTCTAGATTCTTTAAATCCATTTTTTCAACATTGATTTCTCAAATATTCTTGGTCTACTGATTTCATAATCCTTGATATCTGGTGTTGATAGTAATGACTCTTTATACCATGTTCGAAGGACCAAAAACAGGTTTACTGTATATAATTTTTGTTGCATCTATTTTGGATTTAGCATAAGCCAGAATTTACTGTTATATTTGAATTGACATAACAATGATTTACCAACCTACATACATCTTCCAAAGTAGTCTGAAAACAAAGATTAAATAATATTTGCAGTTCTAGTTGTAAGAAAAAAGGAAATCTGTTTGTGGATTCAGAACTAATAACTAAGTAAGAGTTATTGAAAAATGGAATATAACTTTCTGTGGTCCATCTAATTGTCTCTGTGAAGTGCAGTTACATTGGTCTATGAGATATTAATTTCGATCTAGAGTTCTTGTTGCTTTATTCAGTCTAACATTTCCTGCAAATCATTTAGGTTTTCAGCCAACAAAACAACATGATCTGCAAAATACTTAAACTCTAATGTTCCATTTCCAACAATACCTTTAACTTCACCCAAAATTTATCTGAAAACCTATCAAGGAGATAGTATCAAACATCCCAGTCTTATACGCTGTTCAGTATTGAACTATTCACTAAGCACATCATTTATTTTCATGGATGAATTATTTCCATCTTGTACTTCTCATCACACTGGCAAATCCATAGTTGTGAAAAACATTCTGTAATTTAAACCTATTCACCTTATGTGATTTGTCTCATTAACAAATGTACAATCAACTTTCCTTTTAATGTTCATATATGTTCTCTGTAATTTGTTACAGAATAACAAAATCCAATTCATATTACCAGGAAAGGCAGTAGATTCCTACTGGAAAATTAGAAATAAGGTTGACATGTGAAGATACATATGAACATATGAAGAATGGTTGCAGGAACTGGGCATGGATAGTCTAGTGAAGAGAAGGACCAGGGGGGTACATGATAGCAGTGTTCCAATATTTGAGGGGCTGTCACAGAGAGGAGGGGGGTCAACCTATTTTCCAAGGCTCCTGAAGGCCAGACAAAGAATAATGGATGGAAACTGATCAAGGAGAGATTCAACCTAGAAATAAGGAGAAATTTTCTGACAGTGAGAACAATCAACCAATAGAACAGATTGCCTTCAGAAGTTGTGGGAGCTTTATCACTGGAAGCTTTCAAGAATAGACTGGACTGCCATCTGTCAGAAATTGTATATGGTTTCCTGCTTGAACAGGGGGTTGCTTGAGCAGGGGGTTGGACTAGATGACTTAAAAGTTCCCTTCCAACTGTTTTCTATTCTATTCTATTCTATTCTATTCTATTCTAGTCTAGTCTAGTCTAGTCTAGTCTAGTCTAGTCTAGTCTAGTCTAGTCTAGTCTA
>WNWU01000003.1:41160537-41180480 GCA_012654045.1 Ptyas mucosa | reverse complement strand
TAGTCTAGTCTAGTCTAGTCTAGTCTAGTCTAGTCTAGTCTAGTCTAAATCCAGATAAAGAGCAGATGTGATTAAACCAACTATATATGCTAATACTTTTCCAGATTCCAAAGAAATGTTGCTTTCCCCCTTGAATGTCGTACAAAAAGCTTTTGAGAGATGAATGCATAAACATGCAGTAAGAATGTAGAAGTCTCTCATTAAAACTGAAAGAAAGGACCCTAATAGCAAGTGCCTGTGTTCTAGAAATATACTTTGAAAACTAACTTAAATGTTTTTTGAGCAAATATCTATTTGATATTATTTGATTAGCAATGGAATTGCTGGCAGGAGAGAATTACATTCAGAAAGGCAAATGGAGAGATAGAATCTCAACAGTATAGAAAAATAAAACGTAATTATACAATCTTTACTTTTATTTTTTAGCACTTTTGAAACTTAATTTCCCTTAGCATTGATGCCTTCAGTCTTTCTGGTTTGGGGTTTTGTTTTTGTTTTTTGGCTCACTTTTTAGGACTATAGAGATTCAGTCTGATGTGCAAGAAAGCCTGTTTTGACAAGGATATCATTTGAGCCTGTTTTCTCAGAACACGTCTTCAGAGGACCAAATTGTTTGTTTGTTTGTTTGTTTGTTTGTTTATTATTTATTTATTTATTTATTTATTTATTTATTTATTTATTTATTTATTGGTTCGATTTATATGCTGCCCTTCTCCGGAGACTCAGGGCGGCTTACAATGCGTTAAGCAATAGCCTTCATACTTTTGTATATACCTGCTTAGTAGGGCTTTCAGCCCCCCCAAGCAGTGTTCTTTTTTATACAAAGTCAGCTTATTGCCCCCACAATCCGGGTCCTCATTTTACCTACCTCGAAAGGATGGAAGGCTGAGTCAACCTTGAGCCTGGTGAGATTCAAACTTGCAGTAATTGCAGGCAGCTGGTGCTAGTTAACACCACTTTAGTCTGCTGCGCCACCAAGGTACATTTAGTCCTCAAGTTACAACAGTTTGTTTAGTGACTCTTCAAAATTATTATTATTATTATTATTATTATTATTATTATTATTATTATTCATATTTCTATGCCGCCCACTCTCCGAGGACTCTGGGCGGCTTACACCAAAGACAGTATACTAAATAGCATATTGCCCCCAACAATCTGGGTCCTCATTTTACCCACATTGGAAGGATGGAAGGCTGAGTCAACCTTGAGCCGGTGAGATTTGATCCGCTGATCTGCTGAACTAGCAGTCAGCTGAAGTAGTTGCAGTACTGCACTCTAACCACTGCGCCACTTCAGCTCATACAACAAGTTACAACAGCACCGAAAAAAGTGACTTATGATCATTTTTCACACATATGACTATTGCAGCAGCATCCCCGTGGTCATGTGATCAAAATTCAATGCTTGGCAACTGACTCATATTTACGACGCCTGCAGTGTCCCAGGTCATGTGATCACCTTTTGTTGCCCTCTGACAAGCAAAGTCAATAGGGAAACCAGATTCACTTAACAACCGTATTACTGACTTAACAACTGCAGGGATTCATTTAACAACTCTGACAAGAAATGTTGTAAAATGGAATAAATCTCACTTATCTAACTTATCTAACTTATCAACATAAATTTTGGGCTCAATTGCGATCGTAAGTCGAGGACTACTTGTATTCTGCTGCTTCAGACTAGTTTTATTTTAGTGAGAGATTTCCATATTCTTACTGCATGTTTATGCAGTGGTCTGTCAAAAGTTTTTTGCATGACATTCAAGGGGAATGCAACATTTCAGTGTTCGGTAATGTGAGACCAGGAGATCCATTTTATTTGATATAACTATTTAATAATTTTATTAAATAATTTAATAACAATTAAATGTATATTCTGGGAAGCATACAACAACATACGAACACAATATAAAACAGAAAATTTAAAAATTCAGCATTGAGAATTAAAACATTAAAAATTTACAAAGAACCAGAAAAAAGGATGTCATTGTAAAATACTATGAAATTCATCAGACATTAATTTGTAATACTTATTTGAACAAGGACTTGCTTATCCTTAACAAATCTGTGTTCCAAAGTTAATGGAAGCAATTGAAAATTACGATTTTAATAAGATCAGCCAAAAGAGTAATTATATAAATTATTTGAACAACAAAAGTATTGTATGAAATTTAGCATTAAAAAAAATCCCTTTTATCAGCTAACATTGTTAAGTATTGGGAAACACACTGTGAGATAATTAGATAATCAAGCTGAACAACAGTCATGGCAAAAAAAAAGGATTATAAGCATTTTAAAATAATTAATTAAAGATATTTTTCACTTTTATCTTTCATTCTAGATTACAGAGTGGATACTTAGAATCCTTGTTCAGATATATGAAAATGCTATATTTTATTTCTGCATACATACACAAATACAGAGAGAGATTGCTAAAGCTGATGCCAAAAGAAAATTACTATTAAAAGGACAATTTTTATCTAATTCCTTCCATTTCCCCATAATCAATTCAAGAAAGCATAAAAGAGTGTTTTTTCACTCCACATTTTTCATTCCCAACTTGTTATTGATTGTGTGTGAAAAATTACATAATCAATTTATTTTTTCATGTAACTTATTATAACAATCGCAAGGAGCAAGAATTAGATTCTGGATTACATATTTGGTAGCAAACCAACAGTTATAGGCATGTGCAGTTGTTTAAATATGACCTGGGACAGACTTATTTGTCGAGTTTTCTACATTTTGGAGATTATCCCAAAGGTACTTTATCAAGAGGCAACTGGACTTTCTGGTTTTCATTGAAGATATTTTGCTTCTCATCGAAGAAGAAGTTTCTTCAATTCTGGCAGAGCTGAAGAAGCTTTTTGGATGAGAAGCGAAATGTCTTCAAAGAAAAAACAGAAAGTCCAGTTGCCTCTTGAAAAAGCACCTTTGGGACAACCATGATTTGGATGACTGAGAATCTCCATAGAGATTCTGGAAATTAATAAATCCCAGGGGTGTCATGTGGGAAAAATATTAGATTCATGGAGAATTGAATACATTAATCTGAAATAGAAATTAAATTTAGTTTTTTGCATGACCTCTTCCATATAATGGAAGTGTATTGCATCCACTTTTTAAAGGTGCAGCCCCTTGTACGTTATTTTAAAGATTCCTGTTTAGATCATGATTTTGATATGGATATCAATATGGATGTTGATATGCATATTAAATTATACTCACCATAGTCTGTTGGAAACTTCCTCCATTTTAACTGAGCAGTTAACTTAAATATAAATATCATCGGCCAGTTTTGATAAAACGGAGAGCCACGGATTACTTCTTCTTTGGCTTGCTGTTCATGTTTTGCTATATCCTGAAAGAAAGTTTCAGTTTTAGATAGCAGTAAAAGCAGTAATCCCAGTTGCAATGTATGGCTGTGAAAGTTGGATCATAAGAAAGGCTGAGCACCAAAGAATTTAGGCTTTTGAACTATGATTCTGGAGAAGACTCCTGCGAGTCCCTTGGACTGCAAGGTGATCAAACCGGTCAGTCCTAGAGGAGATCAACCCTGACTGCTCTTTAGACAGCCAGATCCTGAAGATGAAATTCAAATACTTTGGCCACCTAATGAGAAAGAAAGACTCACTGGAGAAAAGCCTAATGCTGACAAAGATTGAGGGCAAAAGAAGAAGGAGATGCCAGAGAACGAGGTGGCTGGCTGGAGTCACTGAAGCAGTAGGTGTGAGCCTAAATGGACTCCAGAGGAAGGCCTGGAGCAATGTTGCCCAGGGGGTCACGGTGGATCAGACACGACTTCGCAACTAACAACAACAACAAAAGCAGTAATATCGTAAGAAAAAGAGAACAGATGTGAAGAACAGACAAGAAGGATTCCTAGAAGGAATCAAGTATGGGATTCACATTTAATAAGAATTCTAGTCAGCATAATTGTTATGACATTATAATTTAATAGCTTTATGAAATAATTTCATTCTAATCAATATATTAATATATATTGATTAGAATGAAGTTATTTAGATTGAGTTGAATTAGAAAACTAGCTGTGTGACACTGTATTTAGATATGTCCATTGATTATTGGATAACATAAGCCAGCCTCTCCCATGATTGATTGAAACATATAGACAGATAAAATCCTGCCTTCCTTCAAATGCGTTAGATTACAAGTCTCAAAAACCCCATCAAACTACTTAGGAATTCTGGAAGTTGAAGTTCATATGTGAATAGTTATTGAGCAGCATTTTAATGGAATGCATCTATCAGGACAGAAAAAAGTTGTAACTGATTTGATTTTTCCAGGTCCACTTCCAAACAGAGGGTTCTGCAATGTTAATCAAAAGGCAATTGCTCCAATTTAATACAAATGCACGTGAAGACGTATGTTAATAAGGCAATTGAAATGTAAATAATATTATAAAAAGTCCAGTCTGTACTTATTTAAGTCTGTATCTTGAAGCAATGATTTGTAATAATATTATTGGCAACCATTGCTAGTTCCTTCTAAGGCAAAACCCATTCATAACTTTTATGAAACTCCTTTTATTAAACAAACAGTGAATTCCTCTCATTCACCTTCAGCAAAGTCTTTCAAGGGAGAATTTACAGTCGCAGACCTTATCTGGCTTGGAGAGCTGCCAGGCTGATATCTTCAAAATTTGGCAAGGAGTCTCGGAGGTGAACTAATTGTCTCCTGCAAACTCCACTCCCCTTTCGCTCCTCTTTTATTCCCTCTGGGAGGGGCCATTCATTGTCCACATGTGGCCTTACTCTCAAGTTGACCCTTGTTTTTTAGCTGTTCCCTTTGTCTGGAAACTCTGTATGCGCACACTGGGAACAGGCTCCAGCTGTTCGTCTGCCTCACTGATGTCTGACTCTGAAGACAGCTGATAACTGGCATTTGGCCCTGGCCCCCTCTCTGCCTCCGACACAGAGCCCTCATCAGACCCTTCCCCAGACTCCAGGACTGGCCCATGTTCCTCCCCAACCTCCTCACTGTCCGAATCTTCTGCCAGCTCCGCTAGCCCCAGACGGGCCACAACAAATATGTTTGGGAAAGGCAGATATGTTAGTGATAAAGCCTTGGAATACAGATTAATAATAAAGGGAGAAGACACTGATTAAACTGGTTTAATGAAGCCTCTCTTGGAACTGAAAATGAATGAGCTCATTTATGCTGTGCATTTTTAAAATGAGGCTCAGGGAAGCTTGCCCTTTACCAGTTTAATCAGGATTCTTTGGGTGAAAGTAATTGACTCTTTATCCAGCATTTTTTTCTAGTGGACGGAAGCCTGGAAAGTATGATAAAAGAATGTTTTAATTTTCACCACCTTATCAGTCATTCAAACATGTTCATTAGAGGGCTGCTTCATACAATACTTAGCATCCAATTTCTGACTACCAAAAATAGGAATGTAGCATCAATTGTCCAGGATCTGCTCATATCTCTCTTGGGGTGTTTAAGTACTTTATAAAATAATATTAAAAAATGGAATACAATATTTTTAGTATAAGAAGATGCATTTTAAATTTAAGGAACTTATAACAGCTTAGTGGGTTTTTTATTGCTTTTTTTCTTTTTCTGACTCTCTCTCCTTGTCTGTGGTTGGTGGGGGAAAAGGAGAAAATTGAGTGTCCAGCTGTTGCATTGTGCTTTGTTTCATGGGTTACACTCAGGATTTTATTCAAAGACAAAAATGCAAAACAAGTTTAAACAAATAAGTAACTCTAAGAAGCCGTAGCATTCTGGACATTGGCAAAATACTATACACCCGGTGCTGAAAACACTGGAAACAGAAGATCAGCAAGAATGAGAGATCCACAGGTTCTCCATTCTTATGCAAAATGCTTACCTCTTTTACCCTTAAGTAATTGATGGATGGAATTTTGATAAATTCACAGTTTTCCTCTGTAAGAACAGTAAGTACATCATGTTTCATCTTTAAAGAGATTGGTATCAAAGTCCCAAAACAGCACCCTACACCAAACTTCCAAAATAATTAAAAAGAAATAATAGAAATTAATATTTAATATTCCTTTATGTTTTACACAATTATAAAAATATGCATCAGTATTATATACTTCTGCAACTTGTTGTAGGCAAAACAATAACATATACCCTGGATGTTTATACTCGGGATGACAGCTGAAATTTTTAATAGTTGTATAAAATCACTGAAATGTTCCACAATAGTGATGAATGGATTGAAGAAAATCAAGGCAGCAGTGGGTTTAGTCATTGCTGCCACTGGAATTTCCTTCCTGAAAAGGGGCGTTGGTCCTACCTGATACGCCTCTTCTTGTTGACTATGGGACAACTTGCCATGGATAATTTACACTGAATAATTAGACATGATAAATATTATCCACCACTGTTTCTTTGACATTATTTCCATTGACAAAAATGGAAATAATATCAAAGAAACAGTGGTGGTAACATTTATCGCAGAGTTATCCCACTAGAATTGTCTGCAGCAAATTGTCCTACAGTGAGTTGGCCACAGTGAGATGGCTGTGGAGAGATGGTTGTGACAAGCTGGCTGTGGTGAATTGTCCCATTCTGTCAGGGAGTGCCTAATGAAAGATGATCCTGTCCATCCTATCTGGACTTCTAAAGGTAACCTATTTAAGGGCGTACTCTGATAAAGGAAAGAGTGATGAAGGCAGCCGCATTCTATAGCTGCTCCCATATTAGAGGACACACTGTTCCCAAATGCATACAGCACTTGTTTCCTTCTTGTTGATATTTCAGAAAACCCTGAAAACTCTGTATAGTACAATCTACATTGTCCGTAAGTGGAGAAGTATATAAATGCTGTGAAATAAATAAATATTAAGGAAGTTGATTACCATTAGTCCATCAATTAATGTTCTCAGCTCTCTGAAGCTAATTCCAGATGGGTGCAACTATAAACACCATTTGAAGAATGGAGTAGAAAATTACTTTCTTACTTTTGTCCATCTAAGTATTTGCAATTTCCCCCCAGTTGTAAACATATTCCTACCAGAAGAAAGAAACTAAACCCATAGAACAAATCAGGCTGGTTTTTATTGTCCATCCCCAATTAGAAATGCATTCTTGAATAGTGACCTTTCTCAGAGAAGATTGCAGATATTCTTTTATAGCCAAATTCTCTACCGTCAAATCAGTACACTTTCAAAACAAGAAGAGACAAAAATTCAAATGTTGCTGTTGCTTAGAATGTTAAATTCATTTAAAGCTGAATCGTATCTCTAATATTTTTGTATAGAGTGTGCTCTTTTCTAATACTGAATTAATTTTCAGATTTTTAATCTTTTGCCTGTGCCTTCTCATTCAGCTATATTATTTTATAAAGATGCAGATCCTGCCATTTAACTAAAATAGATTATATTGGCTTCAAATATTTTGACTATTTGCCTATATGTCCATATGATTAACAAATAGAAGAAAAAGCTCTTTGCATAAGGTGGATGCATGCATGTGGATGATAGGTTGTAGTAATATATCACGAACAGTCTTTCTCAAGGGATCTTTGAGATGTATAATAGAACCACTTATACTGAAATGAACTAATGCCATTTGCCCTCAAGGAATACAAAAATAATTTCTAATAAGAAACAAGAAATTTCAGTGGACATGACAGTTGACTTTGACTATATCTGAAATCAGAACTTTTCTTCTTGTGACTGGTAGAGAAATAGTTGTAAAGAAAGTCATACAACTTTTTATATATATATATGATAACCACAGCACTAAGATGGAAAGATCTGGCATTAAGATATTGACATTATGATAGAATTTGCTGAGATGGCAAAATTGATCCGTTTGATTACAGAAACGACAATATCTATATTTATTGCTTCTTGGAAAGCAATTATGATTTTGTGTGTGTGTGTAAAACAGAAAAAAAATGAATTTAGGAGCTATAGTTTTGATGATTAGATAGGCTAAATTATAGAAAGAAGAGAGTTATGATACAACTTTAGAAAAAGCGGTAAATAGAACTACAATTGTACTTATAACTGCTGTAAAAATGATCAGAAATCACGTCTTCATTTTCTTTTACTTCCGTTACTATTTTTTTTCTACTTTTTTCTTTCCTTCTTTCTTTCCTTTCTTTCATTTGTATTAATCAAACTTTTGTTTTTTAAACTTTCGGTACAATTCTATTTTTAAAAATATTATAAATGTGAACGGTGTGAACTAGAGAAATAACAAAATCAGAACATGTCTATGAGGCAGCATTGCAATGAGCATACACATTCACTTCCAACAGAGCTATAAGGAAAATGTAACACAAAAGAGCATAAAATTTGGTTCCAAAAGGCTCATTAAAACATGAAAATGCATAAAATTGGTAAGAGACTATACCAACAAATTTGGGCTTGCATGCAACCAATTCTAATAAAGGCATTTAAGGCAGGGGTGTCGAACACTAGGCATGCAGGCTGCATTTGGCCTGTGATGTAGTCAGATCTGGCCCGTGGGGCCATCCTGGAAAATGTAAGGGGCAAGTCCACATCACTTTGGCTCGGTATACCTATTCAGCTTTGGACCTGTCTACACAATGCGAAGGGGAAACATGCCAGCAGTTTGGGGAGTGGTGTCAAACTGGCCACACTCACCCAGTCAGCCACGCCCAGTGAGTGGTATCATGCCCACCCAGTTGACCATGCCCACCCAGTCCCCTGAGGTCAACCACAGCCCTGATATGGCCCTCAATGAAGTTGAGTTTGACAACCCTGATCTAAGGGGTGCTCACCTCCTAGTTAAGATGAAAAATGAAATTGTTAAGCAAATATGAGGTGGGAATTAGCTTAGAATTCCATATGTTGTAGAATTCCTTTCATCTATTTCAAGAGGTGACTGAGGCTTAACCAAACAAAAGAAAATTCGCAAATGGGAATTCCTCCTCTTAAAATTGCATTATATTAAAGTATTTTCAGATTGTTTGGAAAGCTGTAATCAACGTGGCCCAGCTAATCATCTCTGATGGCAGTACCTACTTTGTTATTTAGTTTTGTTTTAAAAATTTGGAAAATTAGAATAATTACACAATAGTCTTCAATAAATGCTGTTAGTATAGTTTTATTGTCAATTTTTCCAGGACATATAAAATGGTGCAATTAAAAAAAGGTATTCAATTGTTGTTAGTGCCAGAATATTTTTTTTCCTTCTCTTTAGTCATATCAAATTCTCAGAAAATGCCTGGACAAGTCCCTGCAGTTTTCTTGGCAAGCTTATTCAGAAGTCGTTTGCCATTGCGTCCTTCCTAGGACTGAGAGAAAGTGACTGGCTCAAGGTCATCCAACTGACTTTGTACCTAAAATGGCATTTGAGCTCATGATCTCCTGTGTTCTAGCCTCAATTACTACACCAAGCCAGCTCTCGATGCCAGAGGTAATGTAGCAAAATATTGCAAAACTAAATTGCATTTATTTTTCAATCAATAGTATTCATAAGATCTTATAGAAAGGTGCATTTGCTTTACAGTTACAATAGATGCACCCTAGCATGCTCAGAAATACATTTTTCCCTATGATGCATAGATTGACTGATAAAATAATACAACGAAGTCTTTAATTAACTATATTTTTATAGCAAGTGATAACATCTATCACAAAAAAAAAATATCAGACAACATTGTCCCAACCTTTTCATGCCAATCAGGTTAATTTAGCTCACTGTGGATGAGCTAAGGAGAGATTGCGGTTTCTACATTACACCACTCTCCAAGATTTTTTGCAAATATTCTTAGAGCAAGGCAGTTCAATAAAACCAAGGTTTTTTTTCTGACTAAACAATAATAAACTGAGCTAAAAGGTATTTACTACTTGCTGACACTGAATATGCATTGATTGGAGTCTGTATTAGAAATTGCTAGAACTAAACTAAATAACCTTTGGTTCTGGGAGTACATGTCCTATGTTAAGGGCCAACAACTTATTGTTAATCCTCAATTTCTAGCAATTCCACCTAGCTTGGTTGTGGCAGTGGTCAGGATTTTATACGATGCACCACCAAAAAAGGATCTTTGTACTTATTGGAAATAAGAATTCTCAGATCTGGACTAACCGCAGACCTGCCAGCATGATCCACTTGAGCTTCCAAATTAAGACTAGGAAACTATAAAGATTATTATGGTTGATTGCACGATCAGCTTGATGTTTAGACAAGATCTGTCATTTTGTCAACCTATTGAGTCCTTTCTAAGGACCTGGTATAGGTCAATGTTATAGTTTACCCCCCTCCCCCCCCATCTCTCTTTCTCTCTCTCTCTCTCTCTCTCTCTCTCTCTCTCTCTCTCTCTCTCTCTCTCTCTCTCTCTCTCGGAAGGACATTAAGGACTGCTCAATAAGGGGTAAATGTCAAACAATACTATTAAAACATGGGAGAACTTGTTTAGTGAAGTGGGATTCTGCCTTAGTCACGTGACTTAACCCATCATGGTTGATAGTCAAATATGGAAATATCACCAGAAAAAAGGTTGTATGCCTAGAAAAATTGTTTGACATTTTTCAAGCAGTTCCTTAGCCCCCTAGAGGAGATGATCCTTGGAAACCCAGAGGCAGTGGTGGGTTGCCACCAGTTCGGACCAGTTCGCAAGAACCGGTAGTAAAACCTGTGGGAGGCCCCACCCACCACCCTGAATGTCATCATCAGCGATCTGCGCAAGAGCAGAAGCTTCCCATTGCAAACCGGTAGTAAAGGTAAGTAGAACCCACCCCTGCCCAGAGGCGATGGTCTTATGGCACCAGGCTAGAAACTGAGAGGCTGTGAATTCTTGTCCCACCTTAGGCTTGAAGCCAGCAGGTTGACCTTGAGCCAGTCCTCTCTGTCAGCCCTAAGAAGGAGATAATGGTAAACAATTTTATGATAATGCTACCAAGAAAACCTCAGGGACTAGTCCACGTAGTCGCCAAGAGTCTTTGTTGACTTGAAGGGATAAATAAACAAAAATTGTTTTTATTAAAGGCATTTGATCAGGCATTTTATTAAAGGCATTTGATCAGATTTCAGTCTTGTTTTCCTTGTATGTTTTGAAACAATTGTTTGAGAATAAAAACGTAGGTACCTAATTTGACCTTCTTAAATATTTCTACTAATATTTGCTTAATGGTAGATCTCTGTTAAAACTTACCATATCAGATGATGCTACCTTGGTTGAGTTTGATTCATTTGTAACAGAAGTCACCTGAGGAGGCACTGAAATAAAATTTCCTCCAATAAGTCTTTTGTAATACTTTGTCTGTGGCTTAACAGAGCCTCTAAGTATAATATAGAATCCTTGGCTCGCATCCACTGGAATTAAAATTAAAATATAAACAGATCATAGTTTCATATCCAAATTACAGAAAATGAACTAATATGTCTACAGCATTCAGAAGTGTAACAAACTTACAAGTGTAATCTAGCCAACATATTTTCAAGAAACATATTGAAAACGCTCAATTTTCCTCTTTTGCTTTCAAAAGAAAAATGTATGATTGATTGATGACATCCATATCTAAATTAAACATATGTGCTCCTAACTCTGAGATGGTAAATCATTTGATCCCACAATGACATTGACCACCAAAATGCATATAGTTTATTTGACAAAAGTTATAGCCTGTCAAATATTTAGCCATGAAATCCTCTTTTTATAATAGCAGAACATTTGCAACCAGCATATAGTGTCCACATGTGTAGAACCAGGGGTGGGCTCCTGGGGGTTCAGCAGGGTTTGGGAAACCCTCTAGCCAAGGATCACCAGGGTTCAGTGAACCCCCAAATGCTACTCCTGTCTGGCCATGCCCATCCCACCCCGCCCCTCCCAGGAGTCTCCACGCAGCCCATTCCTCATTCCAGGTAAGTGCAGGGGCCCTGCAGAGGGTCTGGGAGGGCAAAAAACGGGCCTACCGGAGGTCCCGGAAGTCTAGAAACAGACCTGTTTCCAGCCTCCGGATGGCTTCTGGACCCCAGGGGAAACAGTTTTTGCCCTCCCTGAGGCTCATGGAAAGTCTCCAGAGCCTGGGGTGGGCAAAAAATGCCCACCACCATCACCATGGTGCAGGCGGCTGACTAGGCCACACCCACCATGGTCATGCCCACCCAGCAACCGGGCAGTGAATCCATTGGTAAAGGATCTGAAGCCTTGTGTAGAACCAAAGTCTCTATGAAGGTCCCATTATGCCCTAGCAGTCCTTCTTGGTATTATCTACATACCCAGTCTAAAATGACATTTTACTTCTTAAAATAAAACCTTTTCATCTGAAACAAAATGTGGAAACTGGCAAACTGCTGCTTTCTAGCATCTACTTCATTTCCACTTCTGAACTTCTGAACCTGCAAAGCAGCCCCTAAGGCTTTGTTCTCTCTCTCTCTCTCTCTCTCTTTTTTTAAGGAAACAGACTTATTGGGACGATGCAGCTAGCAATTTTGTGGTATGGCCCCCTGCCCAAAGAGAAGGAAGGGAAGAGGGAATGAAGGTAATGCTTTGCTATTCCATAGCAGCTATTTTGTGATTAGAGACTTTGCAAATGAGCACAAAATGTATTCTCCACATTCCAGCCGTGCCCAAAATGTATTCCCAATGTTCCAACTAGCTCCCAAAGTTCTAGAACACTTTTCCCATGCATGTTCATGGGGAAAACTCTTGCTTTACTGTAACAAGGATAAATGGTGTCAAGGGATAGGAGCCAACTAATGATTCTCAACAACTTCTCCCCCTCCCCCCCTTTTTTACAGGTTTTTCACACTTCAAGTTGTAGCAGCACAGCAGTGGCAACAGCTGACACAATTTCTCCTTCCCAGAAGCATTTTGTACATGGCAGAACTGTAGAACCTCTCCACAGGGAGTTCTTGACAACTGTTCAAAGTTATGATGGCACTGAAAAAAGTGACTTACAATCAGTTCTCATACTTACAACTGTCACAGCATTCCCACAGTCATGTCAGGTGCTTGGCAACTGCAGAAGTGGAATTCAGCAGGTTTTGACCAGTTCTGGAGAACCAGTAGCAGAAATTTTGAGTAGTTCAGAGAACCAGTAAATACCATCTCTGACTGGCCCCGTCCCCATCTATTCTCTGCCTCCCAAATCCCAGCTCTGCCTCCCAAATCGGGAGGAAATTGAGATTTTGCAGTAACCTTCCCCTGGAGTGGAGAGGGAATGGAGATTTTATAGTATCCTTCTCCTGCCACACCCACCAAGCCATGCCCACAGAACTGGTGGTAAAAAAAAATTACTGGGATGTGTCTGTGACAGTTGCAGTGTTCTGGAGTCTCATGGTAATCATTTGAGACCTTCCCGGAAGGCTTCTGTTAGGCAAAATCAATAGGGACACCCTGATTTGCTTATCAACTGCATTATTTGTTAAACAACTGCAGCAAAAAAAAATGTCATAAAATCAGATGTGACTCACTTAACAACTCACTGGTTAGAGACAGACGTATCAGTCCTAATTTTGGTTGTATGTCAAGGACTACCTTTATCCAAGTCCATCCTAAATTTTCTCAAAATGCTATCCTTCCACCCTTTCATTTAATTTTGACCAGGCCCAACTCCAAAATGACTAAGCCACAAAACAAAACAAGACAGACTCTTCAAAGTTGAGCACATATAATGTCCAATTTAAATAACAGAACATAAGGAAATGATCTTGAACATCTTAAAGTCCAAAACCTTGCATAGAACCTTTTTCTGCCCTTCATATACCTTTGGGGGAGGGGGGTGAATTAGCAAATAGGCTTTTTAGACATATCTACAATGCAGTTTAAAACCACTGTCAATTATAGAGCAATGTTTTGCAGACATTTTCCATCTGTTTTCAGAGAGATTCAGAAAGCATCAAAGTAAGAACAATTGGTGCTTACAATCTCACACAATTGTCAAAACCACCATTAAACAAAATGCAGACTAAAAATAAATTATTGAACAGGAAGGTCTTTCTATAAGCAGGAAAAGTGGGAGCTGAGGCCAATTCCCAAGGAAGTACATTCTGTACCTTGGAAGTCAGGTGACTGCAGGGTGACCAAAAAAATCAAGATATCAGCGTCCCAAGCTCAGTCTATTTTTTTCATGTGCCTCACTTTCTTTAGTGTGCCAGATGAATGGATATCAAAACATCCCTCACATCTTTAATGTCCAAGTATTTCAAAGCATACAAATCAAGTGATCATTTTTACCTTTGTAGGAAAAGAGCCTTGGTAGTACAGTGGTCTAAAGCACCCTGTTATTAACACCAGCTGCCTGCAATTATTGCAGGTTCGAATCTCACCAGGCTCAAGGTTGACTCAGCCTTCCATCCTTTCTAAGGTAGGTAAATTGAGGAGCCAGTTTGTGGGGGCAATAAGCTGACCTTGTATAAATATACAAAAGTATGAAGGCTATTGCTTAGCGCATTGTAAGCCGCCCTGAGTCTCCGGAGAAGGACGGCATATAAATCAAATTTTTTAAAAAAAGTTAGCACCCACCCCTTTCCTAGAAGAATGAAATATTTTAGGAAATATTAAAAAGGCAGAATATTATGTTTCCCTGGATGAGAAATAGAGAAGCATATTTTAAAGATGAAGAAGCTCCCACCTTCCTGCCCCTCCACCCTTTGTCGATGGGCCTGAGGCAGAAACTCAACTCCCTCCCATCTTTGTCAATGGACCATCATCTGCAACACAATAGGACCCATCTAGCAACAGAAACTCACACAATAGGACCCATTTAGCAACAGAAACTCATCACATGGCATCTGGGAAGATTACATCAGCCAGCAAGGCTAGCTAAGACCCCCACCCTCTGGGAGTCTGACAACCAATCAGGATACTCTTTCTGGGCCCCAGGAAGTTCAAAGCCAGAGAGGGCATAAAACCCGGGGACTTGTAGCATCTCGGCCCTTTTCTGTTCAGGAACTCAAACCGTGTGATCCTGTCCATCATTAAACCATCTTTCCAAGCAGTCTCCATCTTTCCAGTGTCTTTTTCCCCACTTGGAGCTGAACCCAGAAGGATATTTCTTCCTACACCTTTAAAGAACTGTATATTCTGTTTTAAAAACTGTCAGATGACATTCTCCATTTGAAGATGTGGGTTTGATTGACCATCTGTTTTACATACAAATGACCACTAACGTTACAGACTGACTAGGCCCAAAACCTTCTCCAACGTGGTAAATTATATTGTTTAAATTCAGTTTTTACTGAAATTATTATAATTATGCATACTTTTTATGCACACATATCAATTAGCACCAGAAAATTTTAGATAACTTTCAACTGTCTCATTTCCTTTCTCTTGATGCTGCTTTTTCATTTTTCTGGTAAAATATCAGTGGTTACTTTAAACACACCCAAGCAGAACAGTGGCACAGGCTCCATGCTAGTATTACATTCATCTGTATTCAGGGTAGCTTGTCCTTTCACAGATGTGAAAGGTTCATCTTGAACTCTGCGTAACAGAACATACAAAGACTTGCTTACAGTATATTCGCTGTTATTGTTAAGCAGTGGAAATCTTAAGGATAACAAGGAAATGTCAGTAGTAAAATCAACAATGTTAAAACAGTATTCCTTATTCCATCCATGTGAGAGAATTTTAGAAAGTCAGTTTGATGTAGTGATTAAAGTGTCAGGCTACAAACCAGGAGACTATGAATTCTAATCTTGCCTTAGGCTAAAACCAGCTGGGGATCTTGGGCCAGTCAATCTTTTTCTCAGTCCTAGGAATAAGACTATGGGCAATCAGTTCTGAAAAAACCTTGCCAAGAAAACTCAGAGATTTATCCAGGCAGTCGTCAGGAGTCAAGATTGACTTGAAGGAAGACACACACACACACACACACACAACACACACACACACACACACACATTTAGAGTCAGCCATGACATTATGGATGTGAGTGGTACGGTGGCCTAGAGGTGGAGCTCTCATCTCACAATCAGGAGGCTGTCAGGAGTTCGATCCTAGGTAGAGGCCAGGGGTGGGTTCTATTTACCTTTACTACTGGTTTGTAACAGGACCGCACACACACGAGCAAAACTCTCTTGCATGCGCAGAAGCATTTTCATGATGTCAGGGTCAGTGGGCGGAGCCTACCGCCAATTTTACTACAGGTTCTATAGAACCCGTGCGAACCGGGGGCAACCCACCACTGGTAGAGGCCGATATTTCTTTCTCTGGGCACACTGGGAATATAGCTGCTGGAAAAAAACCTCTGCATTGGCGACAGGAAGGGCATCCAGCCAGTAAACACTCAGCTCCATTCAGTTGCCCAGACTCCACCCTGCAAGGGATTATGGGGTTGTTAAAAGAGGATGATGATGACATTATGGACGTCTGCTAGGGGGCATAGGGGAGGAAAAGGCAAGGTAGGCAAGTGCATCTTGACACAAATACTGCAACTTATGTATCTCTTTCGGACGTTGGTGTGCAAGTACCTAAAAGTTGGTGTGTGTTTGTGACATTCCTGAGTACTTGTGATGTATATCTTATTGCAATTTTCTCCATGACATTAGATCTGTCAACCATGTGGATATTTGATATGAGGGTACATTTGATTTAATGTATGTGAAATCTTTGCAATACCATTTTTTTTTAAATGAAGCTGTCATTATTGTAGAGTTATATGAGGAAGGTACCTTTAACAGAAGCAACTTCACTAGTTTTCATATTCCTAGTCCCCCTGACTTTCTTATATAAAATGATTTTGGGAGATTAAAGACTCATCAGGCATGCATTATTTTTGTAAAGTCAGTTTCACTTAGGAAAAAGTCAATCTTGTGTTTATTTTTAGCCTGCCAAATCAGATGAGATTGAAATATTGCTTTACCAGGTTCAAAGAACTGGAAAAGATTGCACATTGATGCAGAGCTGCTTTTTCTTTAAAAGCATAATGTGGCAGTCTGAATCATTAAGATTACCTTTTATCTCGTTTGCACATTGATGCTCAACAATTTTAGATCTCATTCTGTGCCACCATATTGCAGGTTTTACTGAATATATTAAATCAACGGAGCATCTAATCCAACACAACTGTCCTTGTGGCCAAGATAGTAAACAAGATTTAGATAAAGTTGTTTTGTTTTCCAAATAAGATGCCGGCTTTCACCCCAATCATCCCAATCACAAGTTTTGACCTTGAAATTGTCCTTTTCATTGTCTTAATTTATGATAATGTAATTCCTGTCTGCTCAGATTACAGCTTAGTCTGTCTATTAATAACATGTCCTTCGGTTAGTATATTCTTCTTAGTTGTCTTATCTTTCTATTTCAAAGGATCAGCACAATTGTTAACTCTTACCAATGAACATATTTGATTGATTCAAATAATATTATTATTTGAAACTTGGTTTCTCAATTTTTGCTAAGTCAGACAAGACTGATTTTTTTTAAAAAAAGATAATATAAAAGTATAGTTTAACTCTGTGTGTTATCAAAAATAGAATATTTCTTAATGGCGTTTTGGTGAACTGAAACAAATGAGCATTGAGATGAATTTTCATAGTAAATAAATAAATAAATCTTACAATAAGTTCACTTTATTTTTCTACATCAATGTTGAATTCAGTCTGGAAGGAGGCAGGTTAGGTGAAATTCCCCTTGTCTGTATATTACTTATTATTGTTACTACAGCCCATTCATGAGCTTCATTCTTTGGATCCAACAACTGCCACCTCCAAGCGAAGGAAAGAGAGAGAGAGAATCAAGAGTAAGGATCTCTTCTCCTCTTTGTGACACCACAGGTGGGCAATTATTTGAGACAGCTGCTTGGGGATGTAAAGTACAACGCAATTGACTTTTGTGTGTGTGTGTACACATCATGCTACACATCTAGAGGATGAGTGTTACTTATATGAGGGTAATCTATGTGGCAGCTAGGACTTTCTTAAGTCTTTGGGCAAATAGTCCAAAGTACCGCCCCGAGTCCGAAAGGAGAAGGGAGGTATAAAAATTCAATAATAATAAATAATAATAATAATAAAATGCCAAATTCAATCTGCACACATGCCAGTTGGATTAGGAGAGATAGTCATCTGCTCCTAAAATTCTGATTGGATCCTTTCAAAAACTTGTTAAAACTAATTTGTGAGGCATTTTGAAAATAACATTATTTGACGTCATGGCAACTTAATGATGCTTTTCACATATATACTCAAAATGTACAATATATACCAGAATACTTTTTAATCTGGTTTCCAGTCTTTACTGGAAGACAATTGGCCATGGATATCTTCTTATCCGACTTCCTGCAGAAAAGCGGGTTGTTTGAGTCTATTGATCCTGTTAATCTCTTGGCCAGGGGTATCAAACTGGTGGCCCACGGGCCAGATGATCACACACAGGCCACCCCCACCCCAGCTCCGCGAATTGGAAAAATGTCACAAAACGTCATATGACGGCAATGCGATGTAGCGAGTTTGGCACTTTGTGACACTATCAACCCCAGTATATTCCAGGATTGCAGTTGTAAATTAAAGGTTATTATTTTGTCTCTCAAGCTTTTTAACTTTAACTCTACTTTATATAAAGCCACTGTGGGTGGTTAATAGGTATTCTGAGTGTATTATCATTTCATTTCATATAGAATCAATATTAGGTACACTTCCAACATATTTAAGAATGCAATGTAAGGAAGAATCAAAATTCAAAAAGAAAACAGATTTGGATAAGGCATGCGGAAGAAGGACAAAAGTTACAATGTTAAACCAGATGATTTAATAACAAAAGATTCCACTTTTAGTATTTGAAAGAAAAATGCATAATCTAATGGTAAAAACATAACCACCATATCTGCATTTCTCATTAAAAGACTTTTCACATCTATCTTTCTAGCAGAATAATGACATTTTACTTTCCATTATAGAGCAGGAGGAAGGAAATAAACTTGAGCATTAGAATAGAGGTGAAAGTCAATGTCAATGGTGCAAGAGAAAAATAAAAGATACCCCAAAAATGAATGATTCTAATTTTTTTTCAAATGTAATCTTGTAATAGAAAATTATTTGCTAAAATTGCCTGCCATATGGGGGGAAAGTAATTACATACCTAATCTAATAAAGTTGGTCCAATGCTTGGTGTAGCTTTGGTTCCATAATAAAACTGGACTACAAGTTCCACCATCTCTTATTTTGGCTTAAATTAGCTGGTACCTCTGACCCTTCAAGAAGTAACCACGTTTTTTAAAAACTTATGTTTACCTACCTGTACTTTCCTTCACCCAGTATTCTCTTAGAGCTACTTTGCTGATTTCCTTTATCTGTTCTTCAGATAATTGCTCATTAATATCAGGAATGACTTTCATTATTTTATAGACAGCCTCATGTTCTTCTTCAGTTCTTAAAATAGGTCTGCAGGAAAAATATGCATAGAAAATAATAGCACCCCTCTTTTCTATAGTTGCATAGATCAACTAATTTGCCCAGGAACTGAGAAACTTTAAACCAGGTATCAAGAATTTGTGTCACTTACTAAACTCACAATTCTTAGCTGTACCAGTTAGAGTGCTGGGTACTAAAAATAAAAATTCAGCAACATAAGGAGGACTGGATATTTCTCACCTTGTTTTCTAGAGGTTAGTAAGGAATACAAATATCTGTGTGTTTATTAGGAGAACTGAATTTCACAACTTGATTTGAATGGGGTCCAATGTTCAGTTGGGGCATTCTAATTTAATAGACTGGTGTGATGGGAGAATTAAGTCATTCCTAGATTTTCTTTTAAATTATTTGCATCTTTCAGCAATGGGTTCTGCAGAGGCTAACTGTTCTGACGTCTAAGAAATACCATTACTGTCATGTCTGAGAGCAAAGTGCTACTAAAACTTTATTTTTTTTCCTTATTTCCCCTATCACAGGACTTTAGTATTTTAATCCAAGACTTTCACTGGACTCAAACTGTAACCTGCTTTAGAGAAATATCAGTAATGGCAGTTGTAGTTGTTATGTCCTTATAAGGACATCCGGCCGGGGATTGGTTAATCCTCC
>WNWU01000003.1:41107475-41160527 GCA_012654045.1 Ptyas mucosa | reverse complement strand
GAACAGACCCCGCTGGTCTTGTCTTCTTTCCTGCGCCTGATCTAACAGTAGTTGTCCTAGTAACAGTAGCGTATAAAATAAATATACCAATTTTTTTGCTAAATGATTCAGTAATTACAATAATAATCTATTATGTCAGGCAGAGAGGGAGATGAAGAGATTAAGTGGGGGTTTTTTCCCCTTTAAAAATTGCAATTCCCCTATTGTACTATTTTATTATACTGTAGCAAGTAATTTAGGTCTAACCCTGTCATTCAGGTTTGCAATCCCCTCCCCCCCTTTAAGTAATTTTAATAAGTACAATTTAAAGCATTGCAAATGCTTTCAGCTGCTAGTGAAAAGCAGGCTAGAAATGCATATATTTATCCTCTAATTCAAGCTACCTCCACCATTGGATTCCCAAGTATGATTTTATGTGGCTGAAAACCAACCTTGAAGACCACTGGGTGATCATGAGTAGGGAAATAGATGGTAAAAAGTTACATACCATTTCTTTCCAATCTACCCTTATCACAAAACCAAAATCCCCCTTCTCTCTTTTCTTAAATGAAAAAAAGTTGGTTTGTGCCTGATAAAATGTCATACCAGTATGTGGCACCTCTCTTTGACAAAGAGAGAAATTGCACCAAAGGAACAATGGAATTCATAATATACTGTATGCTTAAAGATACAACAAACTGAACCTCTTTGGAAACAATATCATTCAGTAATCAATATGGATGCCAGCAGCCATCAATGCTCAGCCTTCTCACACGCTTATGTTATGGGCATACATTTCTAGTTGAAGAGAGGTCAGAAGAGCAAAGATTCAGGTTGCTAGTAAAAATCTTCCATTTCATCTAAAAAAGCCTTGTTTCAAACAGAATAATATCAAAATGAGAAAAGAAGTATAGCATAGCAATTTAGTGTTCCAAATTATAGTATTTAGGGCTTGAAGCTGGACATTTCTCCAGGAATTCAAAGGAACAGTTTGTACAGTCCACCATTGCCAAAAAAAGCAGCTTTTGCCACTCTTAATTATAAGCTTTTGAAATGCCACAATGCTTAGCAATTATAGGATATGCCACACGAACAGTATCTCCACATCACCTGAGGTTCTGAATGTCAGAGGCTAAGCCGGTATTCATATTTACAGATGCAACAACTAAAGTGGTGAGAAATGTTGGCGACAATAATAGAATTTCAACTATAGAGTCTTTTTGCAATTCAACAGTAGTTCCAGAGAATTCAGTTCACTCAAATCACCCCCTAACTGAACTGGGGTATAATTACATGTCTCTGTCAGAATGGAGGCTATGCAACCACTATTTCTGAGGTCAGTGCTTTTCAACTTTGGCTGCTTGAAGATCTGTGGACTTCAACTCCCATAACTCCCTAGTCATCATTACTGAATATCTTCAAGCTGCCAAGCTTGAGAAATACTAATATTGATTCCAGAATTATTGCCCTAAACGCTCTGTAGTGAACTGGAACTATATCAGCAACAAACTATAAATGATGGTTACCTCCATCATTGCAGTTACCACTTTAACTTGTTTTTTTAAAGTTTTCGTATTGTTGTTTACTGACATCTAAAAGATATATTTCTTTTCCTGCATCCACTAGGCTGAAAGGGAAATTATAAATGCTAAGAGACAGAGTAACCAGCCACCATCCTGTTGTAATATATTGAAAACAAAAATTGAACTTGGTTCTTTAACTTTAATAGTTAAACCGTGAATAGGCTTATGGAGAAAGAAGCTCCAGGTAAGCTGCTCTTTGATTTAATGGTTTATCCACCTAGGGCCGTGATGGCGAACCTATGCCACGCGTGCCACAGGTGGCACGCAGAGTCATATCAGTGGGCACGTAAGCTTTGCCCTAGCTCAGCTCCTGCTCACATGTGTATGCTGGCCAGCTGATTTTCGGGCCTTCTGGACCCACCAGAAGTCAGGAAATAGGCTGTTTCCGGCCTCCGGGGAGGTGGGGAAGGCCGTTTTCACTCTCCTCAGGCTCCTAGAAAGCCTCTGGAGCCTGGGGAGGACGAAAACAGCCTACCGGGCCCATCGGGCCATTGCGTGCCAAAAGCATGGGGAACATGGGGGTGTCACATGCACATGCATGGGGGGCAGGGAGTATTGAATTATGGCTATGGGCACACACACATGCCCCCCCCGCATTCCCTCACTTTTGGCATGCGGCGGCAAAAAGGTTAGCCATCACTGACCTAGGGGATTGTGCAAACACAGACATGGAAGGTATATTTTGGGGATTAGTAATTCTGGAGCACTAAGGGATTTGGTACCTAGAGTAGTTTTTCTCAAGCTCAGCAACTTTAAGATGGCTGGCCTTCAATTCCCACAATTCTGATTGAGGAATTGTGGGAATTGAAGTCCATACCTCTTATAGTTGCTGAGGTTGAAAAACACTGCTTTAGAGCAGGGCTGTCAAACTGCCGGCCAGTGAGCTGGATGCGTCATGTGCTGGCCACACCCACAGCCTGTTTAGCAAAGAGGAAAAAGGTCCTGATACATCATGTGACGCCGCCATGACAAGGTGAGTTTGACACCCCTGCTTTAGAGTATCCTACTCTTATACAGGCTTGAGTGCCATATATTGCTCCAGACTGATTCCAGGTGACCCAGATTTTCAGAGATAATTCAGCCAAACCCAAAATTACCAAGGAAGATTTTAACTCCTTCAGCAAAGCCATTAAAAAATTAATATCAAAAAGGACAGTCTAATTTGCTCAAATGCCCTATTTTTCTCCTCCTTGAAATATAGCAATCTGTACAGACATAGATATGTCAAATATAGCAATTAGATGGCAAAAATCTAATCTTCTGGCATTTTATCCTCAGATAAACAGCAGGATGTTGTGAGTTACTGAGCTGTCAACAAAAGTGTGGAGCAGCAAAGAAGTCATATACAAAATAGCATCTAAACAAGGAATCTGGACAATGAATGAATGAATGATGAAAGTCTTGTCTTAATATTTGGAAGCTGTGGGGGTTTCAGTTAAGAACAGCAGGCTTCAGATGAACTTCAGCAAAATTGAATGATCTTGGGTTTGTTGTAGCTTCCAGACCTGGGAATTTACCATCCTTGCTGCTGGATAGGGTTGCACTTTTCCAAATAGATCTTGGGCACAATCTGGGGTCTTTCTGGACTCACAACTCCTACTCAAACAGCAAATAGCAATCATGGCCTAGAAAACCTTTGCATAAATTGTGCACCAGTTGCACTTGTCCTGGAGCGAGAGACTCCATATTACCCAGAGTTACATTTGTGAGATGGGTAACTATATATTATGAACAATAATCTCATTGATTATTGGTATTTATTTTTAACACTTTATTTTGTATATGAACAGATAGTGACATTCTATATGTAATATTTTAGTAGAAAGTAATGCCAAGTGAAATGTGTATCCATGAGATGAAGGCATTTATATAATATGATAACCAGGTGGAAATGATTTAAAGTGAAAATGAAGGAAACATTTTGGAAAATTAAAATGAACTATAAACTAATTCAAATTACACATCTATAAGATATAAAAATCTACTAAACTCCATGTTTTTATTAAAATATAGAATAAAATATTCATGAATAGGGTTTAAAATGCCGGCATACATTTTTATTGCAATATTATGCAATTATATTTGACTCTAAATGGTTGGTGAGGTATTAAAAATCTCTAGCTTTGCAGCAATAGAATATGTGGTGAGCCATAAAACCATGTTAAACATCTGATCTAAATTGTGTTTGACTAGTATACTTTGGAAACTGTCAACTATTATTCACACATTAGTGGTGGTTTGAATGGTATTAGGCTTGACTCATAAATATGCAGTAATGACATTTTAGATTTTCCCTGGCTGTGGGAAGAGATTCCTGCAGCTCAGCCTGCATTGTAAGTTCAATGGGCTTGCTTCCAAATAAATATTCACACCTTTGCACAGTCATAATACAAACATGGGCCTTTTTATTTACAAGATTAAAATTATACAGGAATTTATAAGCCACTTCTTAAGATGAAACCTTAAGAAAATAACATACACAAAAGGAATCATACTGTATGGTGGTTTTATAAGATACAGGAGATTGATGCAAAAGAGGCATGTTTCAGATCACAACAGACAAGAAATATATATCTGTGTATATTCAATCGCTCTTCAAGGTCGCTCACAAATCAGTTATGCTGAATGCTTTACAAAGGGTTACTTTAGAGTCAAAAAGCGGGGGGGAGAAACTAATCTGAGAGAGGAACAATAATTCTGCTCTATTGCTGGCAGTTAGTGGGAGCCCACATCATTCTAGTTCAGAGACTGTTGAATGCTTTCTTAGGGATCTATAGGGTAGGGTCATACAAGCCTTAGAGGAGATAGCAATAGCACTTATATATCACTTAACAATGATTTTCAACCTTCTCTGAGTGTTTTACAGAGTCAGTATATTGCCCCAACAATCTGGGTCCTCTTTTTACTAAACTCAGAAGGATGGAAGGCTGAGTCAACCTCGAGCCAGTGAGACTCGAACTGCAGAACCACTAGCAGTTGTCAAGCAGAATTAGCCTGCAATACTGCACTCTAACCACTGCGCCACCATAGCTCTTGAACACTATTCCATTGGGCAGATGCAGCAACAGAGAAGGCACATCATCTTATTCCCACAAAGTGGCATTATTTAAGTGATAGGATCTGAAGTATACCAACCCCCTTGAATCTTTTTGGCTGGCCAGAAACAATTGAGAAACAGCCTCAAATCCAACAGTGGAATTTTGGAACCATGGTTGAAGAATATTTTTGAGAGGACCCATGATC
Source organism: Ptyas mucosa (assembly GCA_012654045.1). Lineage (NCBI taxonomy): Eukaryota > Metazoa > Chordata > Lepidosauria > Squamata > Colubridae > Ptyas > Ptyas mucosa. Next base: position 41,155,722 of record WNWU01000003.1, on the reverse strand, counting down.
TCTGATACAGATCTTAGATATTAAATATGATCACAAGAGTAAAAGAGATTGTTTAAACTATTCTAGTTTAAATTGAATAATATAAGATGTTAAAGTTTAACAGTAGAACTTGGCTAGAAATGCACAGAGGCAGTTCAATTAACCTAAAAGAATATAATGCTTCATGCTTAAATTTTTTGAACCTAATGATAATCAAGATGACTAAATTTTGCACTACCTGACGTTTTTGCAAGGTAGCAAGAAGCAAAAGGTATATTGCTCTAATCCAATTTTTAAAAGGGCTCCCAATGAGCTTAGAAACTTGAAATCATAGAACACACTACCAATATAGATGGTGTTGACTTTAAGAACATCTTGAGCTGCATACCTGCTCCATTAGGACCAGGAGATCATGCAAACCAAGATACCTCCCAACCTACAATTTTATCTAGGTAACTTGCAGCTTTTCCCTCCTCAAGCATCTCTGTAGCGTATACTGTATATTCAAAAACGTTTTACTATATTGCTACAGTTCAAATATAGCAGTAGAAAAGAGTCACAGCTTATCAGAAACCTTCAAATGACATGAGAATCTACCTATAGATTTTCAGAGAATAATTGTAAGATGAATCCTTCCATTTTATACAAAGTTCTGATAATAAATTCTATTGCCATCTGTTTTGATCATTCTGAGTACAAGGAAATTCAAAACCCATTCAAAGAATTGCACTTCAAGGTGAAACATATCATGGACAAGAATGGAGGTGGTACATCACTCATGAAAAGACCAGGAATGTTTCCCATTAGTCCTCTGGGACAAAACTCTAATGCTAGGAAAAACAGAAGGAAGGAGGAGTAGAAGACCACAATGTGATAGACTCAGTTACAGAAGCGATGAGTACACCATTGAAAGACCTAAAAGGCCAGGTTAGGGATAGATTGTCATGGGAAAAAATCTACCTATGTGTACTCAAACTGTCAACAACAATTGGATGATACATAATCAATCAGTCCATGAATCCCAATCGTCCTTTCACAGTTTGAACTCCAATGTGTTCAGACTGAATGCCTGAACAGAGCTCTTGTCTGAGCCTATCTGAGGTCAAAACCTATACAGCTGCTTGCTGTCACTAGTCCTAAGCATACGGTCTATGTAAAGATATTCATCCTATAACTAACAACCTCTGCATTCCTTCCTACAGATGTGGCAGGTCCTGTGTACATCCAAGTTCACTGAGCCCTAGTAATAACCAGTGGGTATTCATTTATGAAATAGATGCACATATGCCATTCACTTAAGAAGCATTTCATAATGAGTGAACCAGGCAAATCATTTTTTCACCTATCCTATAATTATATGTATATTATGTTTTTTTTAAAGGTTGTAATGAAAGAATTCTAATCAGAAAATTCTAATTGGGTGAAAATCACTCTCTTATTCTGCAATTTTATGATCTAAATTATTACAACTGTGTGTCATTATAAAGATTTAAAATAACCTCTCCTCTATTATGAAACAGTTCTGAAGAATTCACATTAGTTAGAAGCAGCAAAGAATAATTATTATCAGTGTAAACTGACACTAGGATTAATTTAGAAAAGTGCTGTAGTGAAGTTCCTATTGTTTTGTGACAACTGTGATTAGACCTCTATTTCACCTTATGTATAGGAGATTCTCAGATGATTTGGAGAGGTTATAAAAGAAATATCTCTTTTCAAACTTTGTAAGCTTCTGACTTCTCCTATGTTTTTGACATCAATCGTTGTGTATGACTTGGAGAATGTCTTCATAAAGACAAAGCCTATACGGCTATAAACTGTCCTAAACTGGTTCATTTCTTATTGCATACATTTAAATATGGAACAAGGCAGCATTGATTCCTATATACAGTATGTTGCAAAATAATATTGCAAAACTTTATCACAGTTTCTTCCCTGGCAGCATTACAGTTTGATTTTCTGTTGTTTAGCAAACCTCCCAAATAAATGGGTCAAAGATACATTTCTTTACATATTGGCAAGATAGGCTAGCATAGAGATGTAAATATACATGTCCCTGAAAGTTCAGTATACTCATATAGTTCATATGTCTTTAAATTACTCCTTGGTAAAGAGTAGTTTGCTTGGATGATAGGTAGGTAGCCAAGTAAATTGCTGCATTTTTGAACAAGCAAGCAAGGAAGTCTGAACAGATTCCACTCAAAAGGATGTTTTATAAAATCAGAGCTAATTCTATACTATTTTGTGCAGCTGCTCAAATCGAAATTTCTTCTAGAATGAATGCATTTTACTCCACTGTAGTTAGAAATGCATAAAGAAAATCAGGCAGTGGGCAACTTCCCTAGGTCTTGATTGTCTGCTTTAAAAGAATGTATTTATTTATGCATAATAGATAATATGTCTTCTATAGGTAATAAGCACATCCCCAAAAGTAAGACTTGTCTAAGAATACATAGACTGAAAACAAGTTCATGAGGGCAAAGACCAGGTAGTCACATCAAAACAGAGCTGAGTTTAAAATCCATCCTCCGAAATATTAAAAGCAATGCGGTCTCCGAGATGGTGATCAATAGTCTATCAGTAACAAGTGGCTTTAGCAATTTTGTATGTGCCTTTCAAAACTCCCTGTAATCACATCATGACATTTGATGGAAAATTAGTCAGAATTTCTTTCTACCCTTCAGCAATGAACAGCAGAAACAAAGTGAAAAGGTGCTTTAACCTACATAAAAGCAAAACATACACTTTAAATTCCATCCTACTCTCACCAGTATGGTGTTATTGTACTATTAGTCCTCTCAGCATGTCTCTTTGCGACAAAAAAAGATAATAGGATGTTGCTGCCATTCAAAAGTTTTTAAAAGTCTTAAAATGCCTGAAAAAAATAAAAGTACTTGCATAGTGTCGTAAGACCCAAGAGCCTTCAAAAGGAAGTAATTCTGCAAATAGGTTGGGGAAAATTTCCCACCAAAAAAGCCCTCAGTCCCAGAATGCTTCTGATCTATAGCCCAGAAATGTGTAATAAAAATATTGGCACTGCTGCTACTCTCATACAACTTCACAGCATCAAACTTCTGAATATACAATTTCCACAAAATGCTGGTGCTTTTGCTTAATCAGGTATCTGTACAATGCTTCCTGATATCTGGCCTACTAATGTAGTCCAGGAAGAAGTAGGCAAAGAATAAAAGAAGAAAATCAAGGGAAAGTAAGCTGGGAAAGGTACAGAAAGGTACAGGAGGAGAAAGGGACATAAGTAAACAAGCCACAAAACATCTAGGACAAAAACTCAAGAAAGTAAAAGAGGATCTGGGAAATCTAGCTGAGATATTGAAGAACAACCATGTTAATCTATCTGTTAACAAATATATAAATCTACACCTCTTATAGAAGAATGGCAAACCACAATTTTGCCAAGAAAACTGCAAGGATGTATCCAGGCACTTGCCAGAGTCAACACTGATTCAAAGACACACACAAACACTCTCCATACACCTGCCTTAGAGGTGGTACTCAGCAGGTTCCGACCAGTTTTGGAGAACCGGTAGCGGAAATTTTGAGTAGTTCAGAGAACCAGTAAATACCACTTCTGACTGGCCCCGCCCCCATCTATTCTCTGCCTCCTGAAGTTCCAGCTGATCGGGAGGAAATGGGGATTTTGCAGTAATATTCCCCTGGAGTGGTTTGGGAATGAAGATTTTACAGTATCCTTCCCCTGCCACGCCCACCAAGCCACACCCACCAAGCCATGCCATGCCACGCCCACAGAACCGGTAGTAAAAGAATTTGAATCCCACCACTGGCCTGTCTAACAGTACTTCCAATACAAAAAGAGTGTCTGTTGTTCAGGAATAATCTTGTACTTCCGTGGAATCGAGGAACTAAGTCAACATTCAACCTTCCTTTATCTTGGTCAGCTTTTTTCTTAAATCCAGGTTGCAATGCTTGTATCTACCTGATCTTTTCCTTGAAATAATGAAAACATAATGATGTACAGTTTATTTTAAAGCTATAGGTGTGCAGAAATGATGGTTGTGGGGGATGTTCCTTTCTGTGGAGGAACCAGAACATGCCGCAAGGATTTATTATTTTCTTCCACTTCCCTGAAACAGCACCAAAACTAACCACTTGAAAATGTTCTCTAAAAATAGCAGCTGCTATTTTTGATGAAATTAAATATGCAAGGGACTTCTTTGACAGAGTTCGGAGGAATATGGTATTTGCGATCATCACATGTTAAGCAGGAAAGAAAACAGCACATTACAGCAAAATACTGCATTCTGCCATAGGTATGTGTATATGATAAATCTAATGGGTGCACATTTGCAAATAGACCAAACAACTAAAAGGGAATTATGAATGGATGTGTTTGGCTTTTATGACTACTCTTCTTATGCACAGTAGCTTGCTTAATAGCTCTATTTTGTTTTGGATATTTATTGTTTTGTATTGTGTTTCTTGCAGCATTTGTCTTCTATTCCTACCTCCCTCGATTCTTGCTCTCTCTTGCAAACAAAACATAGGATTGTATGTGGCTTCTTCCTGTCCTTCCAGTTTAAGCCTTCTGGGACAGCAGGGAGACAACTAGGTCATGCTCCCGAACACATTTAAATGTGAATTGATAGGGAAACTAGGCCAGTCTGTTCCAAAGAAACCTCAGCAAAGACCACACAACGGCTCCAGAATGAAATGCTTACTATGAATAATAAACTTCAGCATAGTAGTGCCCTGAAGGCAACCTTCATTTCCAAGCCACATTTCCAAAAATACATTGACAAATGAGAGAATTCAGAGGAGGAAGAGGGCGAGCACTGGCCTATAATGACTAGGTTATGAAGACAGAACTGTAGTACATGTATAACCAGGCTATCTGACACTAAAGGATTTTTTTGTTAAATAAATGCCTACTTATTCTCACCACTGTTATCTTCTTCCAGGAAGCTGTTTCATATGACCCTTCCATGCACTATTCCTAATTTAAAAGAGACTCTTTTTATCAGGGCTATTTCTATTACTGGATGCTGCTGTAAAAACATTCAGCAGCTGGGTGTAAGGAAGACTCTAGACCAGATTCAAGAGTAATGCCATAGTTTATTTTGTTTGTTTGTTTGTTCTTTTGCTAAGCTCAGATTTTACTATGTATGACTTAGGCCATAATTCATCCATCATTTGTCTAATTGTTTAGGGCATAGTATGTTAAGACTTTTGGTTTGCTAACTCAGATCAGAGGCTTATAGTCATGGGTGAAATGCTCCCGGTTTGGACCGGATCACCCGATCCAGTAGCAGTGGCGGCAGATGGTTTGGAGAACCGGTAGCAAAAATCCCTGCCCCCCCCTCCCATGCCCAGCTGAGCCGCACAATCATCAGAGGCCTTTTTTTTAATTTTTAAAACCATTTTTTCTACAATGTCTTCCGCCGAAAAAAATGCTTTTAAAAGTAAAAAAAAAAGCCTCTAATGATCGTGCGGCTCAGCTGGGATCGTCAGAGGCTTTTAAAAGCATTTTTTCTACAACCTCTTCAGCCAAAGAGATTGTAGAAAAAATGCTTTTAGAAGCCTCTGACAATCCCAGCTGAGTTGCCTGATCGGCCAAGGCTTTTAAAAGCTTTTTTTTTTTTTACAACCTCTTCAGCCGAAGAGATTGTAGAAAAAATGTTTTTAAAAGGAAAAAAAAAAGCCTCTGCCGATTAGGCAACTCAGCTGCGATCGTCAGAGGCTTTTAAAACCATTGGCCGAAGAGGTTGTAGAAAAAATGGTTTTAAAAGTAAAAAAAAAAAAAGTTGGCCACCCCCACCCAGTCACATTACCCGCACCACCAAGCCACGCCCACAGAACCGGTAGTAACAAATTTTACATTTCACTACTGGTTATAGTATTACAATATGTGAACCTAACTTTGTTTTGGTCTTCTTGCCCTGATACGTTATCCCTTTTCTTTATTTTTTCTTTGTGAAATGTATAGGCCACCCCAATACATTATAACTCTGAACAACTTATAAAAATGCTCTAAAATGCAGAATCCCTGGAAGTCGGGGGGTGGGGGGAATCCAATCATTTAAAACCAGAAGGCCATACAAGGAGACCATGTATCCATACTAACCCAGAGTCTGGGGATACAGTTAGGTTTTAATGAAACATTTAAACAAAGCCAGGGTGCAAGACCTACAAATCTCAGAAGAAATGGTGTTCCAAAGGGCAGGTGTCATGACAGAAAATATGAGTTTCCTGGGCCTCACCAGATGGCATTATTTAATTGATGGGACCCAGAGCATGACATACAACAGCAAGACAGGAAAACAACAACAGGGGAAGCTTAGCTTCCTGCTTATTTAATTCTATTTTCCTGATTCTTCTTGGTCAGGAAGAAGCAGAATCTCAGATAGAGCTTGTCTGGATAGCTCCATTGTTAAGGTGGGCATTTTTTCAGCTACGGTTGTATTTTTGGGTTTTAGGATATTTATTGTGATGGTTTTTTTATATTTGTATTTGCTGTTTTCATATTTTTTCCTTTTATCTATTATTGAATGCTTCCTAGAGTTGCCTTCAGTGAGATTGGCAGCTATATAAAGTTTATTAATTAATTAATAGAATCTTCATTCATTCATAATAGGCACTTCTGGGAATGAATTGAGTTAGTTTTTCAGTTACCTACCTGATTCCAAGTTACACTTTGCCCATCCTATAAGTATCAACAGCTCAGATAGGCTGTTTCTAGGCTGGGGCAGAACAGCCTAGAAATCTATATCACATAATATAATTTGGGAAATGAAGAAACCTTGATATGGTGTGCAATACATAATAGCACATTACATTATGAAACAGATGTCTTTATTGAGGTAAATTGTCAGTGCATTGGGGTTTTAAATCACCCAGAGTCTGGAACATGAGACTAGTTTATTGAAATATGCTTGTGTCTGATTCTGGAAAGAAATTGCAATTTGAGTTATACGTGTATATCATTTAATAGGAGGAATGTGAAAATAACTTTTTTAAAAAAATAAAGTGGTACTATGTTATAATATGCCAACTAGACTTCTAGAAAGTATATGAATTACATCATTTGGCTTTTCATAGAAGAGAGGAAATAAGCCAAAACAAGAGAATTTAAATTAAAACCATAGTTATCTTTGGAGAGCATGTCCAGAAGATTAGAGGATGTTGGAAAAGGGGGGAACTTTTAGGAACTTTTAGATAGCCAATTTTTTGTAGTAGAAGACACCATATAATGTGTAATCAATATAACCTAAGCTTCACTCTCTTTTTTTTTTTTTCCAAAATATGCTTCCTGGTATGTTTCAGATTTCCCCAGGCTGTGACCAAAGAGGTCAAAATAAGACCATCTCACCTGATTAATATGATGACCAAGTTAAAATATTTCTCATACACACTCATAAATCTTTGGCTGCTGGATTCTTGGAGCAGTTGAACAGAACATGTTATTATTCCATTATTGCACTATATTCATGTGCATTTGGCATCAGAAAATTTTAATGAAGGGATACTGAATTAGGTTGATACTCAATCTGAGAAGGTTGTCCTTAACCATTAACAATAACTACTCCTGATTCACAGGATCCAGTTGAGATCTGGTGCAGCATGTTTCCCTATTTAGGAAAGATGAGTGTTTCCATTGCTAATAGAGTTTTCATTACAGCTGAAGCTAAACACTGAAATGTGATATGCAACTATGAATCCTATAACTGTATTTGCAGAACTTACTATGGCAAAACTACTTTTCCATCTGTGTACGTGTCTTTGTATATGGAGGGAAAGAAGCAGACATATTTGGATGCTCAATGATTGTGCAAAAGTGTGTGTGTGTGTAGGTTGCTCTACTCTTAGAATACCAAGCAGTAATTATTTCAGTATCGCTGTTCTAATGATCAGGATTTGGATGAAATAAAAAGCTACCATATTGCACTGTAATTTTATCTTTTCTCTTCTGCAGGCAAGCATGTAAAAACAGACCTAGCCTTCGTTCTATCCCTGTTAACATTGATGAATGCACAGTTAGTATGTGCTGTAGTGACTAAATTGGGGAATTCAAGGAGTGTGGCTCACACAGATGGAAATGGAATAAAGTAGAATTGATTGAAAAACATTTCTCTAAATACAGTTCATATGAGGGATCCCTTTTTGGTTGTGTTTTTTTTCAATATCATTTTAAATAAAAGATTTATAGGCATTGGGAGTTGCATCTAAGGCATTTCAAGCAGAATTGTGGCCCTATGGCCTTAGATAGTGTACAATTCCACCATTCAACCTTAAGCGTGGGAGACTAGAAAGGAAAAGAAATATCGTTATATTGCATTTCCCAGCCTCTTAACAAGAAGACTAATCCTAAAACTTGGGATTCGATGGCAGGGGAAAAAAATCAGAATGCTTCTTTTCTGTACCACACTAAGGACAAATTCTATTATTACGATACTTTTTTTGTATCTGTTCTCTACTTATTCAACAGTTTGCACTTGCCCTTTGCTATATTTTTCTTTTGTCCACTCTTGCAATCTGCAAGACATTCTGACAACTGTTCAGGATTGACCATAAAACCCTAAAATCTCACTTGGGATTTTTGATGTTATACAAGCTTGTATCTCAATATCTGTCTCTTAACAAAGAAGTATGTAGGATAATTGCTATAGCTCCCTATGCTCTGTCCTACATAGCTCCTGTTTCTTAATGTTATTTTTTACTTTTAATTGGATTGATAGGGAATTTCCTATGTTGTATTATATGTCAATCATATTTGGTGTTTCGCATAGGTGAACAAGAAGTGTGACTGTGAGGCCTTAAGATCATTTTTGGGGACCTTCAAATCTTTTCATTACTATGTATATATTACTATCTAATATTGTAGAATAGAATATTTTTTTATTGGCCAAGTGTAATTGGACACACAAGGAATTTGTCTTGGTGCATATGCTTTCAGTGTACATAAAATAAAAGATACGTTCGTCAAGAATCATAAGGTACAACACTTAATGATAGTCATAGGGAACAAATCATATTAGGAAACAGTCAATATAAATCTTAAGGATACAAGCAACAAGGTTACAGTCATACAGCCAGAAGTGGGAAGAGATGAGTGATAGGAACCATGAAAAGATTAATAGTAATGCAGACCTAGTAACTAGTTTGACAGTGTTGAGGGAATTATTTGTTTAGCAGAGTGATGGAATTCAGGGAAAAACTGTTCTTGTGTCTAGTTGTTCTGGTGCGCAGTGCTCTATAGCGTTGTTTTGAGTTGAAACAGTTTATGTCCAGGATGTGAGGGGTCTGTAAATATTTTCACAACCCTCTTTTTGACTTGTGCAGTATACAGGTGCTCAGTTGTTTTTTCTAATGTTCTAATTATCCTCTGAAGTCTGTGTCTGTCTTGTTGGGTTGCAGAACCAAACCAGACAGTTATACAGATGCAGATGACAGACTCAATAATTCCTCAATAATTCCAAATCAGAAATGTGGTTGCTACCAAAATTTGACAGAATGATATTAATAGCATTCAAAACTTTCTAATAATGCCTTTAAAGCCTAAAATGCACCGTAAAAGCATGTGTTTTCTCCATCTGAGTGACTAATTATGTATTATTGATCCAGCTATGCCTTTCTATGCCTTTCTGGACTTTCCATGATAATAATAATTGCCTACCTTGCCTATAAAGGAGGTAATATAAATAGCTAGATTATCACGCTCCTTTTTCATTAGAACTTTCTATTCCCAAAGATCTTTAGTAGAGGAGGTCCTCCTGTCCACGTAGAAAGTTAATAACTGGTGAAACAAATTAGGAAGTAACCATTGTCCCATATAATACATCATATATTAGGTGTGTCTTCTTTAGATTATTATAGGTTTTATGACCTATAAAGACCATCAGAAGTTACCATGTGTTTGATACATATTTAATGTAATTCACAAAATGTTGTCCCTGATTTGGATGCATTTAAGGGTTTACTTAAATTAAAAATAAATTAAATTAATATTAAATTAAATTAAAATTAACTTAAAAGGGACGCGGTGGCTCAGTGGCTAAGACCCTGAGCTTGTCAATCGAAAGGTCGGCAGTTCAGCAGTTCGAATCCTTAGTGCTGCATAACAGGGTGAGCTCTCATTATTGGTCCCAGCTTCTGCCAACCTAGCTGTTCGAAAGCACGTAAAAAATGCAAGTAGAAAAATAGGGACCACCTTTGGTGGGAAGCTAACAGCGTTCCGTGCGCCTTTGGCATTTAGTCATGCCGGCCACATGACCACGGAGATGTCTTTGGACAGTGCTGGCTCTTCAGCTTTGAAACAGAGATGAGCACTGCCTCCTAGAGTCAGGAACGACTAGCACTTATGTGCGAGGGGAACCTTTACCTTTATCTTTTTAAGGGTTTACAATCCTTGGAATTTATTTACTTGTTGACCAAATTCTTTCCTAGGTTTCCAGATTACATGCTATAAGCATAGTATAATAATGCTTACCATATAAAGCACATAATTCCATATCCATAAAGCCTATTCATAAACGTAAAACATTTTGTAAGAACAAAATGTGTTACTTTAATATTATTCCAAATGCTGTACATTATTTGAAATAGATTTTTAAATATGTGATTCCATTGGCAGACAAAAGAACCCCACATATTATATGTCTTTTACATTCCTATTTGGTTGTGGTATTTTAATTACTATGTAATTCCTTATTTTAATAGTCCAAAAATTGGATTTTTAATCCTACCTTATATGATCCATAAAACCTCTGTAAGATTAAGCCATTGTTTCAGAATTGTTATGGCATAGCTATGACCTCTCCACCTTGTAAATCAATCTCACAAATTTCAAAAGATAATATCAAACTGTATTTTCCAGAAGAGTTTTAGAATTAAGATAGAGAGTTACTGTCAGCAACATTCTGAGTCTTGCTGTGATTCATTCGCTTGAAGGCCATCCTTTGACAGTTACAAAGTATAGTGCTGAACTCAAAAGAAAAAACATCAACAATGCCATCACATTTTAAACAGAAGAATGCTGCATTTATGTTAAGTAGAATGAACATAGGGCATATATTAGAAATAGCAAAATAAAATAAGAAAATATTTTATAAATTAAAAGGATAACAAAAATAATTGACCCTACAATCTTATACATGGCTATTTAGAAACCAGTTACCATATTTTTCGGAGTATAAGATGCATTTTTCCCCTTAAAAGAGGCTGAAAATTTGGGTGCATCTTATACTCCCCTGCCCACCTGCCAGTCCCCATCCTTCAGCCTCCACACGATCTCATCTTGCCTGCAGAGATTGCCACCAACAATGGCTTGTGTTTTGGGGTTCTGTGCATTGCATTTTCAGCCTCCAAACACTCTGTTTGAGAGCCCTTCAAGGCTGCGGTGATTGCTAAAGCACACCATCGCCTATCACTGCCCAAAAACGTGATGCGTTTGGAGACTTAAAACGCAACATGCAGTGCCCAAAATGGCTACCTGGAAAAGCTGCTGCCTTCTCTTACACTTTCTAAGGTTCACTGGAGCTCCCTCCAACGATCAGCTGTGCTTTTGAAGCTTTTTTTCAGCCCTAATGAGGCCATAGCGATCTTCTGTGCTTCGCCTGCTTTTCTCATTGCTGTTCCCTCCAACGATCACCTGTGCTTTAGAAGCTGTTTTTAAGCCCCAACCAGGTGCGTGTGCACTCAAAACCAGTGAACTAATGCGCTGAAGCTGACCAGGTTAAGGACGCTAGCCAGATGAATACCTGGTAGGCAGAAATTTTGTTTTCCTATTTTCCTCCCCAAAAACTAAGGTGCGTCTTATAGTCCGGTGCATCTTATACTCTGAAAAATACAGTATATTCAGTTCAGTGAGCTTTACATTGAGGTAGTAAGAAGAGAATTTAGCATACTGTAAATTATCTGAGCAATGAACCCAGAACAATTTAACCCTAAGACTATCTGATTTTACAAGATCCCTTACAGAAATTCTTAGGAAGTAAATCTGGTCCAATGCTCTCAATGCCTATACAATTGAATCATAGCAGAATTAAGGACACAAGGTTCCATTCAATGATACCAACATATTCTTCACATTGACCAATATTTGAAGCAGATATCTTCATAGCAAAAGAAAAATTCCTATCATTCCATTCGCCCTCCATATATATCCCAACAGAATGCATGGCATCCTTAATAAATAAGGATCTGGACTTTCTTTTTTAAATGAATACACATCTTTAATGAAAATTTAAGAGTATGTAAAGACCTCCATATTTTGAAAGATTGATTATATGCCATCAAGTTATATTTGACTCCTAGTGACCACATAAATACATTTTCTCCATGACTATCCCTAAGCTGTTCCTTCAAGTCTCTCAATAGGGTATTTATTATCACTATGATTGAGTCCATCCATTTTGCTCTTTGTTGTCCTCTTTTTTTCCCCTTTCCTTCAGCCTTTCCCAGCTGGGTTTTTACATAATGTGTCCAAAGTAGGATAATTTCAATCTGGTCATTTGTTCCTTGATGAAAACTCTGGCTTGATTTCTTCAATGACCCACTAGTTTGTTTTCTTGGCTGACCACAGTACTCTCAGGAGTCTTCTCCAATACAAAGTTCAAAGGCATCAATATTCTTCCTATCCCGCTTCTTTAAAGTTTGAAACAAATACAGGTCAAATATATAGTATGTCACAGAAGTGAGTACAGCCCTGCACATTTTCTAAATATTTAAGTATAACTTTTCATGTGACAACACTGAAGAAATGACACTTGGCTACAATGTAAAGTAGTGAGTATACAGCTTGTATAATAGTGTAAATGTGCTGTCCCCTCAAAATGTAATTTAATTAATTAAATTTATATGCTGCCCCTCTCCGAAGACTCAGGGCGGCTCACAATACATTTAAAAAATCATTATAAAAAGACATTGAAAAACTAAAAAAACATTAAAAACATTAAAAATTCATTCACACCATTCATGGCCAGATCTCGCCAGATCACAAGAGCGAGATCAATGGCCCCAGGCCTGCCGGAAAAGCCAAGTCTTCACCACTTTTCGGAAGGCCAATAGGGTGGGGATGGTCCGGACCTCAGGAGGTAACTGGTTCCAGAGAGCTGGGGCAGCCACAGAGAAGGCCCTCCCCCGCGGGCCTGCCAGCTGACATTGTTTAGCTGACGGGACCCGGAGGAGACCAACTCTGTGGGATCTTACCGGTCGCTGGGAGCTATGCGGCAGAAATAATGCAATAATGCATTATTTAAATAATATAAAAATAATGCAACACACAACCATTAATGTCTAAACTGCTGGCAACAAAAGTGAGTACACCCCTAAGTGACTTACTGTAAGTATCTGAAATCACAGACCATTCTAAGGCAAAATCATTATTTGTAGCCTACAAGGGCTTGACAGATTATGCTCAACCAAAACCGAAAAACTATGTCTTGATTTGAACCCTTACAAAAGGTAGACATTTCACTCTTAGCCTGCTCAATTCCTAAACTGGACTAATTTACCATATTCAGCCTGCAGCAGCAGGAAAAAATAGAGAAGACTAAACCTCATTTATATTACTAAGATGTAGTGAAAATAATGAACTGCTCGTTAACAGATTCTTCAGGTAAAAGTCTTAGGCCAGAGAAGAAAGAAAAATAGAATTAAACAATTCTTCCACAACACGATATTAAAGAAAGGAAGTGAAGAGATTAAATCTAGGGTTCATTTTCTCAATCATCATTAAGGGTGATTTTAAGTAGATGTTGCATTAAAAAAAAATCAGAGCACATTATTGAAATGCTGAATGTGACTTCCAAGAAGAGAAAATAAGTGCATAAGCAACTTCTTCACAGCCAGAAATTCAGTAATGACAAGTATGTGTTGTCAAATGAAGGCATTGTCTTTCCCAACAGAAGAGAAATTGTCTGTATTTTTAGGCGCAATTCATGCTGACTTTTTTAAAACTCCAAAAACGATACAGTTCATCACTTAAACACCATCAAAGATTATTATTTGTTTTTGCTTCCTTTCTTAAACTTTTAACAACAGCCTATTTTTTTTTAAATGGAATTTCTCTTAGCAAAAAAATAACAATGTCAAACATGTTGTGATGTTCATATCTATTTGTAAGGGGAACCTTGAGAAGACAGGTTCCTGGAAATGAAGATGCTTCTATTGTCTTTGCTACTCACTCTTCAAAAGGACCAATATGTAGGTTTCTTTTGAAGGTGCTCTTAAGGTGAGACTTTGTATACTATCTGGGACAGCAGTTAATTGGCTTCTCATGGCATATACTGTATGCCTGCCACCATCCCCACACAGAGAATGCTTCACTATTAAGAGTTCCTCCTCCCACCCCTTTTAGAAAAACTCATTTGGGAATATCTTGTACCCCAGAGAATACATTGTTCTTCCAGCAATGCAGCTTTTCAGAACTCACTTAATACCTTGTTCTGAGGATTTCTCAGAGTGAGGCACTTAATAGGGGGAGCTTCCCTGGGAAATTAAGAGGAATGGTTCTCCCAGAGACTTTATTGCTTGAGCAATCTCAGAAGTGAGCATATAGTCTTTCAGATAAACTGGTCCTATAACACATATGATTCACAATAGATGAACTTTAGATTGGAATATACTTCAATACTTTACATACTTTGAAGTATGCATAACTGTAAAAAATAAAGTCTCTAAGCAGAGCTGGTAGCTTCAATGAGATGTCCCTGTAATTTTCTTAACATCAGTACAGAAATAGGTTGTCACTGTTTCTTTCCAGAGCAGGTTGATTATTTGTTTTTACTTCCCAATCTACACATTAAATTCCCTGATATTCTCTAGAAATCAAACTGGAACTTAGCTTCCTGGTCAAGTTCAGTCAGTGTTGCCATGTGCTGAGTCCAGATTTGTGGGAGTGTCTATGTACTTTTCAGACAGTTTTTGTCTCCTGGTGACTGCCTGGACAAGTCCCTGCAAATTTATTTGGAAGGATTTTCAGAATTAGTTGGCCTACTTTCTAGGGCTGAGAGTAATTGGCCCAATGTTACCTATCTGGCTTTATGCTAAAGAGGGACTAGAACTCACAGTTTCTCAATTCTGAGGAATTAACTGTAAACCAGTCAATTGTTGTGATTGTGGTTGTGGTTGTTATTATTATATTTATATAACTGGCTATTAATAGCCTGGCCATAACAATCTGGAGCAGCTCAAGTTTTCAAATATTTTTAAAGAGTGTTTTACAATAGTTGAAACAACACGTAACTCAACTAGGAAAGGGCACATTGGCATATTACTACTGGCAATGGAAGCATCTCTTGACTACCATGAAAAACCTAATATCCTGGTTCCCAGCTAAATCAATAGTAACCCCATTAAAAAACCTGAGTCTAGGAGATGTGAAAATATTTGTAGTTTGTATGTATTTGAGAGGTATAACTCAGATTAGGATGGGCAAACATCCACTTTTATTCCCAACACTCCAAACATTTTAAAGTTTGCCCTCTGTCCATTTCCATCCCTGGCTGACTCATCTTTTGTCCTCTTTAGAGGGGCATTTGCTCTGCTTCTCCCTCCTCCCCCACAAGGCAGAGGACTGTAAAAAAATCGAAAGGATAGGATAGGCCAGAAAAATGTTGAGTGTTTTCTGCATTTGTTTGCTGCCATCTTGTAGTCAAATTGAACTAATACTAATAAATAAATTTGTTTTCCCAAGGGGTTCTAATTAATAAAAAAAAATGAAAAAAAGGCTAGAAGATGAGAATATGTTACTTAACTGCTTGTTTAAGAAATATGAGCAATTAGATGTTCAGATTGTTTCTTAGAAACAATCAACTTCTGGATCTCTCTACTAAACCACTAATGTTATAGAGTTCATTGCCCTAATACACACTAGAATGGGCTAGAGTCTGTATACAGATACAGATTAACAGAGTTGGAAAGGACCTTGTAGGTCATCTAGTCCAACCCCCCGCCCAGCAGTCCCTACACCATTTTTGACAGATGGCAGTCCAGACTCTTGAAAGTTTCCAGTGATGAAGCTCCCATAACTTCTGAAGGCAAGCTGTTCCACTGGTTGATTGTTCTCACTGTCAGAAAATGTCTCCTTATTTCCAGGTTGAATCTCTCCTTGATCAGTTTCCATCCATTATTCCTTGCCTGACCTTCAGGTGCTTTGGAAAATAGCTTGACCCCCTCCTCTCTGTGGCAGCCCCTTAGATATTGATAGATAGACACTGTTATCATGTCTCCCCTGGTCCTTCTCTTCACTAACAGATTAATTTAACAGATTAATCGAAAGACATGTTTGTATGAAAGACATGTTTCAGGATGCTTGGAGGAGGAGTTGCACTGTTTGTTCAGTAACACCAAGCAAGACTTGCATTTCTATCTGAACTGGAGACCTTTTTGCATCAATATTTTTCTTTCTTCTTTTTTCTGAATCCATTGGGGGAAAATGTGTGATGATGTTTATATTTTATATTCCTGAAGAAGAGTTAAGGCTTACTTACTTATTTACTTATGTATGAAACAGGATTTAGTAGACGTGGACATTATTGGCAATCTTGCCAGTAAACCTAATTAGATGAAACATGGAACTATTCAGTCCAGAAAACTTTAAATCATTCAAATGAAGTGGAGAAGGAATCTCCAGCCAAACTTGCCACGAGTCAGTTGCAGATGACTACGCATTGTTGTTTTCTGATGTTTTAAAATCTTTACCCCAATGGTATGTTATTGGACTTTTGTCTCACATATTAAAAATAAATGGAGCTTCAGACTTCAAATATGCTTAATCAAATGTATCAAGAGTTCCAACGGTATCATTTGAACTCTATCTTAATTAGAATTAATTCCATAATAGAGACTTAATTTAGAAGTTTCAGAAAGCTTTCCTGGGCTTCTCTGAGATTAAAACCTGGTTCAAGCAATTTCAGAGAGCTTAATGGTCATTACTATAGTATCAAAAGAAGTATCAGGACTTTTTACATATTCTAGTCCAATAGAAGTTTGATTGTAAGGGTTGCTGCTAGTGAATTCTCCAGATTCTCCTGTCAGAGCTGTGTGATAAACAAGGGACAGATGGCAGACATTTTCAAGAGAGAGAAAAGGCCACCCCAAAGTTTTGTTGGCTCAGAAAGGATGGAACAAGATCCAAGATTGCAGTCTTGGGATTGTCATATATAAAGGACAGATTTTCTGTGCTAGTACATACAGTGCTCCTTTGTATGTATGGTTTCCTCAAATTGGCAATAAAGCTACTTATCTTTCTTTTTGTTTTCTTGGGAACACAGAATACTAAATGGGAACACCGACTACACATACACACACAGATACATAGACAGATAAACACAAACCCACATTATTCGGGTCTATTCATCTGTTTTAAACTAACTGGGTCCTGTTCTTGCATGAAATCTGATAAATTCACCATAACTGTAATTTTCCAATGAAACTTTTACTGGATGTAGGCATCTACTAGCTGTGTTTGCTACGCTCCATTCTAAAGTATATGCTACCTATTTCAGCTTGGCTTTCTTCATCTTATACCAGTTGCAAGGATCTTCTGGTATCAATCATGTTTTAAATCCCTTTAAATATATGCCTAGTTGCATGGTCTAATCCTTCTCCAATAAATCACTCCAAACTGCACCTGTATCTAAATGGCTTGCACATCTACCTATTTCTGTCTAATCTATCTAAGCCACATCTAGTTCTAAATTTATCTATAGTACTAGCAAGTATAATAAGAAAAGTATTTCTACATAAAAATCAAGCCTGCAGAAAGAACTTCATAGCTGATTTGATTAAATGTGAAATCACTTTTCTACTATAAAACTTTACCCAACCATTTAAAAAGTTCCAAAGTATCCATATTTTACCTACAAACTCACACAGAATTGATAAGCCATCGAATTCTGTTTGCAGCAGATCTATTCATTTGCAAAATTGTTAGACTATTTCAGTGGTGAAATCTGAACCAGTGTGCTACCGTTCGCTCTATACTGACTGTTCCACTGCTTAATGGTTCTTACAATTAAGAAATTCCTCCAAACATTCAGCTTGAATCCTACTCCATATTTCCCTCCAATAAAACTCAGAAACATTTACAAAAATACCCTTTGGCTATGGAGATTCTCAGTCATCCAGGTCATGGTTGTCCCAAAGGTGCTTTTTCAAGAGGCAACTGGACTTTCTGGTTTTTTCTTTGAAGACAGAGCTGAAGAAGCTTCTTGGATGAGAAGTGAAACATCTTCAAATAAAAACTAGAAAGTCCAATTTCAAAACGAAAGTCCAAACCATTATCTGGATGCCTGAAAATCTCTACAGACTTTTAGCTATGCAATTTGGGATGAACACCCTTTGAATAGTGTGGGAGTATGAATGATTTCCAGGTAAATTGCAAACTACAGGAACCATTAGCACCACTCAGGTGACCCTGAGGACACAGATAAGCCTCCAAGTGCTTCAATGATCCTTCAAAAGGATGCAAATGATCAGCTGTCTGCAAGGAATATAAATCCTTCCATTCCCCACCATCCAGTAGGGCTGAAGAAGCTTCTTGGATGAGAAGCAAAATGTCTTCAAAGAAAAAACAGAAAGTCCAGTTGCCTTTTGAAAAAGCACCTTTGGGACACCTTTGAGCTACCCTTTGGGTATGTTGGTTTAACTAGCTGCAAATCCACCAGATGGTAGTATTAGCTAATTCACATTTCTCTGCCTTGTCTACAAGAACATCATAACACCTTGTCTGAGATCAAGAGATAGGACATCCACAGAATTTCTTTGCTTTGCTAAAATTAGTCACTCTACAATTCTGAGAGTATATTAAACAGAAAATTTGATGCATCAATTTGCCTCATCCCAAAGTAGCATGACCAGTGTCAGCTGATTGAAGGAAGCTATGCTTCCTAAAATTCATTTAAAATTTATTATTCATTAAATTTAAAATTCATTAAATTTATTATGATATAAATTAAATATATAAATTCTATCCTTTTTAAAATGAATAAAATCAATCCACATAAGAAATGAAATATTTACCATTTTTAAAATACGTGGAAAAGCAAAAAAGATATACTTCTTTTTACTGAAAAGAATTACAATATAATTTCCAAGGAAATCTTTTGGGGAGACTATAACACATCTGCATTTCATAATGTGTGTGGATGACTGTTGCTTTTACAATATGCTATTTTTTTAAAAAAAATGAACATTTTTAACGCAGCATGAGAACTACTTTGCGGGGAATGAGTTTTGTGTGATGATCTCTGATCGTTATCCTTACACGGATTTGATGAGAAACTAAAGCCAGTTTTCCATTGTTTGTGTAAAATTCTACAGGCACTTTAGTATTCCCTCTATTCACTGTATAGCCATCGATCTATCTATTAAGACATAAAGGGATTGAATTGCAAAAAAGAGAAATACATGTGAATTATCTTGTGCTATGGTAACCTAAGAAAACAGGAAAAATAAGAGGAAGGAACAAAACACCTTTTGAAAAAAATGGCAGGTTATTAGTAGAAGGCAAGTAGCATTAACTAAATTATGTGCACATTGCATTATCATGTGTACAATGAATGTAGACTGAATTAGTTTCAAGCTTAAATCCTAGCATGACATATAAAAGCTGCCAATGTGTAGACATAGGTTCAATAATTAGAGATGCCCATAATTGCAAAGCACTGATCCATAAGGAAGGAAGAAAAAAACATAATATCCATGTTTTGCATGTTCCAGATCCCCCAGATTCAATCCAGTTAAGAAAACTGGACATGTGATAAGAAAAAACATTACAGTTAATTAGATAATCTTACAGTAAATGGACAAATATTTAATTCCAGTATGCTTTGCCATTGCAGCGCTCGCGAGTCTAAGAGATTTTCACTTCTAGCTGCAGGAAGGCTGAGTTAGCCTCATGTTAGTACTCTAACTGATTAAGTTTAGGGTAAGCAACACTGAAACTCTTTGACCAAGGGCTTTTCCCATAATGTACTGCCTGATTCTTTATAAAAATTAAGATTGACTGGGATCATCGTCAAGACAGAATGGTAGAGCATCAATAGCTGCCAGCAGCTACTGCTCCTCCCTTTAAGAACACAGCACATGAATGTGCTGTGCTCTGGTGGCTCAGCAGACCAAGGCAGTTATTAACATCCACTTACATCTGCTGCCTGCAATTACTGCAAGTTCAAATCCCACCAGGCTCAAGGTTGACTCAGCCTTCCATCCTTTTTAAGGTAGGTAAAATGAGGAGCCAGATTATGGGGGCAATAAGCTGACTTTGTATAAATATATAAAAAGTATGAAGGCTATTGCTTAACACATTGTAAGCCGCCCTGAGTCTCTGGAGAAGGGCGGCATATAAATCAAAATTTTAAAAAAATGTTGTTTTCCTCACTGGCTACAGCAGAACACAGATTACAGAAATATATAAATCAAAACTGATCAAGCAATAAAAAGTATCTAAAGGAATCCTGAAAAGCCACAACAGACTAATGCCACTTGATATTTAGCAGCAAACATTATGATTACAATCTGAAATAAGTGAATCTAAGCACTTTAATTGTTTTGCATCTGCTAAAGGAGACATATTGTAATCTCAATATGTCTCAATCCAAACCGTATATTTTAGTGCTATTTTGCAAAGATCAACTTTATTTGTATTTCATTATTGATCTACAACAATGTCCTCAACATAATGTCCTGGCTTATAATTGCCACCGCCCCTAAATGTTAGCTAAAGGATTACTGGAACTGTAATCTAAAACATTTGGAAAACACAACATTGAAAAATGCTGAACTTTTCAATGCAGCTGCTCTAGAAACATTCTCATAGATATTAATTGAAAATATAATGAATTTTTCCTTCCATAAATATACTACTGGAGATTAAACAGCACCTTGAGATGCCATCTATCTCTAATTGCTAAAAGTGTTTGATAAGCTTTCATAAGGTTAAATCTCTATTTGAATCAAATGTTGACATATCAAATAAGTACATTTTGATTCATAAAATTAGTGGTTCAAGTCTTAAAAGTCTGGCAAATAGTCCTAAGAACTATAGAAATAAATTTCACATGGAAACAAGATTAACTGGAAATAATATGGCTAATCTTATTGTTTGGGGGGGTGGGGTGTATCTAAAGAGTGATATACTGTATTTTTCCTATTCAGCTGGTCTTAATTAGGACTTAGTTATCATATAAGACAGGGAGAGCTATGAGGACTCTTCGAGACCAGGACTCCATAGTAGCTCTGAATCTTCTTTAATCCAAATGTGTATGTATGAGTGTGTGTGTATATATCTCATTATCTCATTACAGATATTTTCTGTGGAAAAAATGAAAATAATTTGTAAAATAGATTGCCCCCTTGACACTAATGCTAGATATCAGTGATGGCTAACCTTTTCCGGACCGTGTGCCCAAAGCGTGCATGTGCGAGAGTGAATGCATACATGCACGCCCAACCCCCAAAATGTAATGCGCGCACCCCGTGCATGTGCATGTGGTCCCCCGCAAGCACCCCACTTCCTGTGCATGTGCATGTGCCCCCTGCACGCACCTCACGCATGCACACACAGTGGGCCTGCACACACCCTGCCCACCGTGCATGCATGGTAGAGTCTCGATGACCAGCTGACCAGTGGAGGTGTGTGCGCATGCCCAGAAGAGCTGAACTGGGGTGACAGCTCATGTGCCCACAGAGAGGTGGTGTGTGCCATTTGTGGCACACATGCCATAGGTTTGCCATCACAAGTATATATATACATATTCCAAAAGATCTGGTTGCTTAAGCTGTACACACCTGAACTAGGGGTTTTTTTTTGTTTCCTTGATTACATGAGTGAAAATACAAGAATTTATCCTATAACTGTGGCCCTGGTTAAAATTTCACTACGTGTAAAAAAAAAACACGAATTAGAACATCATTATTACTACTGTTTGTGATTGCATTGATTCCTATGATAACAATACTAAACAAGTCAGGCCATCGCTATGAAACATCAAAAACATCAGCCAGACAATAGTACCTCCTTACATTATCAATCTGAAACTGCATGGAAAAACACCATCTAAAATAGAATCGCTGCCCAACACTGTCTGTATACACAGCCAAGATATTGCAGTGGAGTTTGGACTGGACAATCCTCACCATCATAAAGGAAAAATAGTGAAAACTGAAAGTATTAAGATGCCCTATGGAAACAACATCAAGATTCTGGATAAAGAACTCAATCAGTAAAAAATCAATTACTCTATGCAGTATTTGCCATCCTGTCACATGAAATCCCTCAGAAGCAAAGCTTTCTTTTTTCACACAACAGAAAATTTCTCTCAGAAAAAGTGGAGGGTGGGGTGGGGAATTGATGGGATGACAGGGGAAAATGGAGGAAACTGACTGTAGCTGAGAGATTCACAACAGGACAAGTGGATTCTAGTTAGTGTTGGCTTGTTTTTCTATGGTAACTCAGACCAAGATTCCTCTGGAAAGCATACTATCCAAAGAAGACTATAGGGGGAAAAAAAAGACAACGAGATACATTTTTCTTGGCAATTCCAGTTGCCATTTGGGGAAGGCTAAATAAAGAAGAACAGGTGCTGCCAGCCTAAGAATGTATGCCTGATTAATGTCCTTGCTTAAATCTTAAATTTAAAAAAGAGGTACATAGGCTTTTCCAAGCAAGATGCTGTTTTTAAAAAATGTGCATTATTTTCCCTATAAGAGAAACGAGAAGGAGGATTTGTCACAATGCTTGTTTATCGAGATTGGCTAGAAAACTGAATTATATTTTATATTGAAAGAACTTTGCTATTTCTGTTAATAAACAGGGGGGGAAAAGAAAATATTTCATGTGTTGTGCATTGAATAAGCCATAAAAATCAAAACCCGCAAAACGTCTTAGCAGAAATATGTATAGATCTTTCCACCTACTCATAAGAATGTGTTTCCTTTTCTTCCATCTCATGAATGAATCCTCTCTAATAGGGATAATAGAAATGAACACACTGCGCCTGGTTCTACAAATTCCCTAAAAACTGATCATAAGCTATGAGATGAACTAGATTAATTTTAGCTTGGAGGAATCCTTGGTGGGAGATAAAATGAGTTTATCCACTCAAGATGAATCCATTGCAGCAAATCAGGCAAGAGAATAAACCGTGTGTTAATGAGAAAAATTGATGAGTGAAAGAGGAAGAAAGAAAGAACACATATACCCACAGAACACACCTAATGGCAAATTTAGAATATCGTAAACAAGCAGCATGACATCTAAAATGGGCCATTTAATATAATCATAGTAGCACTGTAGCACCCACTTTCTTATTAGATTCCCCACAACATAATTCAATTGAGAAGAATGCCATTAATTTGGAAATTGCATCAGTCATGTTCTATTAACTAAAGATCATTTGACAGCTTAGAGATGTTATTGTTTTTCATTTTCATTTGTATTTTAAATTGTTTTCATTTTTCTTCCTTTTTTTTTTTTTTACTAATCCAACACAGTGGGAAACAACTTGGGAAATAATAAATTGTGCAAAGGTTAATTTTCCCTACCTAATAATTTTTCCATTTATAAAAAATGCCAGTAGCTGCCAAAATCCTTCCCAGAGAACAGGAAATATAGAGATCTTTTTAAGCACTAAGCTTTCAGTGACAATTTGAAATAATCATACTGGAAGAATAATATGTCCGTTACAAAAGTAATAAAAAAAAAATCTACACCACACGATACAAACAAGTATTTAGTGTCTAAGGAATTACAGATAAACAGTGACAGAAAGCATGAGCCCTGAACAGTTCATTAAACAATGTTCTGTTTGTACAAAAATTATAATAAAGATGCATAACAAAAAAAGGAAAGACTCGCAAATCTTCAAATCTTGACGATAAAGCTTAAATAAAAAAATAATTGCACTGAGTTATCTTTGCATGCTGAAGAGAATTTAGAAAGGTTATGCATGTTTCTAAAAAAGCTTAATATAATTTGAATCAATATTTTTTCTTAGTGAATCAATTTTTTTCTTCATGATTAAGATTCTAATTTAAATAACTAATTAAACTGTATTGATTTAAATCAGTTGGTGATGGAATGTGCTACTGTACCTATCCCAAAGTCAAAAAGTTGATGTGGACAATATATTTGAACAGACTTTATATTTTAAAAAAGTAGATCATTTAAGGTAATTTAATATTCAGGAAACATTCCGAAACTTCAAAATCTTAATAAAAAGCCAGTAAGAGTTCAATTTAAGGAAACAGCATGAAAAATTCAAGTATACTGAATCTACCTCCAAAAAGAACACGTTTTTTCTCTTATTTTTCTTTCCTACAAAAATTTATAATGTAAGCTTTGATTCTATTCAAATGGCTGGGCACATTTGTATCCCAATCCATATAGAAATTAAATCCTTGATTTTAAAGCCTGGAAAGTTTATGGTATAATGAAGAAAAGTTTTAGAAAGAAAATTAAGAGTATAGACAGTTCATTAACCAAGTATATTACTCTACGGAAGGGTTTCACAGGAGAAATTAAGAAGGCTTCAGTGGGTGCAGAGAGGTTGTCTGATCAAGTTAGCTTTAACGATAAATGGAATTAGATTCCCTTGGTAGATGGTTTGTATCCAAATGAATCCAAGTGGTAAAAGAAAATTTCCCATATAAATATATATAATTTCTGATATCTTTTCAACAGCTAAGTGCAGTTGATTGATAGTGAAAGATTCTTTAGAACTATTTTTCCTTGGTATCGGAATAAAAACTGGGTTTTTCTAGTCCCTTGGTCAATGCTGGGTTTTTCCATAAAAGTGCAATAAGTACATTAGCCACATAATTGTTCAAATACTTTGGGTCATTTGTTCATGTGGCTTTGCTTTTAGTAGCATTCTCTAGGGCAGGGGTATCAAACTCACGTCATCACATCATCGTCACGTGACTTATCAGGACTTTCTTTTACCCTTCCCTAAACTGGGGGTGGCCGTGGCCAGCACATGACACATCCAGTCCACGGGCCACATGTTTGCCACCCCTGCTTTTCTAGTATGATTTTCTAGAGTGCCATACTTAAAATATCTGGTTCTACTTCAGTGATTAAATCTTCATATGTATCAGTCTTTCTAATGTTTTTAGTAAAGCTCTTTGATATATTTGCACCATCTTTTATATCTTATTTCTGCAGTACATCTTTGTCTTGTCTATTATAATGTCTATCCTTTCATGAAAAATAAAAAGATTATATAAGATCGTTTGCTTTTGTTAAAAAAATAGGAATCACTCTACTTATTGATGGGATACTAGTAAGACAGTTAAAGTGGGCTCATATTTCTTTCAACCGGGTTAGGTTTCTAAGTTTTGGTATGGAAAATAAAATACTAATACCAATTAAGGTTCAAAAAGAGTCTGCCTTTGTCTGCATAGGATGTATAGTATGAGACACTTTTCCCCTGTTGCCTATCAGACAAATTGATCACTCAAGATGGAGACAGTGAATGCTGGTTTAACCTTTGCCCTGTATGGAATACTTTACTCATGCATTTTGAGAGAAAAATTCATAATTACTCATGCATTTTGAGAGAAAAATTCATAATTCATAGTGCATACAGATAGTCCTCAATTTATGACCATAACTGAGCCCATAGTTACACTGCTATCAAATCATCCCTGATCCTTCTTTAAACTAGACATACCCAATTCCTGCAACCGTTCTTCATATATTTTTGCCTTCAGTCCCTTAATCATCTTTGTTGCTCTTCTCTGCACTCTTTCTAGAGTCTTAACATCTTTTTTATATTGTGGCGACCAAAACTGGATGCAATCCTCTGGGAATTTGTCGAAGCACAAGAAAAGAGAGCCGGTTTGATGTTGCGGTTAAGGTATCAGGGTAGAAACTGAGATACTGTGCGTTCTTCTAATCTTGCCTTATGCACAAAGCCACTCCAGGGTCACTTTAGTCACTTTCTCTCAACCCTACCTAGAAAAGGCGGCAATGGCAAATCGATTCTGAAAAACCTTGCCAAGAAAAGTTCACAGGCTTGCCCAGGCAATTTCTGAGAATCAGACACAACTGAACGGAAGAAAACCAAAAAATGTAAAAATAGCCCTGCAGGATCAAACCAACGGTCAATGTAGTTCAGCAATTTGTTTATTGCAGAACCTTTCCCCACTGCCACCTAACCATGGCATGAACCTGTCCATCAACCTCTTTTTATTGCCATGTCCTCATAACCTTGCTTTCTTCTCGTCTCCAACCCATATGTAATGCATCTTAAAGTCATCTTTAGTTTAACTGGTGTTAAACTGATATATTCTCTTTTAAGCACCCTTATTTATTGTGCAGAAGGTACATTAAGAAGAGCTTAGCTCCAACACTCATTGAAAGAAATGTTTGGGATTTCACCCAGGACAAAGTTGCTACCTCTTTTATCTTGAACATGTCTAGTCAGAAAATAGCATTCCAACATGAACTGATATATTAGTATGCATCAGCTCACTTCTGTGTGCTCTACTGCCATCTAGTGAAGACTTGAACAAATGCATGGCACAGGGTTACAATAATCAAAATCCATCACCTGTTTCTAAGAATATTGCTCATACCTATCTCAAAAATAAAATAACTCGGAAAAATCTATCGAGAATTTTCATTTCAATCCTGTTTATTGTTTTGAAAAATGTATGGCTTTTGTTCTAAAATCATGTTTGAGAATTGATGCTGAAAAAGAAAAAGATCTTTCTTTGGGATTCAAATTAGGATTACCATACGTGGACTGCAAAACTCTGGAGGTCTACTACAATTTTTCAATGTATATCTTTGCTGAAATCCAGTGCTCATCTAGATTGTTTAGCTTAGATGTGGTAGACTTCATTTGTATTCATCTAATTTCCAAGATAATTTTAGTGGCAAGACAAAACAGTTTGCAGATAATTTAAAATAAAAGCTAAATTAGGTATCACAGGATATCTTGAGGCCAGGTGCAAATCCTGAAACCTTGAGTGCAGCTGTCAAAACCTCTCCAGAATTTCTCACTTAACTGTCAATTTGAAGTGTGGTGGAAGACAAAACTATTAATACAAAAGGATTTCATCATACTTTTTTTTTACTTAAATAAATTTTAATTACACTTTAATTAAATCCAGGTTTGTTTTGGTGGTGCCTACTTTCCTGGTTCTTTTTTCTGCATTGCATGTATAATGGGCATATCCTACCCTACTACTGTATATAAAGACTAAATAGAGCTCTTAACCTGTAAAAAGTGTACTCCTGTAATAATACATCAGAACCAGTTTGTTCACTATTAGGCATGTTTCATTCTTCTGCCTTACTTCTTTTTTTTTTTAAGGCTGATGACTTGTGAAGCTACATCCAAAGATTAGAAAGGACCTAAGTCTAAAAAAGAAAAAAATATACTATATATTTCTGTAATATTAATAATAATATTCCTAAAATTAATCTTAAGAAGCAATCCACATCTTGATTATCTACATCGGGGCAGGGGTGAAATCCAGTAGGTTCTGATAGGTTCTGGAGAACTGGTAGCGGAAATTTTGAGTAGTTCGGAGAACTGGCAAATACCACCTCTGGCTGGCCCCAGAGTGGGGTGGGGATGGAGATTTTGCAATATCCTTTCCCCAGGAATGGGGAGGGAATGGGGATTTTGCAGTATCCTTCCCCTGCATGCCTAGCAAGCCACATCCACCAAGCCACACCACGCCCACCAAGCCAGTAGTAAAAAAATTTGGATTTCACCACTGCATCAGGGGTGTCAAACTCGCGGCGTCACGTTGTTGTCACATGACGTATTGCAACTCCCCCCCCCTTTGCTAAACTGGCGGTGGGCATGGCCAGCGCATGACGCATCCAGCCCATGGGCCACGAGTTTGACACCCCTGATCTACATGCTGTTCATGATGAAACTGTGTAGAATGGATGAGGAGATAGAAAACAGATAAATAGATGAGAGAGAGAGAGAGAGAGAAAGCGAGATCTTTCATTATTGTTATATGCATAAGAACTGAAATTCATAAAATAGTCAGGCGCTTCCATCCAGATGAAAAAAAGCTAGACAGTTAAACTGCAAGTAGCCCAGAGCAAATCTAAGTCTGTTTAATGAAGCAATAAGATTGATCAGCAGATGTTAATATGTATTTCTTAGAACCCTGCAGCTTTCACACCACATTATGTATGTTTTGTTTTATTGTTTGTGAATTAATAAATATCAGACCTAACTGCATTGGTTTTTAGTCCTTGCAAATGTGGAAATCGTGACAAAGGTTCAGATGTGGAAATCATAAAGCTGAGAAGAATTAAGAATCAGACCACTGCACTCTGCGTAGTCTTGAGAAAATATTCTCAGCAATATGACTGCAGTGATGAATGAGCCCAGTTCCCTTCTAAAATAGTCAAATATGACTATTCCCAACAAGTTATTACAAATATTTGTCACAGGAGAGGGGATTTTCTGTTATATGTTGAAAGAAACCAATTGTAACAGAATACATCTCAGCAACTATGCATTAACAGTGTGGATATGAATGCTCTGAATGCAAAGTCTAGAAATTGAGAGGATCAGGAAGTCAAATTCTCCTCCTTAAAACAAAAGTGATGGATTTATAACTGAAAAAAACTGAAGACTTAACACAAACCTTCCACACCATGAACAACTGATTTTTGACATGTCAAGGACTCATCAGGCTAAATATAATTCACTAGATTTTGGGTGATTATCAGTCTGTGCTTAAAGAATCAGTTATTAATCACCTGAGCTTCAAATTCAAGAGGCAGGAAGAAGTCACTGAAAAAAATATGTACATTTGAGTACATATGTATGCTAGTGAAGCTAATTCGGGATGTTATTTAACTGGCAAGATCTATTCCTTGAAAACTGGTTGATAAATTTTGTATGGAAAAGCAAACGGGAAAAAGCTCAAATATTCTCTCTCTCCCCCATTCTTTAATGGAAAATCACCTTATCAATATTTATGGGCACATGTGCACGCACCCACCCACACACACACACACACACACACACAAAACCACACATAACACTTGTTCTAATATATCAATCAAAGGAAGTGGTTCATTAAAATAATAATTGTAACACTCCTCAGACATAAATTAACACCATCATTACAATATAAACATTATGCAGTGATGATTGTCTTGAAAACTTACGAAAGACGATAGTGTACTCAAAAAAGCAAATGAAAAAGGACTATGATCAGATACACTTGCTTTGTTTTTTTTCTGAAATGCCTAAGAGTCTGAGCCACATTGACAAAAACTTGTTCAGTAATTAGAACAGTAGTTATGTATTTAAACTTGCTGTGTTGTTAAAACTGTTTGTTATGCATGAGCCTATGAAAAGGTGACTTAAAGGTTAACTTGATTTTAGAACTACAACTCACCTAGCAAAATTATTTTATTTAATAGTGTATATTTGCATACATAAATAGTTATAGGAATTTGTACTGATAAAATTGTTGAAGCATGAAAACTGTACTGCGTGATAAGTAACAACCAAAGTAATTAGACAGTTTCATTCTATGTCAAATGAAATATATAACATTTTTTTCTATTTATATTGATAACACTGGCTTTTCTTCTACAACTATTTAAAATTATTTAATAAAGTTACTTATTGTAAGATAAATAACAGATTTTCAGATTATAGGGGGTTCCTTCTCCCATGATCACATCAGCCAGGCAGATAGGGGAGATACGTAGTTCCTCAAGTATCATAGGCACATATATAATCCAATTTTTTAAAGAGTCTATAAAGATTGGAACAGGATTATATAAGTGGAATACATACCCAAAAGAATGACATCTTCTGGAGAGCCTTGGGAGATGTGTAGGAAGGCAGAGTGGGGAAAACACCCAGTTTTTCTGTGCAGCCCTGGAACATCTTGGATGTACAGGGGTGGGATCCTACCGGTTGAACAACCTGTTTGCTGCGCGCGCGTGCCAGGGGTGGGTTCTAAATTTTTTTACTACCGGTTCTGTGGGTGTGGCTTATTTTGTGGGCGTGGCTTGATGGTCATGTGACAATTCTTTAGGATTTAGCAGAGGTACTGGTCTACCAGGCTTTTAACTGCTTGCAGAACTGTACCGGTCTACCCATTTGCTTCTGGAGCGTCCTGGTCTACCCATTTATTCTTGGAGCATCCCGGTCTACCAGCACACTGCCAGCACACTTTGTTTTTCCAAGGTCCTGGTCTACCAGCACACTGCCTTTTAACACTGATCAGCTGTAGGGCGGCCTTTGAAGAGTTTAAACAGGTTTTTTCCTTCCAGCTGATCAGCTGGGACTCGGAAGGCAGCAAAAAATTGGGGGCAGGGCCAATTAAAAGGTAAGAATAATGCAGGGAGGTGGGAGGGCCCAGCTCCTGAACAAAGAGAACCGGTTTGGTGACATCATATTGTCACCGCTACCAGCTCGGCCGAACCGGGCTGAACCGGGAGGAATCCACCACTGGCGCGTGCACACTTTCCATAAAATTGAACTTCCGCATTGCAAACAAGGAAAGGAGCAAGGAAAACAGCTGAGAAGGGCCAATTCAATCTGCTGTCCCTGATCAGCTGGGCTTTAGAAGCAGAAATAAAGCCAGTATAACCCAGGGGCGGGTGGGCGGGCGGGCCACTTTCACAGCAACAGAGAACTGGTTCGCTCTTGGGAGGAAGTGGGAACTACCGGTTTGGCGAACCGGTCTGAACTGGTAGAATCCCACCAATGTGGATGTAGCTACTGAATCCAAACATTGTTGCTGTGTTGTAATTCTTAGGACATTTATTAAATAATTATAATTAATTAAATTAAGGAAATGTCGATTTAAACAAAATCAAATTTAGGTTTAATCCTAATTCCACATAATTACTTGTTGACCTGCCTATTTTTGGTTTAGCTTCCATTATAGTATTCAAAGTGTGGCTTTGGGTGAAGCTGGTTCCTTCCTTTCTATTGAGAATCTTAACTGACTAAAAAGGCATTGTGAAATGTAGCCCTCTTCCCATATGTATCCTGTACTAGGGTGGAAAGGCAATGCACAACATAATTTACCCATAGCACCAAGCTGAAAAGACTTGGGAGATATCAGTTGAGATTTCTGAATTGCCCATACAGTTGTCACTTTTGAGAAGTGACAAGCTTTTACGACATGACAAGGAATTCTGCTGAGTTTTCATAGATGCTCCCAATAAAGTATCAGGAGACAACTCTGGATAATCCCAAATTTGTTAATTACTCTCTTTCACTTTCCTAAGAATGCTGTACTATTGAAAAACATTTTCCTTTGTTACGCCTTATTCTTGGAAATATCACCCAGCTTTACCTTACTGATTTCCATCAAGTCTTTCCTTCAAACTCATCATATACTAAGAAAATGTTTCTTGCTATCCCTGGTAATTTATCTTAACTATACATAACTGAAACTGTATTATGCTCTTTTCTTCTCTATTTTGTTTTTGGTTTCTTTCTCTTCTTTGTTTCCATTGTATTAAATCTTAATAAAGTTCCTACTGAAGATGCTATATAAATGGACATTTTTGATTGATTGCTTCCAACCTTAGAAATGGGAATAATAAATGTTACAAAGAAAATAAGTTACAGAAAAACGAGCAACATTCTTTGTTTGGTTTCTCAAACATTCTTTATGCTCCTTGCTACTTTCTCTAATCCATTATCTCCATGTACCACTGAAAGAAGTAGAGAGAATTTTGATCTACTGAAATGGATTCTGGATGTAATTCCCAACCTTATGATTAGAGAATCTGTATGCTAAACCAACTCAATAGACAATGTTTACATTGAAAAGCAATGCTTTTATCTCTCTTATATATTCTAGTATTAGAAACCAGGTAGGAAGGAATAGATGGAAACCATGGAAATGCTTTAAAGAATAGCCTCATAGCATTTTTTTTTAATTGATGGCAATCTCTTTACTATTGCTACATATTGTATTTGACCTGTGACACTGATGTGATGGCTAATCAATCTGAAAAAGTCTTAATAACATTCCATTTAAAAACCAGGTATATGAAGGTTACTATCAGACTTTAGCTTTCAGGTTACAACTGGCTACAGCTGGAAATTTAAAACTGGAACAGCACATTTTTATCTGCTCTGAGTTTCTTTCCACCTGCAAGCAACTTCTCATGAAAGAAACGGGGGGAGGGGAAACTAAGAGTTTGATGATATCCATCATACTTTTTGCTTTAATACCCAGCATCAGAAAAAACAGTAAAGAGGTAGGGAGGTACCAAATTTTTTTCAGTAACTTCTTATCTTAATTGATCACAGTAATCCAAAATTCCTCAACCCACTGCTTTTTAACTCGCGTAATTCCCCTACATCTGCAGAGCATCAGGCTGGAGAAAGCCTCTTTAATCCTAGCCTTTAGTACTAGGATTTAAGAGTGAAATTGACTGAAATAAACTGGGATTTGAAGCTGTACATCTTGAGGAAAGAAGGGGTCTACATCAGCATGAAAAGCAGCACCTCACACTCCCTCCCTTCCCTCTGATTTTGACATAACTCCACCTGCTTATGCTGATGTTGCTGTGTGGCGGAACACAAGAATTTACAGCCTAGCTTTAGACGGTATAAGCATAGCCATGAGACTGTGGAAGAATTGCACTTGCAGTTTGAAGCTGGCTAGACTGACAGGTTTATTTTTTTAATCAAGGGAACCATAAAGCCTTTTTTTTTCCCTTTTATCTGTAGAGCTGGAAGCCGTACCGGCGAAAGCCAAAAGGAAAACCCTAGCTCAGGAATCTGCAACCTTAAACACTCAAAGAACTATTTGGACCCATTTCCAGTGGTGGGTTGCCCCCAATAGAACCGGTAGTAAAACCGGCGGGAGGCTCCGCCCACTGAGCCCGACATCATAAAAATGCTTCTGCGCATGCATGAACCTGTAGTAAAGGTAAGTAGAACCCACCCCTGCCCATTTCCCACAGAAAAGAAAACGCAGGGAGCCACAAAATCCTTCCCGTGCCTGACTATTTTTTGAGTGGCCACAAAACTAGCATATGTAGTTGAATTAAATGTTCTGTTTTCTTCTGAATTGGATTTATCCATGGCTGGCCTACCGGGGGTTGAAAAGGTCAATAAATTGCATGCCTGTGGGTGTTGAACATTGGCGGTTGTGATGCATATTTTGAGTGACAGGGAGCCGCAGCAGAGGGGTGAAAGAGCCACATGTGGCTCCAGAGCCACAGGTTGCTGACCCCTGCCCTAGCTGTATGCTTCAAGCTATAACAATTGGAGAAGATAGAAAAAAACTCATGAGAAAGATAGGTAGAAGTCCAATGGGAGTCAATCAGCTGATCAGGAAAAAACCAATGACTTGACATGGATGCTCAGAAGCACTGCAGTGGGCAAAGCCTAAGAGGCGTTCCTATGGCTGTAAATAGGCAACAATGAGGCCAATAAAAATAAAATAAGGGTGATCTCACTGCAGCATCTGTCACTCTACTGATTACCAAGGTTGATTCAACATCAAATACATGGGAATAAAGGGAAGAATACTTATCTCAGCTATAATGGAGCCAAGCACATTGACAAAATTATTGTTGCTGCCTAACGTAAAAAAGAGACAAAGAGAGAAAAGTGTGTTTCATTGTCTGATGTGAAATAACCTGTAGCAACATGGACACAAGCCATTTGATATCATTGAAACAATACTCAGTGTTGGTCTGCAATTACATAAGGCAACCCCCTCCCAATAGGATTCAAGTATATTCCTTTAATTTAATTGCCTTTCTAAATATCTTTTAACCCATCTTTTGCATCTAACTTTTAAAAATTAATGAGAAACTGGGAAATTCAACAGGCTCTTTTCATTTCTTCCTTACGCTCAGCGTATTTGTTTATTTTATTTATTTATATCCTACCTTTATTATTTTTATAAATAAGTCGAGGTGGCTGAACACATATAATACTTTTTCCTCCTCCTATTTTCCCCACAACAGCAACTTTGTGAGATGAATTGGTCTGAGACAGGATGACTGGCCCAAAGTCGCCCACACAGCTTTCACACCTAATGGGGTACTAGAATTCACAATCTCCATGTTTCTAGCCTGGTGCCTTAATCATTAGACCAAACTGGTTCTCAATATGCTGATGATGATCATTTCCATGTTATTTTGCGTGCATATCTGCATGCTTTTATAAATTCACTAGTCTGAGACTCTGGACCCAAAAGATGCCATTAAAATCCAGACCTCGTTCAAATATAATATGGGCAAAACAATGTGTTCAGTCAACACATTATCATGCATGAGCTGAATATGGCTCAGTGAAACCTGCTGCAGGCCAGTTTGCATCATGTGCCCGAATTTCAATGAATGGTCTCAAAGAAAAACTATATATTTCATGACA
Organism: Ptyas mucosa; assembly: GCA_012654045.1. NCBI lineage: Eukaryota > Metazoa > Chordata > Lepidosauria > Squamata > Colubridae > Ptyas > Ptyas mucosa. Next base: position 41,121,403 of record WNWU01000003.1, on the reverse strand, counting down.
CTAACATGTGAAATCAGTAAGAATCTGTCAGTTTTATTTGAAATATGAAAAATAATCAGATTGAAGGAAAGCATGTGAAAAGAAAATCAGCAATGGCACCATATCATCCTATTGTGGGGTTTACCTTTCACAATTATGAAGCTGCACTGCACAACCATAAACTCAATAGTGGGTTTCAATTTCGGCTGCTACCATTCGCTCGTGGCGCAGCAGGATGCATGCTCAACACTTCTGCGCATGCGCAGATACGTCTGGGCGATTGGGCAGAGCCTCCCGCTGCCACCGCTACTGGTTCACCCGATCCAGGGTGAATTGGTAGCAACCCACCACTGCATAAACTCCACAACAGTCATTTTATAGAAACACTTGACATTTTTCAGGGAAGGGTCTTATTTCTGTGGTAATTCTATCAATCAGCATGTGGGAAGTTTTTTTAAAAAAAATATTATTTGGCAATTCCAGACTTATTGATTTGCAATTGGCTTTATTGTATAAGGCCCCAAGAACAACAACACATGGAATTACTTAATTGTAATTTTTTTTATTGTTCTTCACCTATAGACAGAATCTTGCCAGCCTAAAGCAACTATTTGCATAACTACATATATACTCTGAGAATAGTTATAGAAGAGCCATTTTAACCCTCTTTCTGCCTACGAAATTTTCCAAGCTCTTTGCCCTTGTGAAACAGCTCCTCTCTCCTGGGAATCCAGACTACATTCCACCACATATTGGTAGATATGATTATTCATTGAAAGCAATACAGTGTGAATAAATGTCTTCATTGTCTTGGATGTAGAAGTGTTTTAAGGAGGAGGAGATTTCAGTATATCCTCCAAGGTACATTTATACTACATATATATCTAAAAATCACATTTATTGTTATCTTGTTCCAACTTCCAATTCCATTTACTTATTTCTCTCCATTCTATGCATTTATACAGATATCTCACTCTGATAAACAGTCAGACATCCCCTATACCAATAGTGGGTTGCTGTCGGGCGAACTGGTAGCAGCGGTGGCAGGAGGCTCTGCCCACCCATCCAGACGTCATCAAAAACGCTCTGCACATGAGCAGAACCTTCTGCGCATGCGCAGAAATGCCACACACTTGCAAAGCGAGCACATGCACCTGCGCGCTCCCAATAGCAAACTTCTAGTGCTGGGATTTGAAACCCACTACTGCCCTATACCATTGGCTAATGAAATTGTACAATGAACAGTGGATATCATGGTTGATGACTTTATGGAAATAAGTAGTTTTTCTGCCATTCCCGTCTTTCAGGATGTCATTTCAACTTCCCAGTATAACCAATACCCTGGCATTCCTGAAGATCTCACTTTCGAATATTATGCAGAACTTACCTTGCTCAGCTTCTGAGTCCAAAGAAGACTAGATAGGTGCTGCCATCCACCTATATGCCATGATCTATACATTCTGCTTTTAAGCTATTGCCGCATATTTAACGTATTTTGGAGAAATTCGCAGACTCAGAGAACAATAAAAGTCAAGTGCACAATTACCTGTAGTTGTCCTAGTTCTTACTTAAAACCTTCTCCTCAAACATCTATCTGGCCATTCTTTAGGATGACATATGCGATGGACTTCTGGCCTCATCCAATAATTATTAACAGCAATAAGGGAGACATGATGTATGTTGAAATGTGGCCAAATATTAATAAAAATCTAGAGTACATACACACAAAGGGCCTACAAGGTTTTTAAAAATTAAGGAAGTGATTATTGTAATTGTACCAGTCTTTCTTTGCTTCTGGCTTTTGGTGATTGGTTACAATTCTCACTTGTCCTCCATCATAAAGAGAAAGATATTCACAGCTCAGTGAATTAAATATGGGACGATTCAAAAGAATCTTATAATAATTACAGAATAATGGATTACCAAATATTAGTGTTGTGGGAATAAAGTGCAAAAGGCTCTTTCTGAAGTTTAAACCTCTCTTGTTTTGATTACAAAATAAATGTTTAAACTATTATTTCGCCTAACAAACATTTTTTTTCCATCTTGTAAATTAGAGGTATGTCATTCAATACTTGTGGCTCTCTTTGAAATCAATTTTATGCACACAAATTAAAACAAAAATCATTGGAATGTCCTGAAATGAAAAGGTTTGTTTATGCTCTTCACACAGGGCGACATTCTAACTCATGGCTGCCAATTCTTTCTGAAATGAGTTGCCCTGAAGTAAAATATCCAGTGGAAGGTAAAGAATAGCTGAAAACATTTTGTTCAATTGTTGACATTTAATTTCAAGACTGGCAAGGGAACAGCATCCTTCAAAAATAATTGAAGGCCATGGCTAAACATCCATGTATGTGGAAGTCTAAGTGGCAGACTACCTTTATATTTCTCTCTATTTTGTGTATCAATTTAGATATCTCATTCAGGTATGATAAATCCCCTTCATATCTATCCTCTGCTCAAATACTTTGGCCATGTAATGAAAAGGAAAGACTCGCTAGAGAAGAGCCTAATGCTGGGAAAGATTGAGGGCAAAAGAAGGGGACGGCAGAGAATGAGGTGTCTGGATGGAGTCACTGAAGCAGTAGGGGTGAGCTTAAATGGACTCCAGAGGATGGTAGAGGACAGGAAGGCCTGGAGAAATGTTGTCCATGGGGTCACGATGGGCCGGACACGACTTCGCAACTAACAACAACAACCTGTCCTATGATGTTGTACAATAAACAGTGTGGATCATTGTTGGGAGAACCTACAAGATAGGATTACAAGACCTGCAAGATTTTTATAGTTATATCATCATCAAGTTAAATTTGCAGTGTAGAGTGGAAATGTTGGGGCAGTTTTTAAATATATCTTGGTTTTTAAAATGTTTAATGTTTTACTTTGTGATTAAGCCTATGGTTTCTCACAATCATAATCACTATTTTTGTAAATCACTATAAGAACACCTTAGATTAGTTACAAAGCGAAGCAACAAAAATCCCAAATAAGCAAAGAAATAAAAATACAGGTCTGGGAGAAGCCAGATTTAGGAATGGCTATCTCCAACCTCAAAACTGATATTATGGTATTCTTATTGATAATGCTCTAATATTGAACTTGTGCTTAGATTTTTAATTCAAATCCTTCCATGGATCCAGCTAAGATCAACATTGCTTGCTGTTTTTCTGTAGAATTGCTTTCTTGAAATAATAAAGAAAGCAGGATAGTTCAATTTAGGGAGATGTACTATCCTGCAAAATTATACTTTATGTCTCAGATGGGAAACATGTAGCTTCAAAACTTCTTCTTTACAGATTCTTCTAAATACATTAACAGTTGTTTTGTTGTGGTTTCTTTTGGAGAAGGGGCAAGGTCAAACAGGACAACTATTGACATGATTTCCTGCCCTAGCATCACATTTTTAAAAAATTAACATATCTAATGAATTTTTTAAAAGCAAAGAAATTTGGGAAGGAGAGGAATGGAGATTTCTACTCCTTCCTAACTGAATAATGCTGCCTTTCCATTTAGGAGTATCTAATTTTTTTATTATTATTATTTTTTTAATTTGATTTATATGCCGCCCTTCTCCGGAGACTCAGGGCGGCTTACAATGCGCTAAGCAATACGCTAAGCAATAGCCTTCATACTTTTGTATATTTATACAAAGTCAGCTTATTGCCCCCACAAACTGGGTCCTCAATTTACCTACCTTAGAAAGGATGGAAGGCTGAGTCAACCTTGAGCCTTGGTGAGATTCGAACCTGCAATCTATGACAGATGGGGACGTGATGGCTCAGTGACTAAGACACTGAGCTTGTCAATCAGAAAGGTCGGCAGTTCGGCGGTTTGAATCCCTAGCACCGCGTAACGGAGTGAGCTCCTGTTACTTGCCCCAGCTTCTGCCAATCTAGCAGTTCAAAAGCATGTAAAAATGCAAGTAGAAAAATAGGGAGCACCTTGGTGGGAAGGTAACAGCATTCCATGCGCCTTCGGCATTTAGTCATGCCAGCCACATGACCACGGAATTGTCATCAGACAGCGATGGCTCTTCGGCTTAGAAATGGAGATGAGCACTGCCCCCTAGAGTTGGGAATGACTAGCACGTATTATGAGGGGAACCTTTACCTTTACCTTTAATCTGTGACAGACAGCCCTCAACCATTCAGTAAATAAAAGAATAAGTGGAATTACATTTCATTTCATATTAATGAGTAATTTTCCAAAGAAGGAAAAGGAGGGGGAAGAGAAAAGGTTTTATAATGAAATAATTTATAATGAAATTTGAAAATTTTGGCAAACATCTATAAAGAATTTCATTTAACATTCTCATCCATTTGAGTTTCAGACATTCTTCATTCAGGATGGACCATTCATATCTGCCAGTTACATCTTTGAAAGAACTTTATCCGGAGGGGAAAAGTCCCAATTCAGTATTCAGATTGATAAATCTGTTAATCTTCCATTTTCCCACAATTGAATTTGTTTTAAATTTAATTTTTTAAATTTATTTAGAGCAAGAAGAGAGAGAGCCTGGTGGCGCAGCAGACTAAAGCAGTGTGATTAACATTTAGCTGCCTGCAATTACTGCAAGTTCAAATCTCACCAGGCTCGAGGTTGATTCAGCCTTCCATCCTTTCTAAGGTAGGTAAAATGAGGACCCAGATTGTGGGGGCAATAAGCTGACTTTGTATAAATATACAAAAGTATGAAGGCTATTGCTTAACGCATTGTAAGCCGCCCTGAGTCTCCGGAGAAGGGTGGCATATAAATCAAATTTTAAAAAAAGAAAGAAAGAAAATAGAGTTTAATTATCAGTTGATATAGGGGCAAACATTAAATGGTCATGACTCATCTCAACTACCATAGGGCTTACAATGATGACTTACCAAATTTACACATCACAACTGTTTAGTTCACTTTTGCTTCCTCATATATTTCAAAGTCCAAGCAGAACTTGGAAGTCCAATTCAGAACTATGGGAGGAAGAAATTCTAGAGTGTTATTCTCCTCAGAAAGGAAACTGGTAAGAGGATTTCATTAGAAGTATCCCCACCGGATGGGCTAACTGCATTTTAAAAAAATGCTGTTCATTCACATTGAAATATTTGGAGGAAACAGCTTTTGAATTCATTTTAGTAAAAAATATAAATGTACCTTTACTCCACAAAAATATATTGCTGTTTAATTTCACCATAATCCCTAAAGAAAAACTTGTTAATTGGTAGGACTAGGGTTAAAAAAATTGTATTCCAGATTTTAACCTCCTAGGACCAGATTCTCTGGCAGATAGATAAGGAAGGATTTTGTAATTCCTGATGTGCTGAAAGCTGAAACTATTTTTTTCACACCTAGTTATGAGCTCATCTCTACATGAAAAGGGAAAAAGTTTAAAGTACAGCTTTGATTTATGTCAAGCAACTGACATAAAGCCAACCTCCCTCCTTTAAATAATGTTAAACTATTTCTTCATTGCTGCAGTTTTCAAAATTAATTGAGGATATTTATATATTTCTCTACAATATCACAAAAACATAGCAAATGAGGACAAACGTGATTACCTATCATGATATACCTATCATATACCTATGATTACCTTTGTTAAACATAACTATTAGGTTGCAAATTATTATTTCTCATTAAGAAACTCACTGAAAGACTGTAAGTTTAATTCACTTACAGTCCTTTATTCTTATTCATTAATCATTCTTGCTTGCTTTAAAATATTTTAATCTGCCCATCACTTTGAATTATTCTAGGGTGGTGATACTATACTAAAAATGCAGAATAATAAAGAAGAAGAGATACAAGATAACATATCAGCCTTTGAACAGCTATAAGATTAAAAGGCAGTAAGTTTATAAAAACTCAGAGGAGAAAAAAAACCTAATAAAATAATTGTGGTGGATGCAATAAAGAACTGCAATAGCCATCAGACCAAGTTTGTGGCCAATTAATACCACAATTCAAGCACATTATGAGCAATTCCAGTTTATCCTATGATCCCAGATCCAATATTTGTCTATTCTGATTCTTTCATTGCCTGGCCCTAAACTTCATGATAAGCAAGGTAACCTTGAAAAACATTACAACATTTTAGCTTTGCTTATTCAATTGGTTAAAAACGTATTTCACCACTTAAGCTTAATTACTGTACTTTCTCAAATATACTGACTATATTAGATAGACTTGGTTAGGTGTCCTCTATTCCAGAAGCTCCTCAGAGTGTTCAGCAAGAAAAGCAAATTAATGAAACAAATTAGTTTGGACCAACTTCCAACTGTGATCATGATAAAGAAGAGCCAAAATGGCTACAGTCTAATCCTATTCAGCAATGGTACAGTGAATATGAGTCCCATGGTAAACTGAAACCACCCAAGGAAACATAAGGTGACTAGCTACAATATACCAAAAGAGAGAGAACTTAAAGTAGGTGGCTGCAATCCCAAAAATAGATTGTTATAAATTTCCTAAAAGAGTTGTCTTTTCTCATCCATTGACAGCTAAAGACCATGCATATCTTGCTCGATGTGTTCGTGGAACATTTGTTGCTACTTCAAGAGCCAAAACTTCAGGAAAGCATTGAGTTGGGAACTCTTGCTAAGGATATGATTCTCAAAGGTCCAGGCCCGGACCAGGGAGGAGTCAAGCAAACTCAGGAAACTCAGCAACTCAAAAATCCAGGTTTTACTTCCCACCCATAGGCCAGAACCCTGATACACAATGAGTCTAACACACAGTTCCATGCCAAGTCAGCATTGTATAGTTCTGGATCACACCCGCTGACAGGCCTGCCACACCTGCTGTCAACTCAGCATCTGTCTGTCTGTGGCTGACATCTGGTCGCAGGCCGATGGCAAGGTGTAAAGTCCTGGAATACAGCGCTGGCGCGGGAGCACGTGAGTGATATGCTCCGCTGCAGTCTCCACAGCTCCTCTTGCCGGTAATGAAATCCGCTCCATGCCCCCATCACCACCTCCCCCACCCCCAGGTATGGCGAGCCCCAGATCGGGACTCGATTCTAGTGGAAATTAGTCAAACTGACTTCTCTTTAAATCTAAAAAGAGTTACTTCTGAAAGTTCCATGTTACAGTCCACTTAGATATTGATTCATGGAAAATAGTTTTAAAATGTATTTAAGATAATAAAGTGGGTGATAATTAAACAATGAGCATAAGTAGTCCTCAACTTACCGCCACTCATGCAGGCAGTATAGTATACTTTGGTATTTGGTTTTTTGCTGCTGCTGCTCCTGCTACTGGTGTACCAGAATTTTAATTTTATCAATGCAAAACTATTACAGTTTTATTCCTGTGAATAATCCCATAATTCTTCCCATCATTGTTTCCATATGCATTTTTCCCTGCCTGCCATCTTCCTATATCTGCCTGCTTTTCATCCATTCATTTAGTATATCGTATTTTAACATTCATGTGTTTTGTTTTAGGTTTTTATTTTAAAGAAAGTCTCATACAGAAGTGATCCTCCTCATTTCTCCAGTTTTATATGGACTTTGCTAAAAATGTAGTTTTTAAAAAATAAATACATTTTATATTAAAGAACACATTTGAACTATTTACTTGGACTGCCAGTTCAAATTATTCTCTATATGGGAATTTTTCAACCTTTAAATTTAAGCTATGTGGACTCCAACTTCCAAAATTTCTCCAGTTAGCATAGAAATAGAAACAAGCAAATATAGCAAACAGAACACTAAAGGGGGCATGGAATACACAGAAGCTCTTCTTCTTATCAACAGGAAAAATATAGAATGCTTTCCCAATTTGTTTGTCAAGTTTCTCAGTGTAGTTCCGCTCTAAATCAGTGCATGTACCTCTAAATCGAGGATATTGAACCATCACTTTCAATAATATATGGTAAGCATACAACTAAACAATAATGGCTTGCATGAGTAATCCTTGGATCATCTAACAGCAATGAAGAGGTACCAGTACAGAGGTGGTATTCAGCAGGTTCTGACCAGTTCTGGAGAACCAGTAGCAGAAATTTTGAGTAGTTTGGAGAACCGGTAAATACCACCTCTGACTGGCCCCGCCCCTATCTATTCTCTGCCTCCTGAGTCCCAGCTGATCGGGAAGAAATGGGGATTTTGCAGTAACCTTCCCCTGGAGTGGGGTGGGAATGGAGATTTTACAGTATCTTTCACCTGCCACACCCACCATGCCATGCCCACAGAACCGTTAGTAAAAAAAATTGAATCCCACCACTGTACTGGTATATTATAAAACACTGCAATTCAAATTCAATTTTTGAACTATATACTTTGAAGAGTAGGGGGGAATTTAACTGAGGAAAGAGGAAACCTTCCCCACTGTTCTAATATCCCATTTCAGAATGTTTAATTGTATTGTCCACAGATGGGTTATATTGTCAGCCTCAGAGATACATTGTCTTTTATACATTAAAAGATTATTAACAATCACATAGGGTATGTCATTAATAATAAGATACTGAAAGCTCTATAATAAAATCTTTGTGGCATCCTTGTAAAATGCCTTAGACTAGTTAGTCATAAAGCATATATTAAAAACATGTCAAAAATCACATTGGCTTTATAATCTTTTTACAGCATATAGATTAACTACTTTTAAGCATCTAATATCACAATATTCAATCTTAGTATAGAAAATATAAAACCCTCTCTGCGGGCACCCAAGCCATCGCCCAGCTCAACTCCACCATGCATGGGTGCCTCCCGCCGGCCAGCTGATTTTCAGGATGAGGGGCAGGGCGCATGCGGGAGATTCCTGTGCATGCGTGGAGGGCCACGCGTGCATGCACAGGGGGCAGGGGAGAAGCTGTTTTTGGTCCCAGAAGGCTGCAGGTGTTTCAAGTAGTTTTAATCAAAATGGAGTTAAAATGCTATACAAGCCATTGAGAATATAAATGCATATATACAACAGGAACAGGAAGTGCCTCACAGGAGCAAATAGAGGTATATCCTAGAAAAAAATGCATCACAGGAGCTTGAACGGAGCTCTGGTGGGTCAGTAGACTAAGGCAGTTATTAACATCCACTTACATCTGCTGCCTGCAATTACTGCAAGTTCAAATCCCACCAGGCTCAAGGTTGACTCAGCCTTCCATCCTTTCTAAGGTAGGTAAAATGAGGACCCAGATTGTGGGGGCAATAAGCTGACTTTGTATAAATATACAAAAGTATGAAGGCTATTGCTTAGCGCATTGTAAGCTGCCCTGAGTCTCTGGAGAAGGGCGGCATATAAATAAACAAAAAACAAAAAACAAAAAACAAAACAAAGCAATGGAAATGAATGCTAAAAAGGAATAAAGCTGTTTACAAGGCAGACATAATACCTGTAACAGCAGGGAGGCCTACTAGCCCAAAAGAGGGCAGGGAGTCACGCGCACATGCGTGGAGGGGCGGGGGAGCATGGGGGGTTGCATGCGCGAGGGAGCGTGTAGGGCTCATGTGCGCATGCACGGGGGGGCTGCATTGCATTATGGGTGCCATGACAACATTGCATTTTGGCACACGACGACAAAAGGTTAGCCATCCCTGGTATATAACATTACAATAATGGCTTGCATTAGCCAGCCTTGAATAAGCCAATTGCAATGAAGTGGTATGTTGTAAATTCAGTTATCTTACTATTTATATGGTATAATATAGCTAATATGCTAATATACTATTTATATTAGCTAATTAATACCGACACAAGATCTCTACTGCAAACATGCAAGGTATCATTAAAGATAAATTATCTAGATATGTTATGGACAACCATTTAAAATTATGATATTAGCATATAGCCATAAAAATAAATTTTCATAAAGATACATAGCAAGTTTATATACTAATTAAAGGATATATTTTGAAAAATAGTTGCTTCTATGTATCCACCAAAACAAGTCATAGAAAGCCTGAATAAATTTGATACTTACATTTTCTTGAGTATTTTTATTAAATTTTGCACACTCTCTCGGGATTTTGGAAAGCTGGGCTGAAGGCTGTCGGGATTTTTCATCTTATTCAAATAGAAATGTATGTTGTGAAAACCTTCAGCAGTTACAGCATTGGTGCAGAAATTACAGGAATGTACCCTACAGACCAGAAGAAAGAAAGAGAATGCTACTATAAAGCATACTTACCCTTGAGCTTCCAGGGAATAAAATGTGATTTAATAAAAAATAAACATCTTTGGCACATCATTTCCCTCAAGATGAGATTAGCCTTGACCCTACTGGCATATAGAAAATTTTGATTTTTTTTTTTCAACAAGCTTGGGGGAATCACAGAGAAATGAGAAGGCTGTAAGACGGCTAATATTGTATGTAGGACAATGGATTGCTCTCCCTCATTTTTATTTTTATTCTGCTTTTATTTGTAATTGTGTCCGATTGTTTTTAACTGTTGTTTGAATTGTTTCAACTGGCTGTTATTGTATGCTAACGCAGAGTCATGTCTGCGAGATGGGGAGCAGCTATATATTGTACATCAAATAAATAAATAAATAACCCACAAACTCTGATATCTGTGACAAATTATGGGTTTCTACAAAATTTCATTCATAATTTAAAACAAAATTATAACCTATAGCGGCCGGTTTTGATAACTGACCATTACCATAGTGTTTTTAAAAAGCGTAACATAATTTGCTAAATAAAGGAAATGGAAGAGAGCATCAAATGTATTTCTAACTTCCTAGGTTAACATGATTAAAATTAGAAGGCAGACTTTTGAATCAGCAGGCATTTGGCCTATTCTAGTCCATTAGATATTTGCCTCTGATACTTGAAACCCATTGTTCTTCAAGACTTGCTAGTGGAAGAAAGAAAAGTATTTTCTGCTGGAATTATTTTTGCTTTTGCAAAAGTGCTCCGTAAAGGTAGAAAGAAAAATGGTAGTAATCCCTATAATGAATATTTTTTTTACAGGACTCAAGAATAGTAATTTTTTATTTATTGCATTTTATTTATTAGATTTTTATGGCAGCCATCTCCCTATAAGGCAGTGCTTCTCAATTATTTTCTGTCATGCCCCCCCTAGGAAGAAGAAAACATTTTTCGTGCCCCCCGCACGACTGTAAATAGTATCATTATTAGAAAAAGGTCTGTTCTCCTTGAAAGGGAGGAGCATGCGCAGTCACATGTACTGGCTTAATGCTCACTATCGATGCAAATGTCAGCAGCGGTAGCCCGATTTCTTTAGCAAGTTTGATTAATTGGGGCAGCGTTATGTTTCACAGGAGAAGGTCATTGTCAGTCATTTGAGCATCAATTGGGCGCACATCCGTCGGGCAACAAAGTAAGTGTGGACGGACGTCCCACACTAAAGATGGCTCCGACAGGCTCTTGTCACAAGGGTTTTGGACAGCCAATCAGATGCCGAGGTCAAATGCGCCCCCTTTTATGGAGCCTCGTGCCCCCCCTGGGGGGCGCGCTCCACTATTTGAGAAGCACTGCTATAAGGTGATTGGGCAGCATAATATAAGGTCAAAATAATATCAAGTAAAAGTTTAGCAATGCTGTGTGTATCTGTGTGAGATGACAAGGAAGATACTTGTTTTTTAAAAAAAAAACATCCACTATGATCATGGCAGAAAGACAGAACAAACACTAGAACAGAAAATAGAAGTGAGACTGCCGTAAAGATCAACCACCACAGTTTGTTTTCCTCTTCAAGAGACCAATAGCTCCTGTCATAAAATCTCCATCCATCTCTCATTTTGGATTGCTGTTATTTCAATTAGACAACTGTTCTCCATATAATTGGGGAAGACCAAGGAAACAAGAAGTACACATTTTTAGTAAAGTAGCTTCAGTAACAGACTTCTGAAAACTAAAAGAAATTTTCCATCGACATTTACTATGAGAGAATTATAGGGTAATCTTTTTGAATAATTTCAAATGCTTCTTTCCAAGTTTCAGAGGTGTTATTCATATGATAAGCTTCCTACCTCCCATCTTTAATTTTATGCTTTGCAACATATGTACGGTCAGTGGTGGGATTCAACCAGTTCGCACCACTTCGGGAGAAACGATTGTTAATCTTCTGAGCAGTTTAGCAACTGGTTGTTGGAAGAAATCATTAGGGCAGAAAACCGGTTGTTAAATTACTTGAATCCCATCACTGTGTACAGTTCATTCCATTTAGTGCATAATAGCAAAAGATGGAATGTAACTTAGAAAAAGTTCCCATGAACTATCTCAAATCCACCAGGCAGGACCACTGTCAGTTTCCATCCTTGTGATAACTGTCAAGAAAACCTGATCAGAAGCAGCAAAGTACACGCATTCTCCATCCCAGAAAAATAAGGAGAAAACTAAGAGCTTTTTTAAACAAAAAGTTTAAAACTGGAAGCAAAAATATTTCATGAGAACACCATTGAAACTTGAATTAAAAATTCAAACTTTGTTGGAGTTAGAAATTATTATTAAAACAATATTATTTTAAACTGGCTTTTATAGGGTGGGATGGAGGAAGGAAGGAAGGAAGGAAGGAAGGAAGGAAGGAAGGAAGGAAGGAAGGAAGGAAGGAGTAACAATTAAATAAATTAACATCATTGTTACAAATGTATTATAACATTTATAATACATTTTATTTATCAATTCATGTAAACATCTGCCTTGCTCTTTTGTAGCATATTGCTTTACGATTAATGTGTGTATTCTCATTAGTTGTTCGCACTGATGCTCAATTTACTTGTAAGCAAAATTATTCTGAAAAAGCTTTACTTTCTATTTAAAAGTAGAATTTGAAAAGCTGTATTTTATTCAGTGCCCTTCTAAAGCAAAGAAGCTGACTTTCTGTGTACAATATTCTAGACAGTTTGTCTTTATAAACATTGGCTTAGATCAAAGTTTAAATGATACATTCTCATGAAGGAAATTTGATATTGTTACATGATAATCTCCTTCCAAGGGATCTCAGGTTTGCTAAATAATATTGAGCAGCATATTTTTGGGCAATTATATAAACTTCCTCTGTTTTTCTCAAAGCTCTAGAAGCGTAAAAAAAAAAGTCTACAATTATGCTGTCAAATCTATCAAAATTATCTCTCTGGGAAATGAATACTATTAGATCTGAGCTGGTTGTGACTGTCTCCTGTCCATTTCATTTTGCTATACAAGACTGCTAATAGTAATAAAAAATGCCTACATGAATAAAATTTCAACATAAAACTGCTTTTGTAGAAGAATTGGCACATATGAATAACTTTGTCTCAATTAGATTGTTGGGGGCAATATGCTGTCTCTGTAAACCACTTAGAGAGGGCTGTAAAGCACTGTGAAGCGGTATATAAATCTAAATGCTATTGCTATTGCTCTTTAACCTGTGAAAATTAAGGGATTGCCACAGTGGTGGGTTCCTCCCAGTTCGGCCTGGTTCGGCCGAGCTGATAGCGGTGATGATATGATGTCCCAAACCGGTTCTCTTTGTTCGGGAGCTGGGCCCTCTCATCCACCACCCAGTTATTCTTACCATTTATTTGGCCCCGCTCCCAATCTATTCGCTGCCTCCCGAGTCCCAGCTGATTGGCTAGAAGGAAAACAACTGTTTAAACTCTTGCTGCAAGGCTTCAAAGGGCCGCCCTACAGCTGATCAGTGTTAAAAGGCAGTGTAGTGGTAGACCAGTGCGCTCGAAAAACAAATGGGTAGACTGGTGCCTCCAAAAACAAATGGGTAGACCGGAACGCTCCAAGAACAAATGGGTAAACCGATACAACTCTGCAAGCAGTTAAAAGCCTGGTAGACCAGTACCTCTGCTAAATCCTAAAGAATTGTCACCTGGACTAATGATGGGGTTTTAAGGGTTAATTTTAATTTTTTTAGATTTTAGTCTTATTTTATATTGTGGCTTGTGTTTTATTGTTGTGAGCCGCCCTGAGTCCATTGTGAGATAGGGCGGTATATAAGCATAGATAGATAGATAGATAGATAGATAGATAGATAGATAGATAGATAGATAGATAGATAGATA